>SMMW01000540.1:3612500-3950511 GCA_004794655.1 Marisa cornuarietis | reverse complement strand
CTCCACTCTCTAATACTTCACACTCCACATGTTCCGTACTCCACACTCTCCACACTCGACGCAGTCAGCACACTCCACACCCAGTATACTCCACACACTCCACACTCCATGCACTCTCCACACTCCACGCAGTCAGCACACTCCAAACCCCGTATACTCCACACACCCTGTATACTCCACACTCCACGCACTCTCCACACTCCACGCACTCAGCACACGTACTCCACACCCCGTATACTCCACACACTCCACAGATGTTGTCCTGACGGCGGATAAGGCCAGGCACAGACTCCAACCTATTCTTTAATTTAGGTCCTTGTGATGTTGGCCATGTTCCGATGTTGAGGGCACGTGAAGAAAACTTGTGGCGACTTCTCTTAAGCACGTGGTGCAGAGTGTGAGTGTGTGGGTCCTAACAATCATCTCTGAAATCGTCTCACACACGGCAATCCTCTACGCCTCGTCACCAACGGTACTGTGCCCTTACCCCTCAGTCCTTTGACAAGTCCTGATGATCTCGGGATGCTCCCATACCTCTTCAGTCTTTTGAAAGTCGGCTGCCTCCCTCCTGTCTACCGACAATCTTCCACTAAGAGAGAACAGCTAGACGACAAGATGGAAGTGTGTATGCTTGTGCTTGTTATTCATCTACCTCTTTCTCTCTCTCTCTATGTGTGTATATATTAACACATTGTCTCTCTCAGATCTCTCTCTCTCTCTCCGCGCGCGTGTATTATGCGCTCATGCGCGTGAGTGTGTGTGCCTACCTCATCAACTGACTTTGAATGCTGGCATCCCCCCCCCTGCTGTCCAGACAACCCCAGCACGGACATACCCACGGCTATTGGGACGGCGAGCTGTCAATGCAGACATTCAAAGATGATTGCAGCTCAGGTAACTAGTAGTGGCACAGGCAGGCACCCACACCTCCTCACTGCCCAACAACTCCTCCCCCTCCTCACTGTTCAGCAGCTCACCCCTCACCTCCAGTGCTGGTGCCACAGCAAAGCCAGCAGTAATAAGAAGCTTTGCTGCTGTTGCTGTCGCCATAGTCCCCGCGTCACCCGCCTGTTTGTCTCGCAGACTCTCGGCAGGACCAGCGTGAGATGCGCAGCCAGGCGTCATCATCCGGGCAACTAAGTGGATTTAGGCGTTGCCCCAGGGAAGCTGCCGCTGTCATGAATCAACAGTCTCGATATGCTTCGTCCTCCATAGGGGCCACAGTCATCAAGTCAGCTTGACATGACCACACAGCTCAGAGGATGAACTCTACAGCCCTTGTCCGTGGGTTGCGATGTAAAATGTCACGTGATGCAATTATCGCATAGAAATGATTCCAGGGTCATTTTGAGGATTGTCTGTTGGATGTTTTAGTAGGAGACGCCAGCATTTGGCAGCCAAAGTCTCGTAAAAAGCAAAAGTAGTGGAGAGTAGGAGAATCTTTAAGCCTTCCCCTCCACCGGGCTACCTACACATCAAGACACACGTGAGGACGTCACATAGCGGGCTACCTACACATAAAGACACACGTGAGGATGTCACATAGCGGGCTACCTACACATAAAAACACACGTGAGAACGTCACATAGCGGGCTACCTACACATAAAGACACACGTGAGAACGTCACATAGCGGGCTACCTACACATAAAGACACAAGTGAGGATGTCACATAGCGGGCTACCTACACATAAAGACACAAGTGTGGACGTCACATGCCAAGCTACAAGTACATGAAGACACACTTGTGAGGATGTCACATGCCAGGCTACCAATACATGAAGATACACACGCGAGGACGTCACATGTCAGACTACCAATATATGAAGACACACGTGAGAACGTCACACAGCGGGCTACCAGTACATAAAGACATACACGTGAGAACGTCACGTGCCATGCTACCAATACATGAAGACACACTTGTGGGAACGTCACATGTCAGACTACCGATACACAAAGACACGTGGGGACGTCACATGTCAGACTACCAATACATGAACACACAAACGTTGGACGTCACATGTCGGACTACCAATAAATGACACACGTGGGGACGTCACATGTTGGACTACCAATACATGCCACACGTGTGGACGTCACATGCCTACCTTTTCCTCCACCGGGCTACCTACACATAAAGACAGAAGTGAGGACGTCACATGCCAGCCTACCAATACATGAAGACACACTCGTGTGGACGTCACATGCCAGCCTACCAATACATGAAGACACACACGTGAGAACGTCACATGCCAGGCTACCAATACATGACACACGCGGTGATGTCACATGTCGAACTACCAATACATTCTACAGGTGTGGACGGAACATGTTGGACTACCAATATCTAAACACGTGGGGATGTCACATGCCAGACTACCAATACCTGAAGACAATCACGTGGTGACGTCACATACCAGGCTACCAATACCTGAAGACACACACGTGGTGACGTCACATACCAGGCTACCAATACACGAAGACACACACGGCCGTCACATGTAGTGGGGGTGGGGTGGAGGGGTTACAAAAGATGCAAGAGGCGGTGTTGGTGACATGTGACAGGATGGCCGCGTGGCTGGCTGTCCCCGAGGTGACAAGCTGCTGACAATGTGAAGAATATGGCGCCAGCAGCAAGAAGTCGCTCACACGCTTGTCGCGCAGACTCCGCGTATGCGTCTCACTCTAGATCACTTCCGCTTAACCTGTTCCGACTTGCAATCCATGGAATGGGAAAAAATCCCAAGTCCTTCTTAACACTTTCGGCAGCACATTACTGGAACTGACCTCGCCCCACATTCCTCTTCACCACTTAGCCCCCTGCTCTTGCCCCCTGTCTTGCCCCCTGTCTTGCCCCCTGTCTCACCAAATTTCCAGCCACATCCAGAGACGGTGTGAACACTGCCCTCGGATCGTCTAGATTGGAGGGGGGTGGGTGGGGGGGCAAAGTGCAGCCCACGGACGTCTTTGGACCGACCCATCTGCCAAAATTCTACAAAAGTCTACTTGTTTTCATATATATTTTATTTTAATCTAGGTTTTAAAATGTAATTTCTTGAGAACAACTTACCGTTAGAAAAGGCAGTTCGTAACATGTTAACATAAAGCACAAAACTAACAAATAACGCGGCGAGGTAACACTCTAACACAAAGTACAACAATAACAAATAATGTGGTCACGTGTCAGAGGAAGTCGTGAGAAAATATCGGCGACGGTTGTCTTCGAAGGTAAGGCTGGCGGCAACATGTCGACTGTATGAATAATTGCTCTTGTTGCAACATCGTCATCAAAGCAAATAAAGCATTTGTCATGCTAGCAGAAATTTGTAAGTCCAAAGTTCTAAGGAGCAAAAACAAAATTAAAAATCTTCACATGCAGTGTCCTTTCAGTCTTAGTCTATGGAGGTGAGTGTTGAAAGATATCACCACAATTCAGGCAGAAACTAGTGACCTTGGTCCTTTCAAACCAAGTGTCTGAGGAAAATGTTCAAGATATTCTGGCCTAACACAATTACTAATGAAGCAATTCTTACAAGAACCAGTTGCACAAATATGACAACCATAATCCAGAAAAGAAGATGGAAAAGGTTAGGGAATGTGTGCAGAATGAAATCAGAGGCTTCACCCTAAATAGCTCTTCATTGGACAGCTGATGGCAAGAGGAAGCGAGGTCGGCCAGAAGAAACATGGCGAAGTCAGTAGAGAGAGAAAACAAAGACCACAAGCTGTCCTGGAACAGCATGGCGAACTTTGGTGCTGACAGACAAAACTGAAGGTCTTGAGTGGGTACTTTATGTATTTATGTACCGCCATCGGTACGAAGAGACTGAGTGAGTGAGTGAGTGAGTGAGTGAGTGAGTGAGTGAGTGAGTGAGTGAGTGAGTGAGTGAGTGAGTGAGTGAGTGAGTGAGTGAGTGAGTGAAGAATATTGCGGACAGCGAGTTCCGAAGTTGGAGAATATCAGCTCATCCAGGAGAACAACAAGATGCCGAACAGAGGACATGGAAGACGATTTGCTGAAACAATTGATGTCGAGGTGTGAACAGTTTGGTATTCTCTCGCGCTGGATGATAGTACAGATGTAGCTGATACTGCACAGCTGCTTGTTTATATCCATGGCGCTAACGATGACTTCGATGTAAACCAGGAACTGCCTTTTATGAAGTCAGGGAGACACCACGACAGTCGAGATTTGCTTATGGAAGTCAAAGGGTCCATCAAAAAGGATGGGCTTCTCGAGGTACAGTTGGGACATGTCACTACTGATAGATCAGCAAACTGTGCAGGTCATATCTGGACGTATTAGACATCAGCCATGTTGTGAGTACTATGATACAGTTCATATATTTTGCCTTTCTTGTTGATGCCATGGACCATTTCAGCAAACTCAGTGTGACTCTGAAAGGTCAAAACAATCTCGTTCATGAATTACAGTGCGCCTCGGGACCTTTTAAACGGAAAACTCATCTCTTTTCAACCCAAGAGAAGGAAAGACAATTTCAACACTGTCCTACCCTGAACTCATTGGCATTTAGTGTCTACGACGCAAGAAAATACAGCAAGAATTTGAGTTATCTGCGAGATGAATTTCCGCGGTGTTTCGGGGATTTAAGAAAATTGGAAAGTAAGCTGAAGATAATTTAAAATCCGTTTACTGTGTGACAGTCAGCAACTTGAGCTGATCGATTGACAGTGCACCACAGTGTTCAAGGATTCTTTTAATTTTGAAGATGTCCAGTTATTCAAATGTTTAAGGACACGTTTACGAAGTCGCCAAAGGAATAATGGTGATGTTTGCTGTCGTATGTGTGCAAACAGACTTCTTTTTTTTTTTTTTTTTTTTTTACACACAGTTTAATCTTCATTTTTCATGGATACATCATTTTTTTTCCATATTACACTTCACAGAACACAAATATGAATATAGAGTGTTTGATATCCATGTTTAAAATTAGAGAAAAAAGAGAGAGAAGAGAGAGAGACAAGAAGAAAGTGTCCACATGTAGCATTACACAAAGCTGTACCTAAAAACGCTGCACAAACACACAACTGTTCCTGGTTTGCATGACAATTATAGGATCAATACGTTACACATTTACACTGGAGGAAATGAAATCAAATTGGCATATATATATAACATACACCTATTAAAACCTCTAAATATGTGAGGAAAAAAAAAAAAAAACTAGAGGAGGGAAGAAAGACAATGCCCTCGTGTACTATTACAAAACGCTGTACCTACTTACATTGGTAATATAGCTGTGATCCACAAGCACACAATGTACAATTGTTCCTGATCCACAGGAAGTGGTCAGTTTATTTTCATACATATAACAGTTTTAACCACTTATTCTTCATTATCCTTTCCACCATTTTGAAATGTTAACATAAAAATAATCTGCATACATGGAGAGATGCCTTCCTTCTTTATGTGTTTTCTAGAATATGTGAAGTTATATAGTTCCAGCTAAACTTATAAGATTCATATAATCAGACCAGTGCATTATAAATTCCTGTAATTTCATGTTAACAAGTGCATTGAATTTCTCAATCTTGTATTTTCCATTTAGTTGCAGAATAAAAACTCTTAAGTCTGGCTGTTTCTTCTCTAGTTTACATTTATAGATAAAGAACTTTGCTTCTATTAGTATATTTTCTAACGTCTTATCCAATGGACATTCTGCTTCATATCCGAATAGTATTACAGATTCGTTAAGTGTTAATTTATTATTATTAGAGCATTTTTCCCTTATTGCCTTTTCTAGACTTGTCCAAAATAGTTTGGTTACCTTACAGCGCCAGAATAGATGTTCAATTGTCTCCCTTTCATTGCCACAGAAAGTGCATTTATTACTAACTTCTAGCACCATATATTCTGCCAGGGAGTTTGTACCTAGAATTCTATGGGTAATTCTGCATTGAAACCATCTCAGTTTGATATCTTTTATTCCTTGAACCTTTGAAAAGATTATTTTCCAGGGTAAATGGACACCCATTTTGTGTTCCCACTTATCACAACATTTGGGCCTGATTGTGCTTTCTGTCAATATTTCGTAATAATATTTGGCACCTTTCTTTATGGAATTGATTAGTTTAATAGTTTTTGGTGTTTCTAGGGCAGTGTTGTTCCTTATTGTAATGCCCATTGACTGAATAAATTTTTTAATTATTTTAGCACATCCCATGTATGTAACTATGTCTATTGTGGTTCCATACTTGGCATTAATTTCACCCAAGGACAAAAGTACTCCAGATTCATTATAAAAATGTTGAATGCTATATAAACCCCTACTATCCCAGTTTTTGAAGAAAATAATCTTTTTGTCAAGCTGAAATCTACTGTTAAAGTGTATTGGTTCTGCCATCACCTCCTCTGCTGTTTCTGGCTTAACACAATAATAGAATTCCTTATAGGCATTTAATACATCTTTCCAGAAGTTATTTTTATGTTGTGTGTCATGGTACATATTTGGGCCATATTTATCTAGATTTATGAGTTTTGGATATATTTCTATCACAACATCTTTCCATTGGTGTTTAGTGACATTTAGCTTTTTAATCCATATTAACTTTAGCGCTTTTATATACTGGTAAATGTGAGGTATACTTAAGCAAACAGACTTCTTCAATCACGAAGCAGAGTAAGTCCCACCTGCATTCAGCGGATGAGGGACGAGCATTTGGCTGCAGGTCTGTGACTTGTCACATAGGATGAGTGGCCAGATTTTGAAGGGTTCGTGAGCGATTCAAACAGCTATACTTCTCACATAAGTGAACAACAGCATTTGTTCGTTCCATTTTCACTAGGTTTACTGTGTAGTCACGGTGTCGGTTTTTGGTATGCTATCATCATAAAAATAAACTTTGTAAAATTATATAAATTACATACAATAAAATAAATATTGTTAAAAGATGTAAACACCTTCTACAAATGTTCAATATCTTTGAATTATCTAGCTCATATAGTGAACCTGATCTTATGGCTATGCCAATCCTATCTAGCCTAGTCATTGCTTCTGTTCCTGTTGCGATCCTGATGCGGATATCTAGCGTGGACCTGCCGTCCTTGGAGAGGGTGGCTCCCAATAGCTGAAGCTGCTTACCTCTAGAGCTGTACCCCGTTCATATAAATCTCTACTTTGCCGTTGCCACTGATCATAACTTTGCTCTTTTCAGTGCTGGTCTTCATTCCATATATATTTGAGGTGTCTGTGAGTCTGTTGCTGAGGTCCTGCAGTTAGTGCCTGCTAACAGATCTATATCGTCTGCAAAGCGAAGGTTGCAGATTTTGCTTCCACCAATGGAAATGGAAGGATGATGGTCGTGGAAAGTTTCGAACATGATGTTCTCCAAGAAGATATTAAACAGCACCGGTGATAGGGGACATCCTTGAGGTACGCCTAGTTTGGTGCGAAAGTAAGCTCCTGTTTGGTTGTTCAGCAGTACTGTACTCGTTGAGCTGTTGTATAGCTCTTCGATGACTGGAACGAGGCCTTCTTCGATGTTAAATTTTAGGACTGGTAGGTCTGCAGGTTCACTGTTTCCAGTCTGGTTGCTTTGAAGAATGTTGGCGTCGGTCTTCAGCTAGAAATTGTACAGGTTGAGTACAGCATTGCCTTCTGTGAGAAGGTGACCATTGCTGTCCTCGATGACTGAAGTCTTGTGATGGTCTGTCTTAGTGCGGGTCCTTACTTGCTGATAGGCCTTTTTCCTGTCACCTCATGCCATTCCATCCTTCATGTACCGACACAGGCTCCCGATCCCGTTCTTCATAGCTGCCATCATCCTTTTTTTTTTTTTTTTGATTGCACAGTTCAATTCTTTGTATATAAAAGATGGTTCGGGGTTGCTTTTCTTTTCTCTCTTCAAGGCCCTTCTATAGTCACAGAAATATAGGATGTCATTCGTGACCCATGATTGTTTCTTGTTCCTTTGTCGCCCTAGAACCTCCCGGAATCTTGACAGTAGCACCTCTTAGCCTTGAAGACTTCTGCAAACGTTTGTGTCTTGGAGTTTCTCCAAACCAAAGCGAATTCGGGGAGGGGGGGGGTTGAGAGTCGCTTCGCTTTCAGTTTCTGGTGCTGGTTTGTTAGGATGTTAGGACAAGGTCATGGTCGCTACCTATGTCTGGGTACACCTGGGTACTTCTTTGTCTTGGCCTTGTTGATGCTGGATATGAAGCGTCTCGGCAGTAGGATATGGTCGATCTGATTATAGACCAATCCGTCTGGTGAGTGCCACGTGGCTGTCCTTGACTTCTTGTGGGGATGTAGGGTGTTGGCTAAGGTGAGTCTGTGGCTCTGCGTAAATTCTAGGAGTCTGGTGGCCCTGTCTCTGGTTTCGCCAAGGCCAAATTTGGCCACCGTTCCTGCCCATTCCCATTGTCTGAGCCGAACTTTGGGTTTTTTCATTAGCCAGGTAAGGAAGCGGTCGACGCAGACGTCTTAAAATGGAGAAGTAGGTTGACCTAATATTTCATCCATCTTTTGTAATTTCCAAGATCGTGGTATGTTTTCTGATCCCTCTTGTTACATCACATGTCTGTAGGACACTTCGGTCCGGTGTCCCCTTGTTACATTACTCCTGTACTAACCTCACATGTACACCCTTCCTTCTCTATTGTCAGTATCGCCAGAAATTGTAGCTGACAAAAGTAAGAAAAAAACCAATTTAGTCGTGTCTCGGATCGAGAGCTGTCAGCGGATGTAAGGGACCAAAAACAAAACAAAACAGAATAAAAATAAACTTGTCAAGAACCGCTGTGTCCAGTGGCACTCAGGATTATTTTTGGGCTCATGCCTGCTTATTGTTGCATTACATGAAATTTAAGAGGAAAAATAGTCTACCGTCAAATCACTTTTTTCTCTTTTACAGGTACACTTCTCCTGTCGAAGGTCGCCTTCTCATGTGTACTTCTTACTACATCCTATAGCCCACAGCAAACTTTCATACATTTGATCCTCGTTCTCAATCTCCAGAACTTAAAGACAACGTTTCGATGTGGCGGGAATAAGAAATTACGAGTAATTTAATTTGCAAAAATGCCATTTAAAGTTTTGCTGCCAGTGCAGCGGGGTGCGAGGGGTGGAAGGGAACAGGATGAGCTAATGTCAGCTGTCGAATATTTAATTGGAGTTCAGAACAAATTTTTAAATAAATTTTAGCGACATTATGCTTGTCGTCTTGTCCACCTTTTCCCTAGAGCTGTCTCCATTTCTAAATATTTTGCTGCAAGCCATATAACTTCCCAGAGTTATTTTTAGTTCTGAGTTGTGAGTGAATTTGACGAAGCACAATACAGAGAAATGGTGGCATAACACTAGTTTCTAATCGGCAAATATTTTGTGCTCTGGTCCCTTGCCTCTAATTGGTGACATGACATGACAGAAAGAGATAAAATAAATAATTTCACGTCCACCGTGGACACCAGGCAAGTCTACGGTCGAGCTTAGATTGGAGAGTCTTAAGGGGGAACTAACTCTGCAGTTTACAGTCTGGGCTTATAAATCACGTGACAGTTTTTTTTATATCACGTGACAGTTTTGTAGTTTTTCTCCAGTTATCCAACAGGATGAGAATGTCAGCCACGCACAAACCGTGAGACAACCCCCGTCTCTCTGGATTACATGCGAGCTGGGGGAATAGAAAATGCGGGGAATTATCCCCCTTTAATGCCCAAACTAGTGCATTTGACTGACCAGAAGATAAATCGGATTTTCTGCAAGGGGAGGTAATCAAATACTAGCTCACTGACCGCACCCACAGGGTACCACTACCTCCGGGTCCTAAAGACAAAGCGGAGTCGCAGGAGGCCCATTACAGGGCCGATAACTCAGTTTGACGACACTCACCCCTCAGCGGGACACCAGTTGTTCCGCGCGTGACAAGCCTGGAGGTCGACACATCGCAGCCTTCATCTCAGCTTTCTCCTCCCTCTGCTCCCACCCCCCAACATCTGAAGGTGCGAAGTACATGTGCCACCCAGAGAAAGCCCGTCACACACCCCGCAGCAGCTGGGTGCTTCACAGGCGAGCGTCTGTCGCCAGGCAACGTGCAGAATTTCTCTGAGTACGACGGTGGGTCTGCTCGCCAGACATCTCTAGAACATTCGACAAGCACAACACCTTCAATGTATGAGGGTGGACAGCTCTCTCCTTGTCTCTGTCTCCACTCCTTCCCTGTCTCTGTCTCTCTCCTCTCTCTCCTTCTCCGTCCCTTCCCTCAGGTCGTAGGCAGGTCACGTGCGTGGCCCGAGGTCACAGCTATGTCCCTTTTTGCACATGAAATAGCGAGTCTTCCTAATATCGATCAGCTTTTAGAGGAGAACACTGTTTGTTTTCAACAGAAATTTATAGAAAACATTGTCATTTCAAAGACATTTTATATTTATAGCGACAGCTCCATCATCCTTCATAAGCCACGGCTACAGTTCAATTCCCACTGGGTGGACTACAACTGAAGGTAAAGGTCGTCTCCTGGCCGTTGTCGGCCACTGGGGCCAGCTTTTTGTGAGGATGGTTCATATTTCCTTTCCCTCCGACAGTTGGGTCGACTGGGGGAAGTGGGGACGAGATTGTGAAGTTTGCTACGCCACACGAGGGTTCAGACGCACGGCAATACGAAAACTGAGGATTTTGGTCTCTGGCTCCAAGCTTTGATTTGCTGCATGGATCACCTGATCTGAGTCAGCAATACACTCAAAATGTTTGCGCACAAGACACAAACACCTCTATGGACAGCTTCTAAGAACAATTAAGTATACTGCCACAATTACCTCCCGTCCTCTAACCTCCTAGAAGACTACCGGGTCATTTTATCCCAAAGCCTGGAGAGAACGAAAAACTCCGACAGACCACCAAACAACAGCAGAATAATTGCACAGACTGGCGCAGGGAGGTCGGACTGACATAGAGTTTATTATGACTAGCAAGAGATCATGCTGAAATAATAATAGTAATAATAAGACTGCACTTGTACAACTGGCTTCTCCGTCAACAAGACGAGCTCTGCGCGCTGCACAGGAAGATCAAGTCACACAGGCAAAGAAAACAAAACACGGAGATGAGCGGCGATGTGATAGAACAGTACACGATGTGGCGATGGCCAGGTTGTCTTACAAAACAGTCAGGACATCAAGTCTGGTGGACATCAGCGTGAAAGTCGAGAAAGTCATCTTCAACCAGTCAGCAAAAGGAAAACCACCCCAAGAAACGATAACAGACTGTATATCTTAATATCATCGTTTGTTGTTCAGTCAGTTCAGCTCGGTGTTATGTAACTGGTCCTGGTTGATGACCGTTACTGGCTCGTTTCGGGTCCAGAAAATCTGGCGGTGTCAACTTCTCAAGAAAACACGGGACAGCGGCAGTCCAAACGATAAACAACTCTTTACTTGCAGTTTGATACAAATCAAAACACAACACACTCCTGCACTAACTCTCACCATACTGGCGGCGACACACGCCCGCTCCCACTTAAAAAAAACAACAACTTAATGGCGACACACGCCTACAATACTATAAACTACTATAGTGCTGACACACGCCTACAATACTATAAACTACTATAGTGGCGACACACGCCTACAGTACTCTAAACTACTATAGTGGCGACACACGCCTACAGTACTCTAAACTACTATAGTGGTGACACACGCCTACACTACTCTAAACTACTATAATGGCGACACATGCCTACAGTACTCTAAACTACTATAATGGCGACACATGCCTACACTACTCTAAACTACTATGATGGCGACACACGCCTACAATACTCTAAACTACTATAGTGGCGACACACGCCTACAATACTCTAAACTACTATAGTGGCGACACACGCCTACAATACTCTAAACTACTATAGTGGCGACACACGCCTACAATACTCTAAACTACTATAGTGGCGACACACGCCTACAATACTCTAAACTACTATAGTGGCGACACACACCTACAATACTCTAAACTACTATAGTGGCGACACACACCTACAATACTCTAAACTACTATAGTGGTGACACACGCCAACAATACTCAAAACTACTATAGTGACGACACACGCCTACAATACTATAAACTACTATAGTGGTGACACACGCCTACAATACTATAAACTACTATAGTGGTGACACACGCCTACAATACTATAAACTACTATAGTGGTGACACACGCCTACAATACCCTAAACTACTATAGTGGCGACACACTCCTACAGTACTCTAAACTACTATAGTGGCGACACACGCCTACAATACTCTAAACTACTGTAGTAGCGACACACGCCTACAATACTATAAACTACTATAGTGACGACACACGCCTACAATACTCTAAACTACTATAATGACGACGCACGCCTACAATACTCTAAACTACTATAATGGCGACACACGCCTATAATACTCTAAACTACTATAATGGCGACACACGCCTACAATACTCTAAACTACTATAATGGCGACACACGCCTACAATACTCTAAACTACTATAATGGCGACACATGCCTACAATACTCTAAACTACTATGATGGCGACACACGCCTACAATACTCTAAACTACTATAATGGTGACACACGCCTACAATACTCTAAACTACTATGATGGCGACACACGCCTACAGTACTCTAAACTACTATAGTGGCGACACACGCCTACACTACTCTAAACTACTATAGTGGCGACACACGCCTACACTACTCTAAACTACTATAATGGTGACACATGCCTACACTACTCTAAACTACTATAATGGCGACACACGCCTACAATACTCTAAACTACTATAATGGTGACACATGCCTACACTACTCTAAACTACTATAATGGTGACACACGCCTACACTACTCTAAACTACTATAATGGTGACACATGCCTACACTACTCTAAACTACTATAATGGTGACACATGCCTACACTACTCTAAACTACTATAATGGTGACACACGCCTACAATACTCTAAACTACTATAATGGTGACACATGCCTACACTACTCTAAACTACTATAATGGTGACACACGCCTACAATACTCTAAACTACTATAATGGTGACACATGCCTACACTACTCTAAACTACTATAATGGTGACACATGCCTACACTACTCTAAACTACTATAATGGTGACACACGCCTACACTACTCTAAACTACTATAATGGTGACACATGCCTACACTACTCTAAACTACTATAATGGTGACACACGCCTACAATACTTTAACCTTCTCGCTCCCTTTTCTCAACGATCACACTAAACGTTACGCATGCGCGCTCGTGCTCGATCATTTCTGACATCACAGCTTGAGTCATTGCGTCATTCACCGAGGCTCACGTCATTCACACTTGCTCACGCGCTGGCTAGGATTGACGTAGACCCACTAAAACATTTCATTGGTAACACGCGGATCCAACCAAAGAAGTTGAAGCAGAATGGAAGACTATCGCTGAGACAAGTGTTGACAAAGCGCTGTCTGCAGGCACAACAATTGTTGAAGTGACTACAAATCACGGACCGTGAAGTGGCAGAACATGGCGACCGATAGTCAACGAAATAACAGTTGACACGGGAAGTAATGAGTGTATACCGGGAACTCATGTAGACACACGAGTATATAAACAATAAAATATCGCTGGAGGAAGAGTTTGTTTGAATAATAATCACAATACCCGCGTCCTTTGTAGCCGTTTGCCGTGTTTAGCGGGGAGCAGGGCGGTGGTCTCACAAGGGGGGGGGGCAGGGGTGACAAGCGCCTGGGGGGGGAACAGAGAGAAGGGGCAAGCCATACCTCCCGGTTGAGGTTAGTAACAAGACACTGATCAAAGAGCCGCCGCCTGGTGCAGGTGGTCGAACGTGAGGAGACTTTTGATTTTCCTCACGGCCAGGTACTGCTGGAGGAGGTTTCCCTTAAACAAGAACACGTGCGGCGTACCTGAGGTTGTGAGGGTCTCTGGACAGCGTTCAGTCACGCCTGTACCCTCGTGTGCTGCACTTTGCCACCTGTTCACACCTTCCTTCCTCATTGTGGACGACGAGAATGTAGAATATACACTGCGGAATTCCTTTGGAAGTCGTTGGAATATATGCGTGTGCACACGTTGGCAAACACACCCATCCACCCGAACCCTCCTCCCACATATGCATGCTCGTTCTTTTGTCTTTCTCTCTCTCTCGCTCACTGTACCTACTATTTCCTTCTCTCCCTTCTTACACATCAACATCGTTGTCAAGTGTCGTCTATATTCTGTCTGACTGTCCAAAATGTATTTTTCCTGGTCCTCAGCCGAGAGTTATGGAATGTAGAGACCAGTAATGAGCGTGGTGCGTGCTGCACGTGCTGTGGGATCAATATTGAGGCAGTCAATTCACGTCTGTAGTCCTCGCCAGCCCCCAGCAGTGGTGCACAAGGCGCCGAGTGCAGCTACCGACACTACAATGTTAACCCAGGCTGCCATGTCTACAACACAAGATGCTGTTCACTGAGAATGTAGACAACAACATCAGCAGACGTCGTGTGAACAAACCTGCGATGCGATAACCTTTATTGTCATCGTCGCTACACTGGTCACCTCCCTCAGCCGCTCGACTGTAGTTGCTGTGTGCCAGACAAGCTCCAGCAAAACCAACCAATCAAACAAAAGTAAATAAACCTGTCAACAATGAAACCTTAAGAGGAACCTGAAAGTCTTTCAATGACTTTAAAAATAATTTTGTTTTCTCGATCGCTAAAAAATAATTTAATATGAACACACATGTTGCGACCCAAGTCCTTTAGTATGTTGAAGTTTGGAGGAGAAAAATCAAGCACGCCATGGACACACACAGAGCGAGCCACTCGAGATCTCAAAGCTGAAAATGGGCAACTTTACTAATAAACAACACTGTAATAATAAACAACAAACACTGTAATAATAAAAAACAAACAATGTAATAATAAACAGCCAACACATTGGAATGTTTCCAAGATTTACTTTTCTCTCTTTTTTGAAGGTTTGGATTTAATTTGGCTAAGACCCAAAACTACTTCAAAATGGTGGGGACGTTTTTTTTAGCGGTGACCCAGCGACCAGTGCAAGTATTTCTCTGCTGTCTTCTGGTTTACTGTACCGTTTGATTACAGAGAGAGAGAGAGAGGGGGGGAGACAGAAGGTGAATGAGCAGTCCACGCAGTCACGGGCTGAAAACTACAGAATGTAGTGAGAGACAGTCACCACACACAAGGCCACAAAGACATCCGAGAAAAGACCAGGAAAGACATGTCATTAACTCCCCTCCATATCAACAAAAAGGCCATCCTGTAGATCAAAGACCTTGAATAAGATATGTGGCCCGGAGGAAGCAAGGCATGTCACGTGGTACACTGTTCACTCCTGTTCACACGATCGTCAGTAAGTGGACACTCACGAGTTGTGTGACAGTACTTGTGATGGCTGGAACTAGTTCGGTGTCTGGTCCTTCTGTGGTCTGCTGCTCTTGTCAGTACTACAGGTGGCGAGACAGATCTGTGGGTCGACCTTTAAACGTTTGGTCGAGCGATCAAAATAATTTGGTAAAAACATTTGGCCAAAGCCTCATGGCGTGTGTACAGCCGTCTGCTCACGGGTGCTGGCGAGGGTCGTGAGGCCAGACAGGTCAGGCGACGGCAACCATTACCTGATTGTCACCCACAGCGAGGCAGGCAAGTCCATCATGCATTTGGCCAGAAATGTCCACATGGAAACTGCGTTGTTTGCTTTCCCCTCCTCCCTCCACCATACATTTCATGTTACTGTGCCCATCGCATGCTTACACTTTGCCAGCAAGTGTCTGCAGCACTTGTCGTGAGGTGTGTTCACCATGCTTGTCATGTGAAATTGGGGAGATCGAAAATGTTCATTGAATGTTCTGCTGTCTAATTAACAGGTAACTGCTGTCCTGCTGTCTAATTAACTGCTTCTTGTGGGCGGCAACAGGTAATTTGCAGACAGTGGCGGGTGTCCACTACTTCAAGGCGCTACTGTGTGTCCCACACACAGAGCTTGACATAATAAAACTTGTTTCACTGAGGTCTGCATCATGAGAATGTCTCTGGCTTCACTATACATTCATTTAATTTCTGTCAATGCATTTAATCAGGTCTTTGACTAAACTCTGTAATAATGTCTTCGAGTGAGCTCTTCATCATAATAATGTTTTGGGTGAATTATTCATTATAATAATGTCTTTGACTGAACTCGTATTTGTAATAATGTCTTTGAACTCCACAGAAGCACCGCCGGGATCATCTTCATCACACAGCATGCTGTACTATTTCAGCTTCCAGCAGAATGATCCCCAGCTTTAATAAGAAAAAAAAATCGGGTCTGAACAAGAGATTGCAAACAACCATCAAAGAGCGGCGGAGACAGAGGCATCTCGGGAAGACATCATATATTTACTTGTCGGCGGCTGCGTGCACGGTGCTCGCGCGCCTACAGCTGCACGTGAAATCTCCAGATGTGTTACACATCACACCACCGATGTAAGGCGAACTGCCCCAGAGAGAGAGAAGGAATGGTAATGCTGGCAGGATACATGCAGTGAAAGCATCTCCACAGATCCCTTCCTGATGTTCACCACTATCTTTATGGCGCCCTACACCCGACAGAATGTTTTCAACAGGATGTGTGGGTACAATCTAAAAACCACGAATAAAAGCAAAAGAATGTTACTCTTATTACCACACGCGCACAAAAATCTTATTTCTTCTCTCATTCACACATTTTTACAGTCTGTTAATGACATGAGTGGCTTAACTTTTCACGAGGACTAATTTTTGAGGGGTGGGGAGGGATGGGAGAGGGTGCATGACAGTTCTGTCCATTTGGTCACATTTTACGGCCCAACAAACCTGTCAAAACTTACTTCACTTCACGCTCTGCAGCCTCATCGTCTGTGACACCACCTCACCTCCCACCACCAACTTTTTCTTGTCGACATCTAGGTCACCGAGGGCCGTGCATGGTGTGCATGGTGCATGCAGTGATCCAGTGAGATGAACAGGTCACCGAGGGCCGTGCATGGTGTGCATGGTGCTTGCAGTGATCCAGTGAGATGAACAGGTCACCGAGGGCCGTGCATGGTGTGCATGGTGCATGCAGTGAGCAAGTGAGATGTACAGGTCACCGAGGGCCGTGCATGGTGTGCATGGTGCATGCGGTGAGCAAGTGAGATGAACAAATGTAGTCACGTGGTCTTCGTATCATGGCGATGGTGAGCGTCCATCATCGAGCGGGTGCCAGTGAGGCGTTGCGTGTTCACTCCGCCAAGCATCAGAGAGAGAGAGAGAGTTTGGCCGAGTCATAAGATAGGTCTGCTGAGGATCGAATCCGTCTCGCCCAGGCGTGAGAGGTCGGTTAATTGACTGGATTTCTTGAATAAGGGTAAATGAGACGGAATTACGTGTCGCAGACGGGCCTCATCGCTAGTCTGACAGATGCGTGTCTCTGTGTAAACACAGACAAGCCGCCAACCCCAGTGTGAGTGGCCAGAATGCTTTTCTCCCTCCGACAGACCGCTTACGGTCGGCATTCAGCGGCGAGCAGCCCGCAGAGAGAGAGAGACAGAGACAGAGAGGGAGAAGAAGTGACAGTGGTGCCAGAGAGTAAACAGCGGGTTCGGGCCCAACTTCTGGTCGCCAACTTGTCACGGCCCAGCCGTGGCAACGAGTGATCCACTCTGCCGAGAGCGCTACAGACCTGTTTTCTCTCGCTGTTTGCATCGTCAACATCCCAATCGCCCTCCTATTGATCATGCAGGCCGCCCCGGCGAGGTGGCTGTCCGTGGGGTTGGCGTAAGACAAGTTCAGAAAGTTCAGCCTTCAATACTGCCTACACTCGCCGGGGGCTGGGGGTAGGGGGGTAGGGGGGTGGAATGGTAAGGGGCAATACTGTGCACACACCGGGGGGGGGGGGAGACCTGCAGCTTGAGGCCGTAGTTATGAACCAGAGGGGCATCAGTACCTTCAGGGTGACTTGTTCTCCTCCCAGTGCCTACAGCCCTAGCAAAGCCTCTGTAGGTGAGGACTGTACGGGGACGTGTAGGTCGAGCGGAATGTCTGTCTGTCTGTCTGAATGAAACTCTCAGATGAATGGGTCTGTCTGTCCGTCTCTGCTTTTGTCTCTGTCTGTCAGAGATACGAAAAAAGTGGTTTGACTATCTGTCTACTTCTTTCTCTGTCTGTCAGTTAGCTCAGCACAGACATGTTCCAAGCAGGGTGTTCACAGTGAAGTCTTTAAATTGTTATTGAACAGTTAACCGAGGGTCGTTTTCACCTAATCACTTAATTTCATTGTTGTTGTATGACGATGGAAATTTCATGCAAGCTTGTTAAATGTTCAGTGTGATGGCCCCTTTCTTCAGGACATTACACATTCCAGCAACTTCACAATTTCACAAAAGTCATACTTTACTACATACACTTGCATAATACTTTACTACATACTTACATACATATTTAACTACATACTTAAATACATACTTAACTACATACTTAAAGTTAGGTATGTACTTACATCCTTAACTACATACTTACATACTTTACTACACTTAACTACATACTTACATACTTTACTACACTTAACTACATACTGGTTTGAGACGTCTGTTGATCGCCTTGTCGTGCGTCCCTGAAGGTGTTGCTGATTTGTCATTAGTCAACCTGCTTCCACTCTTTGGCTTCTAGACTGTGATCCTTGTGCGAGACGATCAGCGCACTACAGAGCCTCTCTCTGACTCTCACTCTCTCTCTCTGACACTACAGAGCCTCTCTCTGACTCTCACTCTCTCTCTGACACTACAGAGCCTCTCTCTGACTCTCACTCTCTCTCTCTGACACTACAGAGCCTCTCTCTGACTCTCACTCTCTCTCTCTGACACTACAGAGCCTCACTCTGACTCTCACTCTCTCTCTCTGACACTACAGAGCCTCTCTCTGACTCTCACTCTCTCTCTCTCTGACACTACAGAGCCTCTCTCTGACTCTCACTCTCTCTCTGACACTACAGAGCCTCTCTCTGACTCTCACTCTCTCTCTCTGACACTACAGAGCCTCTCTCTGACTCTCACTCTCTCTCTGACACTACAGAGCCTCTCTCTGACTCTCACTCTCTCTCTGACACTACAGAGCCTCTCTCTGACTCTCACTCTCTCTCTGACACTACAGAGCCTCTCTCTGACTCTCACTCTCTCTCTCTGACACTACAGAGCCTCACTCTGACTCTCACTCTCTCTCTGACACTACAGAGCCTCTCTCTGACTCTCACTCTCTCTCTGACACTACAGAGCCTCTCTCTGACTCTCACTCTCTCTCTGACACTACAGAGCCTCTCTCTGACTCTCACTCTCTCTCTCTGACACTACAGAGTCTCTCTCTGACTCTCACTCTCTCTCTGACACTACAGAGCCTCTCTCTGACTCTCACTCTCTCTCTGACACTACAGAGCCTCTCTCTGACTCTCACTCTCTCTCTCTGACACTACAGAGCCTCTCTCTGACTCTCACTCTCTCTCTCTGACACTACAGAGCCTCTCTCTGACTCTCACTCTCTCTCTGACACTACAGAGCCTCTCTCTGACTCTCACTCTCTCTCTGACACTACAGAGCCTCTCTCTGACTCTCACTCTCTCTCTCTGACACTACAGAGCCTCACTCTGACTCTCACTCTCTCTCTCTGACACTACAGAGCCTCTCTCTGACTCTCACTCTCTCTCTGACACTACAGAGGCCTCTCTCTGACTCTCACTCTCTCTCTGACACTACAGAGCCTCTCTCTGACTCTCTCTCTCTCTCTGACACTACAGAGTCTCTCTCTGACTCTCACTCTCTCTCTGACACTACAGAGCCTCTCTCTGACTCTCACTCTCTCTCTGACACTACAGAGCCTCTCTCTGACTCTCACTCTCTCTCTCTGACACTGGAGCCTCTCTCTGACTCTCTCTCTCTCTGACACTACAGAGCCTCTCTCTGACTCTCACTCTCTCTCTGACACTGAGCCTCTCTCTGACTCTCCTCTCTCTCTGACACTACAGAGCCTCTCTCTGACTCTCTCTCTGACACTCAGAGCCTCTCTCTGACTCTCACTCTCTCTCTGACACTACAGAGCCTCTCTCTGACTCTCACTCTCTCTCTCTGACACTACAGAGCCTCTCTCTGACTCTCACTCTCTCTCTGACACTACAGAGCCTCTCTCTGACTCTCACTCTCTCTCTGACACTACAGAGCCTCTCTCTGACTCTCACTCTCTCTCTGACACTACAGAGCCTCTCTCTGACTCTCACTCTCTCTCTCTGACACTACAGAGCCTCTCTCTGTCTCTCACTCTCTGACACTACAGAGCCTCTCTCTGACTTTCACTCTCTGACACTACAGAGCCTCTCTCTGACTTTCACTCTCTGACACTACAGAGCCTCTCTCTGACTTTCACTCTCTGACACTACAGAGCCTCTCTCTGACTTTCACTCTCTGACACTACAGAGCCTCTCTCTGACACACACTCTCTCTCTCTGTCTGATACTACAGAGCCTCTCTCTGACACCATAGAGCCTCTCTCTGACCCTCACTCTTTCTCTCTCTCTGACACTACAGAGCCTCTCTCTGACTCTCACTCTCTCTCTGACACTACAGAGCCTCTCTCTAACACACACACACTCTCTCTCTCTCTGTCTGACACTACAGTGCCTCTCTGTCTCACTGTCTCTGACACTCACATCAAGTGTCGGCAGTTTCCCTGACGCCTTCAGCAGGGTGGGCGCACACCCCTCACGTACAGCCCGCAGCTGTTTGGGGTGAGTGACTGTAGCCACGGACCTAACTTATAGTCAACGACTAACTAAAGGTCTGTGGCACGTTGAGGCGGCACACGCTGTGGTTAACATGCAAGTTTTCCTCGCTAGCTACCCGAGGTGAAGGCGCTGTGTGGCATGTTAATGGGGTCAAACACCATTTTCAGGGTTTGTGCTCCCCCCCCCCACACACACCCGCTACCCACCTACTGTGCTTGGCGCGCGATGTCGGCGATGGGTATGTTTGTGATGTCAACATGTAATGTGTGTGAGAACGAGGCTGTGATATAATTTGTGTGTGACATACCCGTGATATCAGGGTTACCCCAGTGTTAGCGACCACACATCTTGTACAACACGATGGTTTCCAGCCAGTGTCAGTGATCATGGAGACTGTCAGCCTGTCAGTAAGTGTGTACTAGTTTGCTAGTGAGTCAGTGAGTGAGCGATACTTGCCATTTCTGCCTAAACTATTGAAGGAGACAGACGGGTGGATTAAGTCTGTGTTCAGGAATCAGCAATTCCTTGCCCAGACATGTAGACGAGAGATTTGGAAGTGTCGAACTTTGTTTAGCGAGTGTGTGTGTGGGGGGGGGGGGCGACAGTGGATTATTTATTACAACAGGTTGAAATAAGTTTATGATGAGTAGAGGGGGAGATGTGTTATTATTTTGTTATTGATATGTCTTGTTTTGTCATGCTCCATCTGGTGTAGAAAAAAATATATTATAAACGAAATTACACAAAGAAGAAGAAAAGAAAACACCAAAGTCAGAATAACACCAAGCCACTGAAGCCAGTGGGGTTTTTTTTTGGGGGGGGATGGGGGCGAGAGTACAGACGAGAATCCCACGTGCACATGTGTTGTTTATTGAAAGAAAGAGCGCGCGTGAGTGACTGTGTTTGTCTGTGTGACTGTGATGTAGACGTCTGCACGCGATCCTAACAGGAACATATTCTGTGATACGATTTGACTGCAGGCCATCTTGTGAGGTCAACGCCAGTGTCAGGGGTCAATCTTTTTGACATACTATTCCACCATTTTTTCCTTATTTTTTATTTGAGGCACTACGAGACAATTCTGTGCAGGATTTCTAGAGAAAACAACAACAAAGAAAAGCCCAAATGTCCCATCTTTAGATGGCATCATTGCTGTGGTCGTTAAAACAGGAAACTGACAAGTTTGCCTCCCATAGTTGCAGGAAAGTGCAACACACTCAGAGCTGTGGTAAAAGGCTATTTGTGTCATGACTTCACCACAACCAAGACACTCAGAGCTGTGGTAAAAGGCTATTTGTGTCATGACTTCACCACAACTATAAGTGTACAGCGAGAAGAGGGATTTTAAATCTTTTAAATCAACAATTGAGCTGACCATGATCAAAGATCTCTGACCACGATGGACATGAGTGTGTTTACACTTGTTGTATGTAGTACAAGCGGTGCCACACTTTTGACGAGTCGCTCGGCCATTTGTCACTGTCCGCTCCGCTAGGCGGCGCTTGAGACGTGCAGCGTCATCACACCTCATCCATCTTTCTTTTGTCCACCTCCGGCCCACAGCCTTGATGCCCAATCTTTCTTGCCGACTGTGTACACAAGCTGCGAGGTGACATTTTTTTCCCTTCTCTCTCTCTGTCTCTCTCATCGCTGTCTGTCTCTGGTGTGTGTGTGTCTGTTGGCAAAACAAATAAATAAATTAAGAAAAACCTTTACACTCACACCCATTAACATAGATGTATATACACACATGCCGAACCTACACACACAATCAAAACACATACACACACGTGCACGAACTGAGAGCCAAGCGAGGTAAACCCCAGGTAAGTACAAATGTGTGACAGTCCTAACGGTTTATGCTAATCGAGCTGCTTGTAGAGGGCAATGGCTGGGAATGTTAGGAAGTTTCCGCAGCACATAACAAATAACAAGAAGCAATCACAGTGAGTACGGCCCCTGAGGGAGTGTGTTCGGGTGTTCACAGTGAGTAAAGTCCCTGAGGGAGTGTGTTCGGGTGTTCACAGTGAGTACGGCCCCTGAGGGAGTGTGTTCGGGTGTTCACAGTGAGTAAGGTCCCTGAAGGAGTGTGATCGGGTGTTCACAGTGAGTACAGCCCCTGAGGGAGTGTGATCGGGTGTTCATCGAAATCTCACCCTTAAGAGAGTCAGCGTCTACTGACAACAAACAAAATAGTAGAAGTCAGACCATGTGAGCTGGCCCTAACCAAAATGAATGACGGACATCAAAGACAGGTGCTGGGTAGCGCACGTGAAAAGTTTACCGTTCGCTGGCAAGTACAACAAATCAATCAACAGCGAAAAGGTTTGTGTTGATGGAATGTTCTTGAGGGTCTGTCCACTTCCCCCCCCCCCCGTTCCCTTAATGTAGGCCGTAGACGTTTGTCTGAGCCACTGAGACATAGTGGACACCCCAAGAGTGCCATCGTGTCTGCACGACAAACTAGTCTCGATGAGGCCTGCAGTCACGTGACAGGCAGACAACACTTCCAGCGCAGCCTGCAGGACTATGCACAGACCTTAACTGCATCAGCAGCACTCCAGAGGGCGGTGCCGTCAGTCACGTGATTGGCAGACAACGCTTCCAGCGCAGCCTGCAGGACCACAGGGAGACAACTGTCGCAAACCACGACATCACAGCAACGTCCCGTCCCAAGATCCCCCAGCACTGTGTGCATCAATAACTGTTACACGAGGAACTTTACATTTTGACTCACTCTGCGGTGTCTGGCCCTGGCCCTCGGTACTTCTCTGAACTCACTGCCATCTAGTCACCCGCACGACTTCTTCGCTCATCTTCCGACACCGAATATGAAGAAACCGGAAGCTATGTCGTCCCAGGCCTCGTTCTAGTAGTTAAACTGAAACCTGACTAAACCGGAAGCTTTATACACACCAGCCTCGTTCTATGACTTCACTGAAATAAATCGTCTGCAAGCAGTCCAGTCATACAAGTCCATTGTGTAACAGTTGTCCCTCGAGAGGCAGTGGGGTGGCGACAAGATGGTATCCTGCACACTGCCACCGACAATAAATACACGTCACCCTACATCCCCTCTCCTCCAAAGTACAGAAAACAAGATTACAAGGCTACAGCTCTTCGCTCGTCAACAAGTGTGTGGACTGCACTTAGTGTCTCGAGTGCAGTCGTCCTCAAAGTTGAATAAAAAAAATCACTGACTCATCAACGTTTGGTCTGTCTATATGCCCGTGTGTTTGTGAGTGTGTTTGTGTGTGTGTGTGTTTGTGAGTGTGTGTGCGTGTGTTATCGTGTACAATCAAAACATCAAGCGTGTGACAACATGAGATAACTGCTGCCTGTGTACCTCCACTCAATGTACTTTTCAGCTGTTTGCTTTCAGTTTATAATCCAGGATCCTGTTTCCAAGTCTCTGACATTCCTCGTCGCCTCTGATGCCATGGCTGATCTCTTCCCGGCATGCACACGCTAAAGACAAGGACATCAAGGAGGAAAAATGAGAAATTGAGTAAAGCACTGAGCACAGCTCACCAGGGCGGCGTGACTATGAGAAAGGGAGGCTACTTGTGTCTCGGTGGTATCCGCCATCAACTTGACCTGAGCCCGAGTGTCGTCAGGTTCCTCACGTCAACAGCGAGCCTCGTCATCTCGACACCACTTCCTCTTCTCTTCGCTTCAAAAAGCTTTTTACTACAAAAACAAACGCTCCGTGCCGCAAGCCCATGTTTGGAGTTTTTAAAAAAAAACTCGCCAGCACAAGAGCTCTCGCGAGAACTTGCCATGGTCACGTGACAAAGTAGTGTGGATGGGAGGGTGCGGGTTGGGGAGTCGGGAGGGCCGTTAATGTGCGCTGATGACATCCTTGAGATGCAGGCGGCGAAATGGCTGCTTTGAAGTCGGTGGCGGTTTGATCGTCATCAGAATGAAACTTTTTTTTTCTTCAACGACCTGCGCCCTGCTCTGTGTTCTGGAGGAAACTGCAAGAGAAATATTTGCGGCGATTTGTAGCGATCGGGATGATTAAAGGGCCCGCCTGGTTGCTCGATGAGAAAGCTGACCCCTTCACTGGTGAGCTATTAACGGCTACCTTGCGCCTTCGCCGCCGGCGCTGTGCAGAGTGGTGGTGGTGGTGGGGAAATAATGTGCCCCTCCGCCTCCCAATGCCCCCCCCCCCTTCACGCACCCATCGGAATAACGCTGATGCTCGTGAACAACAGCCATCTAGAACATTATTTCTGAATCAATGTCTCCCATAAAGTCCCTCCGCCTTTGCTTTTCGTAAATTCACTTGCCTGTCTCATCTCGGTCTCTGCATGTCGGTCATTGCGTGCAGCAGCTAAGTGCGTGTGAGTGTGCATCAGTGCGCGCGCGCCTCTGTGTGTGTGTGTGTGTGGAAAAGAGTTCGCAGCGACTTCTGTTTGATGTCATTTCCGTTTTGTACACAGAGTAACTCTTTCTCTCACCTCGGCCATTTTTTTCTCTCTCTCCATACATTTTTCTATCTCCGTCATACGTTACCACTTAGTAAAATGCGCGCACACACACACACACACACACACACACACACGCACACGCACACACGCATACACACACTTGAGAAGGATGTGCTGGCGGCCAGAGAGGCTGACCTCTCAAGTCATACCGTGCTACTATAAGTTGTCTTCACGCTGTGGCGACACCTGGCGGGTGGATATCACAAAAGAGAGATGGAGGGAGTCGGGGGTAAAGAGGATGAAGAGGGAGGTAATAAGATGACGTGTAACAGCTTAGATTACTCGCCATGTTGTTGGCAGCGTTCAGCCTGAGCTCTGTGCGAGTAAATAATTGCTTCAGGAGGCGGCGGGTCCCTGTTTAATCTGCCTTGTAATGAGGCCAGCTTTAGCAAGACGGCAAAACAAAAACTGTTCCACTTGCTCGTGAGAATTGCCTGAGACAGAAACAATACATCAGGACCAGGCCAACTTCTTTCAAACGCCATACAAGACTCTTTTTTACCTTCATCTTCACGCCACGCACGTGCGCTGCGCGTGCTCACAGACAAAACATTCTGGAGCCGAAGACTGTCATCCGTGACAGTCACGCTTCTTCATCCGTGTGTCTGTGTGTGTGTGACTGTTGCATGTTTAGCATGTACGTGTGTGTGTGTGTGTGTGTGTTAGTTCGTGTGCATTATTACTTGTATGGGTGTGTATGTATGTGTGTTTCTAAGTGATAAGAATGCTAGACTGAGGAATTAGTACATGTACTTTTGTGTGTGTGTGTGTGTGTTTGTGTGTGTGTGTGTGTGTGTGTGTGTGTGAGAGAGAGAGAGAGAAAAGAAAACCCGAGGAATTAATGCACATTTGCGTATTTGTGCGTTCATGTAGCAGCAAAACAAAAAACGAAGAAGAGAATACTCGTTGTTGTTTATTGTTTGTTTGTTTGTTTGTGTGTGTGTGTGTGTGTGTGTGTGTGTGTGTGTGTGTGTGTGTGTGTGTGTTATACACTGAATTAGCTTGTTTTCGACAGCCGTTGGACGACTAAAGCTGTTCGCGCGTAAATCTCGCTCTACGAGATTGTTCACAGTCTTACACTTAGCGCCTGATCTTCACTCTCTCGGCCTTGAGCGGACTAGCGGGAATACGTCACGAGAAACTGCGAGAGGACGGATAGGAAGGGAGTTAAGCTACGAAAGCTGCCTCGACCGATGGCGGAGACGATGAGATTTTTACAGATTAGGGAGGGCAAGGGCCGTAATCCTGAGATGATACCCACTCTTGCTCCATGCTCAGTCTTGTCTCGGGTGACATGTCCGGAGAAAGATTACGGGTGGGTGTGTGGATATCGCGCCACGCCTGGTTTGTCAGTGAAACTGCAGTAGCGGGTGGACGAGAAGCTTTTCTTCCTAAACTCACCTGTTGACTAGTTCTGGAAAATAAACGTCAGGTGAGGACAAGATGTTTGACATTTGCGCAACATTCGGTCGTATTGCAGGTAAGACAGCCTCAGCCACTTGGTCCAGGTCTAAGAATGCAGGCAGGTGTAACTTAAGTGGATTTGTAGGTAGATGTTGATGCAGACTACAGGAAGAAGCATTGTCTGTTCTTAGTTAATTGCTCTACCCGTGGTGCGAGAACAAGTCACGAAAACCACTCACTTCAGTCAGCAGATTAATTCATAACACCAGTACCTCTTCAGCCATGCGCCATTGCAGTCGTGACCCGCGGAGTCTCCCGAGCGCCGGAGAATAGGGAGCATCAATTGCTTTTGACGGAAGTCCCCTCCCGTCCAGTCCTTGCAGCCCACGGTCAGCATTGGTCGCATTAGTCCGTCTGGGCAAGCCAGCAAACTAGTAATGAAAGTCATTTGGACCCCTCCGTCCCGGCTTCTAAAGCCACTGAATTGCTGCTGTACAAGAGCGTCTGGAGTCGGACTACCTCCCCTTACCCGATTACCTCCCTTTATCCCACTTACTTTTTCTCCTCCGTTGTGGCTAGACGGAGTCTAGGGAGTCCAGAGAGGGTAGTAATTATCCGCCCCTAATCAGGCAGAAGTAGTCCCCCCCCCTCTTTTTGTGTTTGAAGCCCTTACAATGCTGAAAATGAGTAAGAAGGGACAGGGGTGGTTAAGTGGACACCGTACGGGGCTCGCTTAGTCTACCTAAGGTCACAGGTCACAGTTTGATGACGGTTGAGCATCACATTAGCTGCAGCTCGTGCCCTCCAGGTCATCGGGGTCATATCTACAAACGGCTGCTGGGGGTCACACTGCTGGGGATGTGAGTAAAACCAGCTTGAAAAACAGACTAAACGGAATGAGAGTTCCCAAACAGTCTTCCGTTCGCGATATCACACGGGGATCTCGTATACACATTGCTGGGGACGCCGTGCGTAAGTCTTGTTAATATAATTAATAATATAATTAATATAATTCATAGTTGGACAGAGAGATACAGAGCAAGCACGCCCCATATCAACGACAAAATCCATGATTTGTCTATGGTTATGAAGGAGCTTTCATCAATGATAATATTATTAACGATGTGATACGCATGGTGAACTAGAGACTCGCCTTGAAATGTTCATTTCTATAATTAAGCCTTTTGGGATATCTTGACTCTTGGTCCCTCTTGAAGATTCACTTACAAGTAGGTCTGTTTGTTGTTGGCAATGTTGGGAGAAGGCAAAAACAGAGGTCAGTCAGTAAGCGTCGGTTATTTTTGCTTTTTATTTTTTTTTTGGGGGGGGGTGTGACAGTACCCGTGGTCTTCCAACCAGAACGTGGATACTGGCCCCGGGGAATGGGCGCGTGGGCACTAATTACTCAACACTAGCCGCCCTCGTCAACATAAACTGCAGGGGAAAACACACGATAATCACACGTCGGTTACTCAATTACACAACTTGGCTCACGAGCCCCCACCCCTGCTCTTCCCCGAACACAATACTCAACGACGTGTGATTTCAATGTAACAATAAAGAAAAGATTTATTCATACAAAACATTTGAAGCAAAACACAATCAAATGGACTCGTCTAGGGGGGTCCCAATACTATCCGTGCTAGAGCGTACTTCTGATGTTACAGTGCTGTTGCCTCTCTTTACAAATACCATACACACTCGCAAGCGCACCAACTTAGCTCTGTTACAGCTGGTTCGTTGAGAGTCCAATACTTCAGTTGACTGCCACGACACACTGACGATTTCCCTTCGAAGTGATGTCTGATGGTCTGACGTCTTCCTCCCTCGAACTGTCATAACGTCAGAGAGCGACGACTGCTACCCTCGGTGACCCAGATTCGAGCCTTGTACCACTCGAGGTACACACGTGGGTTCCTCGACGACTGTAATGCCTCGTACAGCCGCCAAGCAAACACCACCACAGACGGTCTGTCCTTGAGACCCGACGACTTCTGGCGGCCTCAACGTTGAGTCTCTACCTCTCACACCGGTAGAGCGAGCCCACAGTCACACAGCCCTTTCCTCTCCACGACAACAGCAGGCAGTCTTGACAGTCCGTCGCCAATTACTTGCCTCCTTCTCTCAAGGTTTTCTGACCCGACTTCTTTCCTCCCGAGTCTTGCCCTCGTGGCTAAGACTTGGTCCGAGGCAGAAGTGTAGCTGGCGTTAAAAAGCTGAAGTCGTCTTGGCTGGTGACCCGTTGCTCCCCCACTCAGACGTTCGCCGAAAAGCCCTTAAAATGTGTTCTTGTCTCTCTATTTATCTCTCCACATTCTCACAGATACATACAACGAGGGATGCCATTGGTCAGTAACTCATCATCCAATCAGCTACAATTAGAGTCAGCAAACGACAGGAGGAGATCTCTCTCTGACCACAGGCCACGCCTACAGGTGGTTGTGGTCAGGTGGCTAAACCTCCCCCCCCTTGTCCTATTACGTGGTTTGGCGGCAAAACCAGGTGCGCGCCTTAGGATAACTTTCTCCCTTCTGCCCAGACTTCGTTGACGTTTAGCCAGCCATCGGCCACGCATGGCGGCCGAAATCACTTAGCACCTTCTGTTCCACGCGTCCATTTAGGCGTCCATACCAAAACATACGCCCCCTACTTCCTCGCCAAAGGGCCTCAGGCTTGTCAACAAGGCGCTCTAGACACTAAGTGGGTAGATTGTTACCTACCCCCTCGAGTTATCTCATGACATGGGGAATGTTTTGAAGAATCTGGGCTCCTTAGGCAAGAGGTTAGTCCACTCACTATGGTGCAGACTGTATAAGGTGGGAATCTCCCTCTGCACATTCCTAGCAGTTGCTTAGCTCAAACAGGTGACTGATTTATCAGGGGGAAGTAAACACGATGACTAGACATGGTGAACCATTTACTTTCATTGCCCGGACACCTGTATATGTGCCTTTTACCTGTACCTCTTTGAAGAAACGACAGCCTAGTGGGGCCAGGTGCACTGAACATCGCTAGACACAAGTTGGATGACCAGATGGAAGCAGTCAGCTCCAAGACTGATATTCTGTCAGCACCTTCTGTAACTTGCTCGGTGATTATTATCATCCAACGAGCTTTGAGCAATGAGAGCTCGGTCTCTGTTCACGTGGGCAGTCGGGAAGTTGCATGGTACTCACTTCTGAAGTAACACGAGGCCATATTTAACCCGGCGTTTCACCTCGAGGTAGCTTTGTGCACTAAACGAAGACAATAGTAAAAATGAAGATTTGATTGAGTTTAAAGGTCGAGGCATAAGTGTCAAAGTCAACTGGTTGTAGGTGCAGCGGACTGAAAGTAATTTGCCATCTCATCCCTCAATACATACTCGCAATGTCCGAGTACATGTGTACAGAGAAACTAGCAAAGTACTGTGTGTGTGTGTGTGTGTGTGTGTGTGTGTGTGTGTGTGTGTGTGAGAGAGAGAGAGTGTGTGTGTGTGTGAGAGAGAGAGTGTGTGTGAGAGAGAGAGTGTGTGTGTGAGAGAGAGAGAGTGTGTGTGTGTGTGAGAGAGAGTGTGTGTGTGAGAGAGAGAGTGTGTGCGAGAGAGAGAGAGAGTGTGTGTGTGTGAGAGAGAGAGTGTGTGTGTGAGAGAGAGAGTGTGTGTGAGAGAGAGAGAGAGTGTGTGTGTGTCTGTGTGAGAGAGAGAGTGTGTGTGTGTGTGAGAGAGAGAGTGTGTGTGTGAGAGAGAGAGAGTGTGTGCGAGAGAGAGAGAGAGTGTGTGTGTGTGTGAGAGAGAGTGTGTGTGTGAGAGAGAGAGTGTGTGTGTGTGAGAGAGAGAGAGTGTGTGTGTGTGTGTGAGAGAGAGAGTGTGTGTGTGAGAGAGAGAGTGTGTGTGTGTGAGAGAGAGAGAGTGTGTGTGTGTGTGAGAGAGAGACAGTCACATTCTTTATTGTTAGGCCATTGACCCTTAGAATTAGATTCGTGAGCTTCCCATACCAGGGTAACCACGCCATTCCATAGTAAATAATATTATAGTATCACATGTCATATCATATCATATCAAACAGTGTATTTCATCATCGACGTCGGAGTTAAAGGGGCATCTGTGTAACTGGGCGTTGGGAGCAGAATATCTATATTTATGAGGGTGAATTTCACAAGCTCTGATCCTGAGAGAGAGACTCACCACACAAGCACGCACACACACACACACACACACACACACACACACACACACACACACACACACACACACACACACACACACACACACAAACAACGGAAGGCAGTTAGCCCGATGCAGCAGTTAGCAGGTAGACAAGACAATCGTTTTCCTCCTCGTGAGCCGCTTCCTGTTTCGTTTCGGACGATTATACAAGCAAAACGGAAGGGATATCGTCTGCATCTTGAGCTCAGTGAAAGGGCAGATAGTGTGAGTGTAAGGGCATCACGAGGGCATTGTGAGGGCACTGTGAGGGCATTATACCGTCACAAAGGCCGGAGACTGTATCGCCTGCTGTATAAGCTCCCCTGGCGGTTCTCAAGGCGGTGTTATCAGATGTAACCTCATCCCCGCTGTCTGTGCCCCTGGTCGACCAATGAGAATGTTATCACGATGATCATCGTCGTCGTTGTATGTTGCCTCCTCCTGCAAGAGGCCGCCACAATGCGGCTGGATGCACCAAGATGGCGGCCATGCCGGGTATCGGATGTGAAGGTGATGTTACTGCACGCACCGCCAGACTTCTTTGTGTTGCCGAGTGTCGCTAACCACCGCTGACAGGCCTGAGGCTGACACTGAACACAGCTCACCTGGGGAACGGTCTACCAACTCTTCTCAAGTTGCTGTCTAGTGAGCATGACGGGGCTTCATCATCACCACAATAAATGTCACGACAGATCCGTGGATGACACACACACACACACACACACGGGGGATCAACTAGGTCAACCTCGACTTCGACATCACCTGCTTTGGCAAACTGCTAGAAGAAAAACTCAACCTTTAAACTCAAGGAAGACACAAGTAGCACTGTGGTGCTGTGGGCCTGTATCCACACGCCTTTCTCGGTTACTACCAGTTAAATGACTGCATGGTGTGTTCAGTGTTCAGTGTTCAGTGACATCAGCTCAGCTGAGTGAGACTGTAGTAGACAGCCAGCAGGTGCTGTTCCCCTTGGTCTCTATTGAGAGAAGGTTTTGCAGCCGCCATGTAGGTTTGACTAGTGTGTCCTTGCCACTGCCAAACACTTTCCGCCTGTCTGATGGCGCCCTCTACCACCCGCTGGCAAATGACCATCTCAACCACCATCAACCACCACCCACGTGTGTTGCAGTGACCCTGTCCACCCATGACACTCCTGTGTGATAAGCTGTCCTTCTATCTCACTATACTGTTGTAATTTAGCAAAAGTCTCATCATCTGTTCTTCAGGTCTCTCCGCTCTTTATCTTATTCTCAATCTTTCATGTCGCAAAAAGTAGACTCAGGTGAGTAGTGAGGGGGGGGGGGGGCGCGCGCTCTTTCTCTTACCTTGACCCAGTAGTCCGGAACAACCTACCTGGCACTGTCCGATATTCCGATACTTCAGACTACATCAAAGCCTGTAAACCCGCTCTCCTCCAGTCTGTAGACTAGCTCCCACACAAACACGATTTTATATCTTATGTCAATACGTTGGACTGCGTGAGACATGGTGTCGGGTGAGCACAGGTACATAATGTTTGAGTATAATGAAGTGGGCACACATGTATAGTTATGTGTGTACGTGTCAGCATGTTTCTGTGCAGCGGTTTTTGTTTTGTTTTTTTGGAAACGCCACGAGTGAGAGTGAAGTAGATGTGTAATAACGATGATGACGATGATGCCTCTGTTGCCTTTTCTCTTCCTGCTACTCTCTGTCGTCTCCAGTTTTCTGTTTCAACGTCTGCAGTCATCACTTGACAGTTTCATGTCATTCACAGCCTCCAAGTACCGACTGCTGATCCTACAGAAAACACTCGGCACAAGCTGCTGTAGAAATGGTAAACTGGTCTTTAGTCGCCTTTGGTGACCTGGTGTCGTCTGCTGAAGCACAAAATACTCATTTACTTCTAAGAGGCTGGTGTGGCCCTCCTCACTCACCCTGCCATACTTCTAACAAGATGAGCTCGTCACTTTGGTGCAGCTCCCTTGTCTTTACTCTTTGGTTTCTGGAGAGAAAAAAAATCGATCATCACCAAGGGAAACAATCCTCGCAGACTCGGCGGACGTGGAGTGATTAAACTCTCCCCCAAGATAAATACCTGCATGCCTTTCCTGGGGGCGCCCGGCAATTGATACGGCTGTTAGTTACATGGCTCAAGCCCTGTCTGCCTGACAGACTTCCAGTGTTGCAGGAGGAGGCACCAGCGCACGCAGGCACACACGCACACACACACACACACGTGTGCGCGCACCCCCCTCACCTCCACAGCCAGCAACAGATCCACCAGTTCCTTCTCTTGCCACCTTTCTCTGTTTTCTCCTTTTTCTTTCCTCATTCCCTCATCCTTCCTCCGTTTAAAAAAAAAAGCAACTGATGCCAAGAAAACACAGCGGCGGAGGTGAGCGGCTCGAGTTTGTTTCCCCGTCGCTGAAAAGTCTCCGACGCCTGCAAGAGGGCGAGAAATGCGAGGCCGCTTCTATCGCCGTTTGAAGAGCGGCCGGCACTGGTGAGGCGCCCTCACTGCTGGGTACCCGGGCACACCCGTGTCTCAACTCTTCCCCCTTCCACGGGCGCACCTCAAGTCTCAGGCCGTGAGGGCCCAGGTCCCATTTGAAGTTGTATGAAGCAGGAAATCGAAGCTCAGCACCAGGCGGAGCGGGGGTCGTCAGAGCAGAAGATGCCGAGTGTGGAGTCTGGAAGGTTTTGGCTGGCCATTGATAACAAATTGCTTCTTGCCGCAATAACACTTCGCTCCTTTGAGCGCCAGTGCCCACAGCTCCGGTCCTACCCCCCCCCCCCGAAAAAAAAGAAGAAAAAAACCTAAATACACAAAAACAAAAACTTAACTCACAGGACAGATGGTGTGAATGTTTACATGTAGAAATGTGGGAAGGCTTCACGAGAAAAAAGTCCAAGAATTGTCAGCGCAGTTTTCATGATCACGATTATCAACAAGTATGGACAAATCATCATAGTTTGTAAGAATGCCGAGCTCCTTGTATACCTCTTGATCAAACACAAACAAAAAGAATACCGAACAAAGGACATAGGCGTCATGCTATAAAAGAAGGGAAATAAAATCTAAAAATATGCATGAGTATACAATAAAAACTGCTGACGACTATAAAATAAATTTATTCAACACAAAATGTAGAGTGTGGAACCCTCAGTAAACTGTGTATGTAAACATATGTTACAGCATTAAAACCTTCTACAACTCCCTTAATAACACTTAATAACAGCTAAAGACCTTGTCTGTCAGCAGAAGATATACATACATACATACATACATACATACATACATACATACATACATACATACATACATACATACATAGCAGTCTCCTCGTTTTCTGCTGCTCCGGTGTTGTTGTTTGTTGTTTTCACAGCGAATACTGAACAAACCTTTGTGACATGCGCTTGTGTGGTGGGCCCTCAGTGAAGAGAGGTAGTCGGCTGTTGGTGTGGTAGATGCTACAGACTGTGTCTTTCTCCATTTCCGAGTTTGATAGGTTCATGATCCTTGCTTAGCTGGCAGCTCAAGTCCACAGACGATGTCGGCGAAGCGTCCTAACGGAACAGATGAACATCAGCTACACGCAGACAAACCTACTGACTGTCACTTGCATCAAGAAATCAATTTATCAGCCTGGGGGTGGGTGGTGGTCTCTGCTGTGTTTACATGGTAGTTTTTCTTTTTTTGTTGTTTATTTACATCTCCATTTCCTCACATTTTCACACCTGCATTTATTTCATAGTAATAGACACGTGACGCTAAACGTCACAAGAGGTGGAGGGCTTGAGCATCATGTCTGCTTGTCGAGTCCCCTGCCATTTCCACAAAGTGAGGCAACATGGCGATTAGTTTTGACTTGTACAGGTAGTGTTCGTGACTAATCATCTCCAGCGAACTCAAAGGTGTTTTGTCCAGGACTGACGTGACCACCTGGTTCTGAAGCTGTACAATGTACATAAACATGTTACTGCTGTGGGGCTCCTGTACTGCTGTGGGGCTCCTGTACTGCTGCGGGGCTCCTGTACTGCTGCGGGGCTCCTGTACTGCTGTGGGGCTCCTGTCTAAAGATGTGATCTCTGCTGGTCTGACTACAGAGCGTGAACAGCTGTGTCAGCAACAGCTGCCAGACTGGTGTCCATTCTTCGTTTCAAGCCAACTTGTTAACATGTTCTTCGTTATTAAACCTATGAATGGTGGGAGGTGCAGGCCTGACGAGAGTGTGTGTGTGTGTGTGGAGGGGGGAGGACAGGGGGGTCTGGTGTACCCGGGCCCGCGGTTGTGAAGAGGGCCCTGCCTTGCTCAGTGGATTTTTTTCCATCGTCTTTTTTTCCTTTACTCTGTGGATTTCTTCTAGGGAGCAGGGTACTACAAGTCTGCTCCTCATTGACTAACCACTCACGTGTAAACAACTCTATGTTCAAGTAGTACACGTGTCCTAATGTTTATACAGTCTTTAGCACGTTACTGAATGAACTGTAGATATTGACAATTGAATTGAAAACATATTCTGATATATTGGGGAAATAATCTACGATTACAAGGGGCCTGCAGAGGTCGTACGTGTTGGCTCTCGGCGGCCCTGGGGAGCTACTGGCGGTCACGTGCTCTTCTCTGTAGCGAAAATATGGAGGCACAAACCTTTAGTTTTTAACAATCGGTCGATAAAACATGGCGTTAACGAGAGACAACGACTGTACCACCCCGGGTGACGTGTGCTTCATATATCATAGTCTTGTGCTTCAAACTTCATACATACATCATACGTCTTGTGCTTCATACATCATAGTCTTATGCTTAATACATCATACAACTTGTGTATCATACATCATATGTCTTGTGTTTCATACATCATACAACTTGTGTATCATACATCATATGTCTTGTGTTTCATACATCATACAACTTGTGTTTCATACATCATATGTCTTGTGTTTCATACATCATACAACTTGTGTTTCATACATCATATGTCTTGTGTTTCATACATCATACAACTTGTGTATCATACATCACATGTCTTGTGTTTCATACATCATACAACTTGTGTTTCATACATCATACAACTTGTGTTTCATACATCATATGTCTTGTGTTTCATACATCATACGTCTTGTGTATCATACATCATACGTCTTGTGTATCATACATCATATGTCTTGTGTTTCATACATCATACGTCTTGTGTATCATACATCATATGTCTTGTGTTTCATACATCATACCACTTGTGTTTCATACATCATATGTCTTGTGTTTCATACATCATACGTCTTGTGCTTCATACATCATACAACTTGTGTATCATACATCATACGTGTATCTACCTAGTCCATGTCTCTTCCTCGTTTTAAGCGCTAAGAGCATGCTCTCTATGAGTGTCAATATGCGCTATAAACATCTTCACTATTATTATTATTGTTATTATACGTCTTGTGCTTTCATATATCATAGTCTTATGCTTCATACATCATACAACTTATGCTTCATATTTCATGCGTCTTGTTCTTTAGATATCACACGTCTTATGCTTCATACGTCATAGTCTTGTGCTTTCTACGTCATACAGCCAATGCTTCATACGTCTCGTGCTTCATACGTCATATAGCTTGTGGTTCATACGTCATTAGTCTTGTGCTTCATACGTCATACGTCTCGTGCTTCATACGTCATACGTCTCGTGTTTCATACGTCATACGTCATACTTCTCGTGCTTCATACGTCATATATCTTGTGCATGTCAGACCGTGTGTTGTTGCTAGACCCCGTAGTGTACGTGACAAATTGTGCGGTTCCTGTGCAGGAGGCTTAGTCCCACAACGTGCGTCACAGCTGTATGTCGGTCTCAGGAGCGGAAACGCTCATCTCATCTTACAACTACGTCACGGGACGTACGTCACCTCGCGGGCCGGTCAGGAAGGAGGTGCATGACGAGCTGCGCATGTCCGGGGGGGGGGGGCTGTGCCAGGAATGTGTGCAGACTGAAACCGGCGCAGGTTACACAGGTTACAGCAGACATGCAAACATTCCTTGGACGCATACTCCAACGGCGGCAGATCAAACGCATAAAATCGACGCATCGCGCAGGTCTCAGGGTATTTTGGGCCGCCTGCAGCCTCGGACGGTAATCGGCCGTTGAACAGAAAGGTGCAGAGGTCACAACAGCTGTGCGCTATGTTTAGTGCACACAGTCCTGTCTACCCGCCAGCTTCTTATTATATAGGTATAACCGCGGAACATTTCTGCAGCCAAGAATTACGAAAGGCATATCACCAAGACAATGATGTCGAATTAATTCTGAACTGCACGGCCAGTTTCCAAACGCGCTAATATTTTTATTGTCCGCAGTGGTATGGGAGAGGCGTCACAGCTGGCTGACTGGCTGATTGTTTGGTTCACTTGCTGACCGGTCGGCCGACTGGCTGGTGCTTGAGACGGGACGACTGTTCCATCGACATCAGACCAAGAATATACCGCTAGTGAACACTGCTTTCGTGGTTTGTTATCCTCATGTTTACATCCCATCCACACCAAGCAGCTCCCATCCTGCCCCCACCCGCACACACAAATTAGAAAAGGAACCAAAGAGAAAGTGAGAAAAGCGAGTAAGGGAGATAAAAGGAAGAAAGAAGTGAATAAAAGAAAAGAAGTTTGAAACAAATCTGAAGGAGTGAGTAGACGCCGGAAATCTGTGTACGTCTGTCAGCCAGCACCGCCTGTAGAATTCTCCCCTTACACTGAGCACTACTCACCAGGGAAAAGTCATCCCCCCTTCGCAGCTGTCTGTTGGCAGATGATTCACTCCCTTCAGACCTTAGCATCGTCTCCCCACCCCCACAACCTCCCTACCCCGCCCTCCCTTCAGTGGAACCAGTTCTCCACAAGCACCCTCTTGGCTTGCTCAAACCTTTTCTTGAAACTAATTTTGTCGAAAAAGCCAATTACGTCTCTTCCATTACAGCATTTCTGAAAGTAAATTTTACATGAAGTATTTGCACCCATCGCTCCACGTGAGGTGATATCAAGTGCACGCAGCCAACCTCGTCACACGCACGGCCTTAGCCTCCAATTCTTGTTGCCTGGTCTTGAAGCAGCTTCTGGTGGCAGCTGGACATGACGATGACATGCCAGCAAGACACGACGATGACATACCAGCAGGACATGACGATGACATGCCAGCAAGACACGACGATGACATACCAGCAAGACATAACGATGACATGCCAGCAAGACATGACGATGACATGCCAGCAAGACAGGACGAGGTACCAGAATTCACAGCACCAGGACAATCTTTTGTCAAAAAGTTTACGGACGTTTCCAAGGCGTATCAGGGTCCTCTTTTGAAATTTGTATATACAATCCTGTATAAATACATTTATACGTGACATAAACATGCTACATGTTTATGTTAAAGGTAAAGGTCATCTCATCACCTTTTCAGGTCGTTGGGGAGGGAGGTGTTAGAGGCCTCACTTTTCTCAGGGCCAGCTTTTACATGAGTGTGGTGCCCATCTCCTCTCCCTCGCTGCCTTACCTTCCCCAACCCTCTAAGGAGTCAGGTACCCATTCCCGTCAGCTGGGTCGACTGGGGGAAGTCTGCTGCGCTTATCGGGAATTGAACCAGCGCGCTCTCGGTTCGGACGCCAGCGCTCTAACCACTCGGCCATTTGCTTTCCCTATTCTACATGATATACACGTTATAAACATACTACACACATTACACGTTACACGTATGCTACACACGTGCCATACACGTGTCGTGCTATACAAACTATACACATGATACACACTGTGCAGGGCTATCTATACTGACTATACCGTGTACATTATACTCCCATTACACACGTTAGAAGCTTATAAACGAGTTGTACACGTTGTACTCACGTTGTCATGACGTATACACTCTACTGACCACACGTGACACTCAAGGGACGCATATACGCAAGCTATGCTGTCATCTGCCATGTGTTACACACGTGATACGTTACATTATGGGCTGAATTATGCCAGCTTATGTTACACATGTGTTACATTATGTTTCACCAGAGTGTGACTCTTACAAACTTATGTTACACATGGGTTACACACGGGATATATGCTACACAAGGACGTGAATTATACCAGCTGATGATGTCAGTCGTAATCTGTACAAAACATCGTGTACAGCCGTTACCTAATTGCTGACGTCACCGAAGTATTTAACATACGTGATACTCAACGGAGGACGTAGTTTAACGTTACACCCAGACACCAGAGCAGGCAGCTCGTCCTCTCACACAACGAAGCACGTAGTCAAAATACCTTTCCGTTAATCTCCTAAGGCTGGTTGTGAACTTGTAACCAATCAGAAGCAAGAAAGAAAATCACGAAAAGAAACAAAGTTTTGCAGAAAGCGCAGGCATGCTGTCCGCTGTCAGAAGAGCTTTGCCGCCATTGCGCTAATCACAACATATGTTAGCCACTTGAACTTTTCTTCTCTTCTTCCACGCAATTAACCGCATGAGCAAATCAAACGGCGGAAGTCAACTTAAGACGGCAAGGGCGAGCAACTCTCAACAAAAACTCCCCCAACCTTTACGAGCAGATGAAGAGAAGCAAAGCTGAAGTGGCACGTCCAGATGCTGGACTCATCACCACGTGTTTTGTCATCCCTTGTAACAACAAACGTCAACAACAGAAACAGCAGACGACTTCCTGTCCCGTGCTGTTGTAGAGGCTGTAGCCTCATGTCTCAGTCTCTCAGCTTCGCCACCATATTCCACACCCACCCACTTCTCATGCCAGCTCCGTGTCTGAGAGATAAACGGAGTCAACAGCGTGAACCTGTAACTCCCGCCATGCACTGGGCGAGTGTCTGAGTCCCTGCACACTGTTGCTGTCTTGTGCACAGAATCACGAGGAGGCAGGGGGGGGGCGGGGGTTGTTAGAGGGAAAGAGCGACACACACACACACACACTGTGACACACAGATGATACTTTATTGCTTCAAACACTTTGGCCGCAACAATGATGTGAGAATCCACCCAGTGCCATCGTGTGCTGGTCACATAATGCGGGTGGACATTATTACAGTTAATGCTGACAAGTGGACCTCTTCTTCAACTTTGTCCACAACATTGCAAGAAAAAGAGAAGCAGAGAGAGAGAGAGAGATTTTTCATCGCCGTTCATTACGATGACCGAGAGATCATTTTGATTGTTGTTTTATGGATTTCCGATCATGTTTGCATTTCAAAGGACACCTCACATATAAAGGACACTTCGTGTTCATGTAAAGAACATGATTTTAAAAAAAAGAGCAACTTCTCATTGTGATTGAGGCTACTCCCTGAGTTGCTATGGTGATTAACCACCGAGAGTTCACGGCCCCTCAGGGGAGCGACGAAACGGATGATAAAAGAGACTTTGCCATGATGTAATAATATTCTGGACACTATCAGCGGAAGGGAGTAATGTGATACTAATTATCGGCACGACTCACCTTCTGTTGCACAAATGGACAAACACTTTTTGAATTGAATGCCTTGTCATTGTCCAGGCTCACAAGTATTGTGCGGGAACATCACTAGCACGGAAGGCAGGGTGTGGGCTGGATGTTGAGGACTTCCGGGATGTTTGATGAAGTGTAGCCTTTGAGTGAGTTAGAGTGCTCACGATTTCTGCATCGATCTTCATACAAACATCTTTTTTTAATGTTCCTGTTTCAGAAAATGTTGATTTCTCGCGTTGAAATGCTCGACTGCTTTTATAACATTAAGTGTTTTGTTTATTTTGTTTACTTCATTAGGGTGAGTTCTCACACAGTGGGGCCTCATTGTGACACGAACTGATACGTGTGTCGAGACTTTGGGTACCTGTGAATATGTGGTGAGTGGTTCACAGCACCAGTACCTGTGAATTAGTGGTGAGTGGTTCACAGCACCAGTACCTGTGAATTAGTGGTGAGTGGTTCACAGCAGTTTCTAGAACATATTCGTCTTATGAGCACGCACAATCAACAGCAGCAAGGGATGGTGTAAGGACGAGCTGGTCTCCTCCCTTGTCCCGTGCATGTCCGAGCTGCAGGCATCACTTGCTGCAAGATTGTCACTCCTTGTGGTGCGGGGTTCACTACACTCCGCAGGCACGCCCGGGGAGCGAGTGGGGGGGGGGAGAACGAGGCCGCACATTCCCCCTACCCCCCACCAGCACAATCAGTTCCGGATTTCGATCCAGATCCACTGGCGGTTAATTGCGGACTGGAAGCTCCGTGGGGAGGATGCTGACAGTTGAGAAGGGACAAGCCCCCCAAGCCCCCATTCCTCTTCTTCCCCAAGCGACCCTCACTTCTCCCAGGAAGGCTGGGGGGGGGGGTTAAGCTGGTGCTTGTGTTACATGGGATGTGACCACAAATATGGCAGGGGGAGGGGGCCAGACAAGGGCTCAGATGATGAGGTGCAGTGGTCTTATGGTATCAGGTCGATGGTGAAGCGGAAGACATGAGTGCAGCAGCAACAGCAGCAACAACAGCAGTGCAGATTAAGGCGCTGTGACGTCACTAGTATTTACAGAATATGAAAAGACATACACACCGCAAACAGCTAAAGGTCTTTACCCTTCACTGAAAACTCTTAACTCGTCACTGAAAGCTCTTTATCCTTCGCTGAGAAGCTACTCGCTTGGACTACGAATACGTAAACTGTCCTACAGGTGTGTTAACCGACTAACAGGTGAACTCACCCTCTAACAGCGTTCGTCGCGAATGTTGTGATGGCGGGAAATGGCTCAGACAACTCGACTCTAAGGGGGGAGAGGGCGGGGGGATAATGGAAGGGTACTGCTTGCTGTAAAAACATCAAAAGAAAACAAAGCACAAAGTGACAAAGGGGGTGGGGTGGGGGATGTACCTCGTAACCTTTAAACTTTGGAGAAGAAATTGTTGACGTCTTGTCGAGATCATAACCGGGGATGGAAAGTCTGCGCCTGAGATTGGATGCCGCAGTCAGCAGCTGCTAAAGTTGTTTTTTGCTGTCGTAAGCCAGGGACATAATGTCTCGACATGAACGCTGACCGAACCCCCAAAATATACAGTTCAATGTATTGTGTAGCTACAATATGTTTCTACTTTGTATTGTGTGTCAGGAATGTGTATTGTGCATCAGGAATGTGTATTGTGTGTCAGGAATGTGTATTGTGCATCAGGAATGTGTATTGTGTGTCAGGAATGTGTATTGTGTGTCAGGAATGTGTATTGTGTGTCAGGAATGTGTATTGTGCATCAGGAATGTGCATTGTGTGTCAGGAATGTGTATTGTGTGTCAGGAATGTGTATTGTGCATCAGGAATGTGTATTGTGTGTCAGGAATGTGTATTGTGTGTCAGGAATGTGTATTGTGTGTCAGGAATGTGTATTGTGCATCAGGAATGTGTATTGTGCATCAGGAATGTGCATTGTGTGTCAGGAATGTGTATTGTGTGTCAGGAATGTGTATTGTGCATCAGGAATGTGTATTGTGTGTCAGGAATGTGTATTGTGTGTCAGGAATGTGTATTGTGCATCAGGAATGTGTATAGTGCATCAGGAATGTGTATTGTGTGTCAGGAATGTGTATTGTGTGTCAGGAATGTGTATTGTGCATTAGGAATGTGCATTGTGTGTCAGGAATGTGTATTGTGTGTCAGGAATGTGTATTGTGCATCAGGAATGTGTATTGTGTGTCAGGAATGTGAATTGTGTGTCAGGAATGTGTATTGTGCATCAGGAATGTGTATAGTGCATCAGGAATGTGCATTGTGTGTCAGGAATGTGTATTGTGTGTCAGGAATGTGTATTGTGCATCAGAAATGTGTATTGTTTGTCAGGAATGTGTATTGTGCATCAGGAATGTGCATTGTGTGTCAGGAATGTGTATTGTGCACCAGGAATGTGTATTGAGCGTATGGAATGTGTTTTGTTTGTCAGTGGAATGACCAAGAACGCGTTTCAGGCTATGGGTTTTCTTCTTGGCCTGCATTTACACGTGTTTCACGTGTTTCAAGGGACTTTAGTCTTTTCTTAAAGCTTACACTCTAACAGTTCAGTAAATCACTTTTAACTCTCACCATAAAAGTGCGATGAACATTTTTCAGGTTACAAAATGGTCTGTAGACCTCGGGCATCAAGGGGAATTCCAAAGGTGTGTGGTGAGCACAACTCACGGACAGCCATGATGTTCCCGCCTTTTCTCGTGCACTTGTCTCAAGTCTCAAGAAACTTAAGAGAGTTGCCGAGGCCCACAAACGAGGGGAGGAAAGGGAGGCGAAGATGGGGCGCGTGATGTCAGGGCGTGGCTTGATGCGGATGTGAAGAGGATCGACTGGCAGCGCGCGCAGATGGCATGACGTCAGACGAGGACGCATGCGCAGGACAATTTCCACTGTCCGCTTGGCGATTCCATTTCCATCAAGTTTCACATGAAGGTTTTTTATGTGCACTTGAGGGGATTATCTTGCCGGTCACTGCGCTCGTAAGGGCCTCTTCGTGGTGCTTTACTCTCGCAATATGTACCCTGCCCGCTTTTATCGGCTTCATTTCATGGAGTACCCTCATATGCTGCATACCCTCTCCCTACTCTTAATGGCCCTCGGCTTTTTACAGGTCTTGTAAGGGAAGATCAGAGAGAGAGAGAGGAATAGACGGATGGAAAAACAGAAACGCACTCTATCTATCTCTCTCCCCCCCCCTCTATGTCTCACACACAGAAGGAGAGAGAGAAAGGACTAAGAACGACAAGGAAGAGCGTGACAGAGACAAATAGAGAGAGAGACATAAAAAGAAGTGAGAAAGAGAGTTTATGAAAGTTTAAATTCTTGTGAAAGTAATCTTTTGTGTCCGACAGAAACTATTCGGTGTTGGTAACACAAAGTTTTCATCTTCTGGAAGGTTCTGTGAGAATCTGGAATCAGCGTCGCTAACTAATGAGGTGAATTATTCACAATCCTGATGAGTCTTGTGTCGACATCATTTAATGTGTGGATGGAGAAAATCACGGCAGAACGCTTCCGGTAGAAATAAAATATGATTATGTCCCCTGCTCGCGATGGACCATCTTTTGATCTCCCTTTGTGTCATGTCGTTCATGCTTGTGACGTACAGCGTGCTGAACATTACTCTTTTGTCATGTCACCTTTGTGACGTAGAGCCTGCCGAACCTTACTTTTGTGTCATTACATTCATTTGTGTGACGTAGAGCGTGCTAAACATGACCTTAGTGTCACGTCGTTCACGTGTGTGTGACGTAGAGCGTGCCAAACATGACCTTAGTGTCATGTCGTTCATGTGTGTGACGTAGAGCGTGCCAAACATGACCTTAGTGTCACGTCGTTCATTTGTGTGACGTAGAGCGTGCCAAACATGACCTTAGTGTCACGTCGTTCATTTGTGTGACGTAGAGCGTGCCAAACATGACCTTAGTGTCACGTCGTTCACGTGTGTGTGACGTAGAGCGTGCTAAACATGACCTTAGTGTCACGTCGTTCATTTGTGTGACGTAGAGCGTGCCAAACATGACCTTAGTGTCACGTCGTTCACGTGTGTGTGACGTAGAGCGTGCTAAACATGACCTTAGTGTCACGTCGTTCACGTGTGTGTGACGTAGAGCGTGCCAAACATGACCTTAGTGTCACGTCGTTCATTAGTGTGTGACGTAGAGCGTGCTAAACATGACCTTAGTGTCATGTCGTTCACGTGTGTGTGACGTAGAGCGTGCCAAACATGACCTTAGTGTCACGTCGTTCATTTGTGTGACGTAGAGCGTGCCAAACATGACCTTAGTGTCACGTCGTTCACGTGTGTGTGACGTAGAGCGTGCCAAACATGACCTTAGTGTCACGTCGTTCATTTGTGTGACGTAGAGCGTGCTAAACATGACCTTAGTGTCACGTCGTTCACGTGTGTGTGACGTAGAGCGTGCCAAACATGACCTTAGTGTCATGTCGTTCACGTGTGTGTGACGTAGAGCGTGCCAAACATGACCTTAGTGTCACGTCGTTCATTTGTGTGAAGTAGAGCGTGCCAAACATGACCTTAGTGTCATGTCGTTCACGTGTGTGTGACGTAGAGCGTGCCAAACATGACCTTAGTGTCACGTCGTTCATTTGTGTGAAGTAGAGCGTGCCAAACATGACCTTAGTGTCACGTCGTTCACGTGTGTGTGACGTAGAGCGTGCTAAACATGACCTTAGTGTCACGTCGTTCATTTGTGTGTGACGTAGAGCGTGCTAAACATGACCTTAGTGTCACGTCGTTCATTTGTGTGACGTAGAGCGTGCCAAACATGACCTTAGTGTCACGTCGTTCACGTGTGTGTGACGTAGAGCGTGCTAAACATGACCTTAGTGTCACGTCGTTCATTTGTGTGTGACGTAGAGCGTGCTAAACATGACCTTAGTGTCACGTCGTTCATTTGTGTGACGTAGAGCGTGCCAAACATGACCTTAGTGTCACGTCGTTCATTTGTGTGTGACGTAGAGCGTGCTAAACATGACCTTTTCGCGATGTTCCTGTTGGGATATCAAAACATGTTTACGGTGACGTTTCAAACTGACTTTCCAAAAGGCCACATAGGGGTGGATAGGGGCCGGGTATGTGTGAAGGAGGGGGGTTATTCTCACGGGATCGTAGGATTAAAATTCAAACCATACGCCACTCAGGGGTGAAGGCAGTCGGGGTCAGAGGGGACCCAGCATGCGGCTGGAGGATGAAGCACTGCTCATCATGGCCACCATGTCCTGTAATTAATTTGACAGACCGCACAACAGCTGCAGCAAACGGGAAGACCAGGCAACACGAGTAAAGTTCAGCCTCCACGTGACACCTGAAGTCAGCGGGTGTTTGAGGTCCAGCGACGTCGGCAACCTTTTGATGAACCTGAGAGTTGAATCTCTGCTGGCACGTACCCGCCTGTCACCACTTTCATTTCATTTTATTTCAGTCCATCCTCTCTGCTCGAACTTTGGCACCCACTCACCCTTTCTGTGAGAGAAGGTTGGGCTGGCTGGCTGGCTGGCCGGCTGCCTGGCTGGACATTTAATTTGTGTTTTTGACCTCCACCAAGAGTGCAATAGGGTCATTAGGCCTTGATCCCACAAACAGCTCTGTCCTGACGAGATTTCTGCAGGAGTCGAGAGACAATTTTATTTATTCTTTTATTCGACCGTTGCCTTTACTCTCTAATTTTTTTTCCAGCGCATTACGAATAGAGCGAGAGCAGAGCGGACAAGACAAGGGTGGGGGGGGGGAGGAAAAAAGGGCGAAACTTCCGGTTTGAGAGGTTGTCCCACTCACTTCAAAGGCTGCGAGCAGGGCGCACAGTACACTCCGGGGTGTGAGAGTAAAACATGTGAGTGGCTACAAGAGAGGATAATATTAGTGGTTTAAAGATTGAGAAGTGTTAGTGTGGACAAGATAGGGTAATATTAGTGGTTGTAAGAGTGAGAAGTGTTAGTGTGGACAAGAGAGGATAATATTAGTGGTTGTAAGAGTGAGAAGTGTTAGTGTAGACAAGAGAGGGTGATATCAGTGGTTGTAAGAGTGAGAAGTGTTAGTGTGGACAAGAGAGGATATTAGTGGTTGTAAGAGTGAGAAGTGTTAGTGTGGACAAGAGAGGATAATATTAGTGGTTGTAAGAGTGAGAAGTGTTAGTGTGGACAAGAGAGGATAATATTAGTGGTTGTAAGAGTGAGAAGTGTTAGTGTGGACAAGAGAGGGTAATATTAGTGGTTGAAAGATTGAGAAGTGTTAGTGTGGACAAGAGAGGGTGATATCAGTGGTTGTAAGAGTGAGAAGTGTTAGTGTGGACAAGAGAGGGTAATATTAGTGGTTGTAAGAGTGAGAAGTGTTAGTGTGGACAAGAGAGGGTGATATCAGTGGTTGTAAGAGTGAGAAGTGTTAGTGTGGACAAGAGAGGATAATATTAGTCGTTGAAAGATTGAGAAGTGTTAGTGTGGACAAGAGAGGGTAATATTAGTGGTTGTAAGAGTGAGAAGTGTTAGTGTGGACAAGAGAGGGTGATATCAGTGGTTGTAAGAGTGAGAAGTGTTAGTGTGGACAAGAGAGGGTAATATTTGTGGTTGTAAGAGTGAGAAGTGTTAGTGTGGACAAGAGAGGGTGATATTAGTGGTTAAAAGATTGAGAAGTGTTAGTGTGGACAAGAGAGGGTGATATCAGTGGTTGTAAGAGTGAGAAGTGTTAGTGTAGACAAGAGAGGATAATATTAGTGGTTGTAAGAGTGAGAAGTGTTAGTGTGGACAAGAGAGGATAATATTAGTGGTTGTAAGAGTGAGAAGTGTTAGTGTGAACAAGAGAGGGTAATATTAGTGGTTGAAAGATTGAGAAGTGTTAGTGTGGACAAGAGAGGGTGATATCAGTGGTTGTAAGAGTGAGAAGTGTTAGTGTGGACAAGAGAGGGTAATATTAGTGGTTGTAAGAGTGAGAAGTGTTAGTGTGGACAAGAGAGGGTGATATCAGTGGTTGTAAGAGTGAGAAGTGTTAGTGTGGACAAGAGAGGATAATATTAATGGTTGAAAGATTGAGAAGTGTTAGTGTGGACAAGAGAGGGTGATATCAGTGGTTGTAAGAGTGAGAAGTGTTAGTGTAGACAAGAGAGGGTAATATTAGTGGTTGTAAGAGTGAGAAGTGTTAGTGTGGACAAGAGAGGGTGAAATTAGTTGTTAAAAGTTTGAGAAGTGTTAGTGTGGACAAGAGAGGGTGATATCAGCGGTTGTAAGAGTGAGAAGTGTTGGGCGGGAGGCTATAAATTACTTCAACAGCGAAAGAAAGAATTGAAAGAAGAGGCAAAATTTTATTTTGATAGCCTCAAGGAATTAAATTTAACAGATTCTTCTCCTACATAAGTAATGTGGACTGAGAAAACTTATCCAGTGTATCAAAGGTGTGAGTGTTTTGATAAATAAAGTAATTTATTGATTAAGCTGTATTTATGCACATATATCTTATATGTGTGTGTGTATATATATATATAGATGTTCCACTACTATTATATATATATGTTTCACTCATATTATTATTTATATATATGTATGATCCACTAATATTATAGATGTTCCACTACTATTATATATGTGTTTCACTCATATTATTATTTATATATATGTATGTATGTATGATCCAGTAATATTATATATGCTACACTAATATTATTGACCGTGACCACTAATATTATTGATATTATGACCTCTCATTACACCCTTCTTGTTATTACTCTGATTGTTATATTCGATACGCTGTCGGAAACTGTTAGTCCATTTCTTCATTTCCCTTTTCTTTCACTCTGTTTTGCTAGCCGCAGGATCTTGTGCCCAGGTCCTGGTGATCGTGAGATGTTTCTTTATCACTTGCCGTCCGCACCTTTTCCAGTACACCAGGTGGTGGTGGTGGTGGTGGTGGTGGTTGTGGTGCCGGAGAGGAGCAGAAAGGCGGAGGCTTGGCGGAGGTGTTGAAGACAGGTAGGTGTCATCATCAGTATTATTAAATGTGATCATTAGTATTATTAAGTGTTGAGGACAGGCACAGGCAGGTAACTTTCTGATGTGTAATCATTAGTCAGTTTATTCCTTGCTACTCCTCGAGGTATATAGGGCCGTAACAACACCTCGCCAGGACACCCGGTTCTGAAACACCCTCCCTCCCCTCAGTTGGACCCACGTGACTCCGGCACCCGCTGCCTCGCTCTCTACTGATTTGGCCTCCACCCTCTCCTCTTCCCCTGAGAGCTCCAGTCAAGTGCCATCTGTGTAAACATTAGCATTATTAAATGTAATCTTCAGCTTTATTAAATGTAATCGTTAGCTTTATTGGACGTAATCATTGGTGTTATTGAATGTAATCTTCAGCTTTATTAAATGTAATCTTTATCTTTATTAAATGTAATCATTAGTGTTATTGAATGTAATCATTAGTATTATTAAATGTTAAGGACAGGCAGATAGCTTTCTATTGTGTAATGTTTAGTATTATTCAATGTAATTACGAGTACTATTAAATATAATCATTAGTGTTATTCAATGTAATCATATAGTATTCTCGTGTGCAGTCAGTGGTATTGTCGCATGCATTCATGCTGTGCTGTTACAATAATACACACTAATAATACAATAATAATACTAATATGTAGTCATTGTCATTTACTCAAAGCAGCCTGTGCAAACACACAAGTCATGTTCGTGTAAGAAGTATTTTCACCTGTAGCTGTAATATTTCAAAACCAGGTGAATGTTTATGTGTAATGTTTAGTATTATTCCGTGTAATTGGTAATAATCTCCTTGTGTTTCGTGTCATATGTAATCCTTGTATGACTGTTAGATTACTTTCCGATTATTTGCTGGTGGCACAGCTCGCTCTTGTGTAACTGTTGTTGGATGTAACTACAACATCGTATCGTGTAGCCCAAGTGTTACTAGTCAAGACCATCGTCGTCTGTGTCGCATTAACACATCATTTGCATGAAACTCGCAAAGAATATTTTTTAAAGAAAACATATCTACATTTGATTTGGGAAAAAAGTACTTGTGAATGACAAAGGAGAGAAAATTATTGAAAACTTCAAAGTGTTTTCAAACCAGTGAACCTCAAATAAATCTCTCTAACGGCTACAAGCGCCTCCCCCCCAGCCCCTGCCCCAGGAGATGCTGGTGAGAAATGACTCGTCTTGTCCTCAGGCTTCAAAGCAGGTTTGGATAACGGCTGGAATATGCCTTCATCTTCCCTCAAGCAGTTGCCGGCCCTGATCAATGACGTGAAGTTGTCTCGCTAGGTGGCGATGCAAGACAGCGGGATGGGGGAGGAGGGGGGAGGGAGTCCGAGTGCGACAGGCTGGGAGGTGAGTGGATGTAGTGGTGGGGTATGGAGGGTGTCAGGCCACTAGAGAGCACCAGGACACACCATGGCAGCAGACAATACAGGGTCCACGCAATGCTTCGTCTTCCCCTAGCCTCGTGACCACGTGACACCACGTGACCATAGCACAAAAGTTAGTGGGGCAAGGGTGAGGTGGAGAAGGTACCTTTAGTCACGTGCTAGATGTCCCGGATGTCCGCAGCCCGTCGTCCAGACCTGCCGAGGAGCCACAGCCTCATCAGACATGTACGCGTGAAGCTCATTTTAACGGTTCGCATCTTGCCTCCCGCCACCCTCTCTCACCTGCCCTCCCAGCCCCGTCTACTGTCTGCACTGCTGCTGCCTGCTCATCACGGGCACGGGCAAGCAATTAGACAAGAGCCGCGTGCCCCTACTTGTGCAGTCCTCACCTCGTGCACCGCCTGCTTCTGCCGGGCTGTGGGTGGGGGACACCCCCAAAGGACTGGAGGGGGGAGCTCCTTAAGTGCCAAAAGCGCCTGTGGGCCAGCAAGTCTGGGAGACAAGCAAGTAAGCTGATTGCTGTAGTGCAAGTTAAGCAGTCAAATTGGATTTGTTAAAAAAATATAAAAATCTTTACCCCGAAGCCAGACTTGGGAGATGAGGAGAAAGTCATGTTGTGACTGCTGTCTTCCAAAGGAGTTTAGGTGGGTTCGCTCATTTGTATGAATAAATACACGCGCGCTTTGTGTGTGAGAGAGAGAGAGAGGGAGTGAGTGTGCGTGCGCGCGTGTATCCTTCTGTGTCATGTGATTTGTCTATTGTTTCCCACAGATGTTGAGAGGACATTGAGATTGTGATTAATATTGGCAGACAACTGACACAGAGAATAAACATCTAGTTTTAACGAGTTTTTTTTTTTAAGCGTACCAAGCAGCTTCAGCAGTTCTCTACAAGCCTTCATTGCCTACCTCCACCCCACTTTATCCTCCTCTCTCACCCGCCTCACTATCCCCCCAAATAAAACGAAGAGGAGAGGCTTTGGGAAAGCCAAATATTTGTATCAAGTGAACGAGAGGGGGGCAGTCTTCCACACCGTCCAAAGTTTCAATGAAGGAAGCTCCATTTAAAGCTTCTCAAAACCGAAAAAAGCATCTCGAGATGTTTGAAGTCTTAGGAGCACCAAAAAAAAAAAAAAAAAAAAAAACCAGTCCAGACATTTGGCGCTGTGTGGATTGTTTCTAATCACCAAATCTTGGTGAACTTGGGAGGGGCTGAGTCGCGAGTGCTGGCAGCCCGGCGACACCCGCTCACACAGCGGACGGCGGTTGCTTGTCGACTCGTGTGTCAGTTGACGAGCGCGGCGAGCGGACGGCCGACGATTGTGACGTCACAAGGCACGTAACAAGAAGCGAAATTGAAGGCCGGGGTGGGGGGGGGGCGGGTGGAGGCGCAGAAAAAGCAACGTGCCTTTTTCTTTCCGTCGTCGTCCGGTGTATGGGAATGCAATTACATCCTGCAGTGGATTTGCCAAGAGATGGAATTGAATCCTCCGCCCATTTCTAGGAGACCATTTTCCCTCGTGTAATGAGAGGTCTTTTTTTTTTTCGAAGAAAGAAGAAAAACCACCAACCATAGAGCTGGCAGCTTGGAGACCCACGGCCGTTTCTTGCGATCGTGATCGAGTCGACAGCGCAAGCACAGCCGCCTCAATTCCAGCAAATCCCCCCCGTCTTTGTTTCCGTTTTTAAGGCCTCTACGGATGAGAAGAGAAACCAGTCAATATCCTGACTTGCTCCGGATTGCATAATATTTAGCTCCCTGTAGCTCCCACCCCCTCCCAGCTCTGCCCTGTGGGTAATTTGCTGGGTGTGGGGTGGTGGACAGAGTTCATGCATGATTAATATGCCACCCCGTTCCCAAGGCTCCCGATCTTCCACCCAGTGGATTCTTGGGTGCCGCGCGGCCACCTCGCTAATCAGGCCACGCAACTCTGCAGCCCGCCCACCTCCTGCCTGAAGGGGAGGTAAAAACTTGGTAATGTCCGTGCTGGCCGCCTGATGTCTCTGTGCCTTCACAAGGGCGATTACCTGATGATGGCTCCGTGTCCGGGCGGGCGGCAGTTATGGGCGGCGAGATGCATGCCGCGCCGCGATTTACGACCTGCCGCGTCTGTATGACGCAACGGACGCAGCGACAGATACGGCACTTCATTACCAGTGGTGCGGATATTAAATTATTTTTCTGGTTACTGCCGTGTTCTGGGGTCAAGGGTCGAGTTTCCCACTCTCCCTTCAACCATCCCCCCCCCATACTCTACCCTGACTCTCCTTGTCCGCCGCAGTGGTGTGGGCCAGAGATTTGCTGATTAATCAATGGCCTGACCAGGTGACCACATTTACAGGCTGACCAAGTGGAGTAAGGAGTACTTGATTGAGTACTTACAACGGACACCACTCAAATAACCTAAGTGCTTTTTCTACTCTTCTGTCTCCCACCTCTTCTGTCTATCCAACACCTCCCTGTCTTTTCTTTCTTCATTTCTTCTTTTTTTTTTTTTGCTTTGGTTTGTTTTTGTTTTTAGCAGAAGACGCGAGAGAGCTTTTTTCACATCAATTTTATGCACAAAAATAAAAATTAAAAATAAATACGTTTGTCTAAGTACATGTAATAACATACCAGAGGCAGAGATGAGGATGGAGGCGCCTTGATGCTCCCAAGCAGCTCAGGAAACTGGGTCACGTGTGGGTCACGTGTGGGCCCCTGATTATGAAGTATAGGGGGGGGGGAGACAAATAGCAAATGACTTTTGCTGGTAACCATGTTTTTTTTACATTGGAATGCGCTGTAGCTTCCTTATATCTGTGAAATCTTAGAGGATTCTTGAATTAATGATGCATGCTGTGTAGATATCTCACCTTGCGCTCAGATAAATATTGAATATTTTTTAGATAGATTACTGATATTTCTTCGGTGTTTCTTGGTACATCCTGGTCTTAAATTATAAAAATAATGTGTTAAACAGAAAATTCTATATGTTTTGGTGATGAAAGTCCACACCATATTTTAAACATAGGATTACAGATGTAGATCACATAAAGTACATAACAAATGCTTGATCGACTGGAGCTGCGTCACAAAGGTATTAAACCGGCGCCTCCTGTACTCCAGCATTTAGGCCTTTCTACTTACTATGTTCTGCACACACACACACACACACACACACACACACACACACACACACACACACACACACACACACACACACTGTTGCATGTACACAGCCAATACAAATGTCTTGTGCCGCACGCACGTGTGTCAATAACCTGAGGTGTGTTCATCGTGTAGTCTGACTATAGTACAAACCTTCACTCTACGCATTTAAGCAGATTTGTTGGTAGCGTGTGTCTTGCGCTAACTACTTGAATTATTTATTCTTGTCTTGATCTAATCTTGTCTAGTCTGTCTCCAAACAGGTGTTTAGAAATCGGTCAGTGTCTGTTAATTCTCTTTTAATCAAGTGCAAAGCGCTTTATTGGGTGGGAGGGGGAGACATCACCTTGATTTTCCCGAACAAAACTGTAGCCATATTTGTAGAGTGTAGTCGTTATGTGGTAACCACAAGTAGCCTTGTTATCATAATGCAAATTGAGTAGCATTTCATAAGCTTTTTTTTTTTTTTTGGAATGCGCTAGCGGGGCATCGGAAGTATCTTGAGCCAGTATGCAATACATCTAACATGAGTTAATGTACAAGGCATAGCTTCCACATTCTCTATAGACTAATGTATTAGAAGTTCTATTTGTTACATTAAGAATTTCTTTCATAAATGAACTTTTTCGACAATATTGTTACCTCCATCAGTCTCCATATTTCAGCGCCATCAAGTAACATGGCTTGCACTAGCGCATCAAACATTTTAAAAAACAGCTGAGCTGCGATCATTATGAGCCCATAACACCCTAAGGACATTTATACCATCAAACCGAGCTTTAGAGGCAAGGTCTTCAAGAGCATGTGTAAAGACACAAGGAGTGGACACAATTATACCAAGGTATCTGTACAAATTAACGATTTCAAGTTGTTTACCTTCAGAAAACCATTTTTCTCTTTTAGCAATAAAACAACTATTTTTAAAAACAATATTAGATTTATCTATATTAACCACACGGTCCAGACATTTCGGCAACTTGACACAAAACCTGAAGCTGGTTTTGCAGAGCCACTACCGTAGCAGACAAAAGTGCGATATCATCAGCAAACAGTAAAATGATCAACTGTATCAAGTCAGGCAAAGGTTGAAGGCCGTGCGTACCTTTCATTAGTTAATTCATTTATAAAAAAAGTAAAACAAATGGTACTACAATTTTCTCCTTGTTTAAGACCTTTAGGACAGTTAAAATACTCGGTCAAATCTCCCCACCTCTTACTCAAGCATTAACAACTTCGTACACAGCTTTGATGGCTCTCAACATCTTTCCATGAATACCACTCTCCTGGAATACATGCCATAGTTTGTTTCTCGTTACAGAGTCAAAGGTTTTATAAAAATCAATGTAAGCCACAAAGTTTGTTGTGCCTGACCAATTGCTTTTGTATGAGTGCCATTAGCGTGAATATGTGATCTATTGGACTATGTTTGTTCTCCTGAAAACAGCTTGTTCTTTACCTATTATATTGTTTTCTTCAATCCAGTCATTGGTCCGTTTGTTGAGAATAGAAGTATAAATTTTACTGCAGACACGGTAATTATCTGGTTGATTAATATCACCCTTCTTTAAGAAGGGCTAAAAAAGGGCTTCAGTCCATGCATCAGGAAGTTTGTGTGAGTGTGTGTGTGTGTATGTGTGTGTGTATGTGTGTGTGTGAGTGTGTGTGTGAGAGAGAGAGAGTGTGTGTGCAGGTGATTGAAGAAGGAGACCGAAAACGGGGAGACAGCAGTTAAAGAATGTTTGAAAAATTCCATTTGGGAGCGGGAGGGAGGGAAGGAGGGAGAGTGCATCACCTCACCCCTCCGCCCCCTCATCTTTACGCTTGTGACATCAGGGCTGAGTCGCACATCACCCGCATTAATAAGACACGTGACTAGCAGTGACATTTCCTTCCCGGCACGTCACTGACAATAACAATTCGTTCACAGCGTGTCATGTCACTGCCAAAGATAACTTGTTCACAGCACGTAACGGACAAATGCCAGCTCGTTCACAGCGCCTTACAGACCACCAGCATCCCTGTCAACAACACCTTGTTCACACCCCGTCGTTGGTAGCGGATTTGACAAGTACTCGATGCAGGACCAGGAGACCCGAGGGTGTTGGACAGGTTAGACGGGACAGGTAATAGCGCTGGTAATGTCGCAGGAAAAGATGGAGAGAAAACTCGGTCACCTCTCAGGCGGGCAGGTGGACCAGTAGGCAGGGGGTAGGGGGGAGCCAGTACCTATACACGCACACCTGTCATCTTCAAGAAAGTCAAGAAAGCTAGAGTGGGGGTGGGAAACTAGTGCCCGTCTCCCTCCCCTCCTAAGAGCCGAGCTCTGGGTGAGAGCGGAGAACGGGAGGAGAACGGGTGGTGTCGGGTGAGGCTTTATTTGCTTTGTATTACCTTCACGGGTTTTTTTTCATGTTCAGTTCTCTGTGTAGCGGCCATGACAAAGGGAGGTAACAGAGGTGTGTTAAGCTGCTTGGCGCCTGCCGGCCTGCCATACAGCCGGGCCACCGATTATTTTAACACGTGACTTGCACTCGCTACATGGTCACAAAACCATCATTACACTTCTGACGTCATTGGACTGAGACGCGACAAGAAGTAATGACTGTGACGTAACCATCACGTGGTATGACGTCACATAAAGCAACAGTCAGGCCTGTGCTGTGATGACCACCTAGTATATCAACGCCTGTGACGATCACATTACAGTCACGCTAACTGTGGCTGTGCTGTGACGACATACATTATATATCAACGCCTGTGACCATCACATTACAGTCACGCTGTGACGTCATACGGAGTCACGGCTATGCGGTCACGTGATATTAAAAGCTAAACTGTTGTGACATCGAAGGACTAGGATTCTAAGAATTAAACTTCGCGCACTTTTCTGCAGAGAACATGCAGCGCGAGTCGCACGCGCCTGGCTCGTCAGAGAGGTTGGGGGTCACAATTACGCCACCAGACTAGCTAACCTCTGACCTTTCAAATATTTACCCGAAAACTTGAATAACGATGTCCTGCAGTAAAGCAAGGGCTGTCGTCGTCGTAACCTAAAGGCCCGTCACAGGTGCAGGTCCGAGAAACGCGCGTGTCGCCAGTCAACGGCCAGTCGCTGCCAAAGACAAACTGCCGTCTACGTCACTTCCTGTCTTACAGCGTTGTTTGAGCTTGCTGGGATATGTTCTTGATACGGAACACACACCTTAGAACATTTTTCGTTCGTTTTTTTTTTTTTTTCTTTTAGTGTGGGTATGTGTGTGTGGGAGGGGGGAGGCTCGGAAGTAAACGAAGGAGCAAAGACGCAGTATGCATGTCATTCACGTAACTAAGGTGTATTAACAGAACTTGCCGACGCTGAGGTCTGTGGGTTGATAATGCACATATTAACGAGAGTCCACACACACACACACACACACACACACACACACACACACAGGGATGTCCGGGGATGGCCTACCACAGGTAATTGCCAGGTGAGCCGGATGGGTTTGTCGTCTTTGCCGCCACTTCAAAACGCCGCTTTCAGTCGTGCAGCGCTGTCGGTGTAAACGAGCAGCCACTTCCCCCCAGTGGATAGCTAACAAAACTCTCCATCCATCCCTCCTCCGACTTCCCTGTTACCCAAACGGTTATCCACAAGCAGAAGGCATCGTTTGTCGTCAAAACACACCCTGCCTGCCTCATTTTCTCTCCAACAGGTGACACGGTTTATCCGCAATGAACATCGCAAGGGACACAAGTACGGAGCATCAGTGGACATGCACGCGACTGCACATCGTCAGCTGCCTCAAAACGACCCCCCTCCATACACACACACACACACCAGCATTTCCCTCCCCACTCCATCCGCGAAGCAGGGTTAAAGCTCAACCCGATCGCTGAGCGAAATTCGCTGTAAACAGAGCACAAAGTATCACAAAACATTCCGGTGGTATTTTATGACAGAGAGGCATGAAAGATTTTATATTAATATTTTTCTCTTAAGCACACCTGGATTTGTCGAGAAAATAGGAAGTGACGAAACGGAAGTATTTCTAAAAATAGCACCGTCTGCCTGAGCTGAAGTGGAAGAGAAAAGATACAACCATCGGTAAAAGAAAACTGACCAGGACACATTGTGCTGTTGCTGAATGTTCTCTTCCACACTCAGAGGGAGTTAGTTTGTACTCATGAAGGAAATCCTACAGATAATGGCAGCACACGCCAGTGGATTCACTTTGTTTAGAGATACGTGTATATAATATATGTGTATATAATATATGTGTATAGATGTGTGTATATATATATATATATGTATTATCAACCCACAGACTTCAGCGTCGGCACGTTCTGTTAATACACCTTATTTACGTGAATAACATGCATATTGCATATTGCTGGACTTGTGTATATACAGGTCTCTGCTTTGTTCAAACGTGCCATGTGAACTTGGTCCCCACACCGTACTCAAGAATTTGCTCAAAACATTTCACAATGGATAGTTATCCAGTGACTTATACAGTACAAGCAAGTCTTGGACTTTCAGTAAAGCGAAGAAATGTTATTGCTACAGCAGTGCTTACTATACAACAGCACGAGATGTTACAACCAACTACGACTGCTGGTAGATCAACACCAGATATACAACATCGACAGTTTCTACACCGTCTGGTCTACAAGTAACATGGTGTGACAGTCACAAACACATCATCAGTCCTATCTTTATCAGCATGATGATAACAACTGACAGTGTGAGGGTGCCATTGATGTGTGTGCTCGAAAGAAAAATAATTGAGGGTGATAAACATGTTATAAGGAGCTTAAACGGGAACACGTGCGAGTATCAGTAAGTAAATATAAAAGTTTGCATGCAGCTAAATGAGGAAGAAATAAGTTTTTACATGGATAAACATGTTTCAAACAATTATTATATTTTTAATTGTAAATAATCCTTATCAGCAGTTGGTTATAATTATAAAATAAAAATGCAATGCTTGAAACCATCAAATAAAAAATGACAGGAGTTTCTCTCAGACAAACACTTTTGAAACGTCTTTACATTTAATTAATAATACACATGGGACAATTAACTCAAATGCGCCAACTTAGTAACACAATCAGTAATAATAAAACGTAGACTGCAATGACTGATTGTTGCCCATTACATTTTGATCTGACTGACTTACCAGACTGTTGAATGATGTCAGTTTGGACCATTTAATTATTTTTAACTTCATTCGAAGCTTCTAAATAAAGTTCCAATCTGTAGGACTTTATTCCAAATTCTGCTGTTTCAGTTTTGGGGCAAAAAAATCGCTTCTTGAAGATGACAACTGAGTGATGTGCCGATGTTTCTTCATGAAGACATGCACACTCGCTGTTACAAATACTTCGATCACGTGAGAGAACTCTTCAGTACAGGAGAGTAATTTTTTCCCCGCCTTCCTAGTTGCAGGTGAGAATGCCGATGTTTCAAGGCCTATATCTTTATAATTAAGCATCATTATGTACTCATATTTTGGGAGTTATCATTTTAAAACGAACTTAACCCGATCAATAAAGAAAATTTTTTCGCTCGGTTTGTCCTTTAACAAAAATGTTCCTCGGCCATACAGAAGGGTGTTCGTCTAAAGAGCAGGCATTGTGGAGCAGCTGGCAGAAGCTAATGAATTGTTGGTGAATTACGATGTCTTTACAAGACCACTTACTTCTGTTCATCACCTGTTCACCTGAGCTATCTAACCGCCCTGATTTAATTAAACAAGGGTAGAAATGGCTTGTGGGAAGTCTAACTCTGTGCTCTCCATCCAGGATTAAGAAGCATCCGTGAAAATGTCGAGATGGTTTTCAGGCAAGTGGCGAGCGGAAGGGGGAGTAAGTCAAGAACTTGGCACTTGCACTCTCCGCCGCCTGTGACTAAAGTCTGCCTGTGACTAATGTGTCAGTCGTCATGCATCTTACTTGGCGAGGAAAAACATTTCAACATGGGCCCTTGTTCAAGGCTGCTTATTTGTCTGCAAACAGTGCACGGAGCTCTTAGCCACGGAGGTAGGAGGGCCGCTGGTCCTGGTTGACCGAGTACGCTCACCCCCACCCTCACCCTCACCCCCCCAGCGTCCCAGCACACTCCATCCTCTTGCTCCTGCAGCCCAGACTACTTCCCACCCGGCCGCATATGGGAAATAATTCCATCTCTGGGGTGTCTTCGTCACAGTCGATGATTTCCTGTGGTCACACCATCTTCCTCCAGTCCATGTCACAAGCCGAGATGTGATTCTCCTCGAGCCGAGTATTTTGTACCTGTTAGAAGTTACAGGTGGATGTCACCATCTACACGTGGACGTAGGCTGTTACAGGCCCATTGACCTTTAATGTCACAGACTTACTGAATAGTTTCCGTTTTACAGGTTACAGGTGGATGTAACTTCTGTTAAAACTACATTGATCCTGTTACGACACATTGAGCTGGTCTGCCACCTGCCTCCATGTCCACAACATCACAGTGTTTCAACTTCCGTCAGACCCAGTGCCACAGCCATAACCATTTTGATGGACACGTTCATAGTTATAAAGTGGGTTCTCTGAATATAGTTTGATCAGGTGAACCACATTGCCTCGATATGATCGTAGGCTGGCATTGAGAAGCTTTGGTGCCTGGTGCGTCCATCAATCAGCGACTCACACCTCATGTTCTGTCCTCAGCTTCAATTTTTCATCCGTAACCCGCCTCACAGTCTTCAAAGTTTCTTCAAAGCGCGGGTCTTAAGCGGCGAAGGGGATGAATATTTCATGCTTCTATTCTCAGATCTTCTCACATCCACGGCTGCAGCAGTGTTGCAGGAGACCCCCAGGAGGTGAAACCGGAGTTGTCTCCTCCACAAACGGCACGGACGCCGCTCTTTTGTCCGCTAATAAAAGCCTCGCTTTGGCTGGAAAGTCAGACACGGCAGACATCTTGCCATCGCCTGCATACTTTTGAGGCCTGCTTGGAATTTCATGAGGGGAAAACGACCGCTTTCACTGGCCCTCCTTCCCAGCTGTCAGGTTTCCGATCACCGAGAGTTAATGGAATGCGCTTTCAGGAAGCCTCCCTGCAGAGGAAGGTATCGTCCTCGAGTGTCCGGCCATCTTGCACTAGGGGGAGGGGGGAAGAAAAGGAGGGAGAGGGGGGAGAGGGGAAAGGGAGAGAGGGGCCTAGCTGGGGGAGTGGGGGGCAGCACTGTTAGTGGACCACCCATACACCTTTGACATCCACACAGCCTCGACACCCAAATACCATCGGCACTCACACTCTTGTCATCGCTGCCATTATCTGTTCACTTGTCATCACCCGAACTTCATGTCCGGTTATCTGCTGGCCTGCTCGTCATTCTCCACAGCTTTCACATCCATTAAGATGGGAAATGTTGAGAGTAAACAGAGGGGATCCTATGGCGGACTGTCACATCACAAACACCCACAGATAGTTATCATTAGGGATGGGGAGTAATTTAAAGACCTCAGCAGTCATTGGAAATCCGCTCTAAAATATTGAGCTCACACATGTCATACATTTGCAAATGGATCAGAGGAACACTGCAGGGGGTAACATTACGATGCTAATTGTCTTTTATTGCAGGTCGAATGGCTAAGCATGTCTGTACGGACCATTTGTCGTTCTGACAATTCCACGATACTGACCCAGTGGCTGGGGTCAAGGTCCGAAAGTCGACTTTCTCGCCATGACCTCTCCCTCGTGTGTCTCTCAAGTGCATGTAAACAGGTAAATATGATTTTTACACGTGTTTGTCAATATGACTTCCACAAGTGCACGCCAATATGACTCACACCAGTACACATCAGCAGGACAAAGCGGTCAGCAGGAATTTGGCAACAAAGACTTTCTTGGTTTAATCTTCACAAAAGCATGATAATGCAAGACTTGCATCGGCATGTCACACGTGCCAGCACGATACACACACACACACACACACACACACACACACACACACACACACACACACAGAAAGAGTAAAAGACGGAAGTGGAACCAGGAGGGGAGAGAAGGCTATACCGAGTTTTCATTTTCCAACCCTCATGTCCCCACCCAGTGCCTCCCTCTGAACATCAGTAAGGACCCAAAGATCACGTGCTGCAAGATGGAGGCGGCGCCAGGCTGGCCGAGAGTTATGGTGCGGGTCGCCGCGACAAGGAAACGTTCGATGCCTGACTTGGTGAGCCATGGCCACCCCGACACGACCAGCAAAAACGCAAATCTTTCCAGTCGGCAGAGCTGAATGAAAAACACGGCATATAACTGATCGCTCAAACCTTTGTCAGCGAGGTTAGGGAACTATCTTTGCTTCACTAATCTCCGACTTAACACTTTAAACAGAAATAAAATCTTTTCACCACGAGACTTGCGCTGAAATAGAAGGGCTGCCAGTGTGTGCGTGGGTCTACCATACCGAGAAATATCTGAACACGTGCAGAACTGGTTCAGTGACTTTTGCTCCTTTCAGCGGCTATTGACAGTCAAGTGTTAATGTGCACTATGGGCACCGTGTCTGCTCGCCCCAGCTACCCCTAACACCCTATTCACCCTTTTACAACACTGGCTGTAGAGAGCTCATATACACATCACAACGCTTGAAAGATTACTTTGAACAATCTGGCTAGAATGATCTCCCCTGCTGGGCAGCAGGTGTAAGGCAGAAGGAAGTCAACATTGACACACTAGTCTCGTCTCGGGTTATCTCCTCCAACTCACGAAACTCCAGGCATATACCAGGCGACCACCTTAGTCCGAGATTAAAATGACGAGACGATGGCGACACATGGCATCAGAAACTAACTGACGTTGACGCCATCGCCTTTTCCTCCCCTGTCAGCAAGTTGTCGGTGAGGAGTTCATCAAATCTGCTGCCATTTTCCCGTGTCCTTTGACTTCCTGTCACGTGACCAATGCAGGGCAAGGAAATCAACTTTACAACCACTCTACTACCAGGAGTTTCTCCTGTAGCAAGCAGATGTGCTGCCTCCCTGACTGGCACTGATGGCATGTTACACGGCCAGGCACGAGTGGTTGTTCCTCCGATAACCTCCCCTGCTCGCTCTTATCTCATTTGTTTTCACTCCTACAGCTCCCAGGGGGTCGTGCGATGAGCTTCAACACAAAAATTAAGCCAAAGCATATCGCAATGTTTAATTTTAATGGACGGGGCAATGAATTTGAACTTGATTACAGCAAACGAGGATAGTTTGTCCTTTTTGTGAACTCTGAGCAGTGATAATTATAGGCTGAGACAGTGGTACTGCACTGAGCTGACGCGGCTCCTTAATTTACCGACTGTACGACTGCAGTCACGTGGTTTGCACAAGTCAAGATGTACTTGTGTCCAACTGATATACAGTCTGACACCGTTACTGAGTAATACCAACAGCTACAGATGTCGAAGCCTTGTTCTTTGGTAAATTATTGTCACTGCCGCTGACGAATAATCTTCGGATGTGGGCGTGTCATATCCCCTGCTGTGGGCGTGTCGTATCCCAGCTGTGGGTGTGTCATATACTCTGCTGTGGGTGTGTCGTATCCCAGCTGTGGGTGTGTCATATACTTTGCTGTGGGCGTGTCGTATCCCAGCTGTGGGTGTGTCATATACTCTGCTGTGGGTGTGTCGTAGCCCAGCTGTGGGTGTGTCATATCCCTTGCTGTGGGCGTGTCGTAACCCAGCTGTGGGTGTGTCATATCCCTTGCTGTGGGCGTGTCGTAGCCCAGCTGTGGTGTGTCATATCCCTTGCTGTGGGCGTGTCGTAGCCCAGCTGTGAGTGTGTCATATCCCTTGCTGTAGGCGTGTCGTAGCCCAGCTGTGGGTGTGTCATATCCCTTGCTGTGGGCGTGTCGTATTCTTGTGGCGCAGACTCATATCACACCGTAGACATGTCACTGACTACTGTATCGTGTCTGCTCCAAACGGTCGGTCTAGTCTGAGAAACGAGTTTTCCCCTACCTTAATTATCGTTCTTTTGAAAAAGTAAACATGCGCCATTTATCATACATTCCAGAACATAATCACTCACTTTAATACCTTAGGTAATGAAGCCACATACTATTCTTCAAATATCTTAGATAATACACACTAAATATAATACATGAGGGACTATAACCACAACACACTTGTTATAATACTCTAGGGAATCTGAACACAAGGGGATATTAATATAAACACATCTGTTAGACTACATAAGGAGATATAACTACAAGGACATTCACCCTTCATAACTGCTATGGTGATATAAATATAAATTAATTATAAACATTACATCCATCATAATAGCTAAGGTGCTATTAATATCAACACACGCACCCTTTAAAATACATAAGTGGATACAAATACATTCACCCGTTAGAACTGCTAAGGGGATTAAAACAGAGCCTCATAACCTGATATAATAACTGATGTGCCGCAAAGATAAACACATACACCCGGTATATTACCTAAGGTGAGATAACTGTAAATGTAAGTATGGCACCACTTACCAACGAAGGGGGTCAACAGGATCCTTTACGATCCTCTGTGAGACCCATAAACTCCGACAGCAAAGGATTTGCATTCTTACTGGAGGAACAAGTCGGAACTTGAACCCCGCCAATGAAAGAAACGAATTTTTTTTCTCACGTGATCAGAACAGCTCTTCTGGCAGCGTATACTTCCGTAGTTTTGCCCACGAGATTGTAGCACTAAACGCACTCGACGTGCATGAAAATGATGGATGTCCTAGTAGGACCGACTATAGAGCAGTGCTCACAAACTTTAATGATTTATTTTATGGATTAAAAAAATTCTTGAAGAGAAAAAGATTGGCGAGTATGATTTGATGCTTCATTATGCCTGTGGTTGTATCAGATATCCCGGTGTTTGCATAAGCGTCGTCGAATTGTCCGCGACTGGCCAACGGGACCGCGAGTATTGTCAGCGGACATCTCTTCTCATTCAAAGGGGGCGACACGAGACTCGGCAGCTGATTACATCAACATTACCAGCAGTCACCCGCCCTCCTCTCCTCCTGCCCCTTCCCTCAGGGATCTGACCAGCGCTGGTTGGAAGCCAAACCGCAGCAGGCCGTTGGCGGGTCCGGGATCAGCCATGGTCACACGAGGACGATCCATCATGGCGGAGATCAATCAATAGCTGAATGGCTTAAGACTCGCCCGGAATGACGAGAAAACCTCGGCGGATACTAACGTGATGACAACGTTATGGGTGTATACGGCATGGAGCGCCACCAGTGGGAAGGCAATAAAGCAAATACCAACACTGGTCATTGTCGTCTCGTACGTCTCTGAGACAACGCGTTACACCCGGCGTCATCAACATTATCTCTCTGATCACAGGGACAGAGCCAGTGTGACGTCATAAAGACGAGACATAAATGTCGCGTCATACAGAGATTTAAAATCTGACGTCACCATGAAAAGACACAACTATGACGTCATAAAGAAGAGAAATGTGACGTCATAAAGAGAAACCACGAAAAAAAGACACAAATTAATGCTACGACCACAAGGCAAATGTCGTCATAAGGACAAAACACATGTGACGTCAGATTGTCTCGGGTCATCCAAGGATTTGCTCGGGTGGGCTTTGACTGCTACCCACTATAAAATAAGTTACCCGAGTATTCCTGCACACACACACACACACACACACACACACACACACACACACACCACACACACACACACACACACACACACAACCTAGTGCTATGTATGTGTGCCATGTCTGGATGCATGTCTGCATGGGTGACATATGAGTGCACGTCTGTGTGTGTGTTATTAGAATAATAGTAAACATCTGTGTGTATTGTTAGTCTTCTTGATGTTTTTCTTCTTGTTGCTACGGTAGCGTGTGTGTGTGTGTGTGTGTGTGTGTGTGTGTGTGTGTGTGTGTGTGTGTGTGTGTGTGTGTGTGTTTTAACCTGTATAAAATAATTTTGTTTTCCTTGTTCACCCACGTGTTTGTCGGTGTGTCTATCTGGCTAGATGGATGGTTGCATGCACGAATGTGCGTTGTGCGGAACTTTGTTTACGTTTATCCGCGTGAGTGTGAGTGTGAGTGTATGTGAGTGTGTGTGTTTTTGTAGGGAGGGGGCGGCAGGGAGTGCACGGGATGTGTATGCATGTTTCCACTAAAAGCAACTTGTAACATTTAACCACTCACGCCCTCGGGCGAGCAGTGGGAATGGGCTCGGGCCAAAGAAATCCACGCCGTGATAATTGAAACGTCAACCCCTCGTCTCCACGGGTCTGAGAAATGGTAGCAAACTCCTCCCGTCCCTGATCGGATTTAGAAACACGTCATAAGGTTTCGAATTAACTCTCTCCCACCTCCAGCTAATCTCTCCCTACCCGGCGTGCATTCACACCGCGCGCATGCGCAGAATCGAGTTTCTCTCTCTCTCTCTCAAGCTAATCCCAGCAAAAGCGACGTGAGCCCAAAGCAGCGTCCGACAGGAATATTCTCCCTCGATTACCTCCCCGGTTTGTGTGCATGATTGCCTCCCCTGTTGCCGCGTCAAACCTGTCAAAGCCAGCGAATGGACCTCGCCTTTAAATATGGCGACCACGCAGAAAAAAGCGCCGGAGATGTCAGGCGGATCTTGAAGACTCTGCCAAAAATCCAGACAAGGCGAAACGAGGCACTGCGTGCGCCCAACGTGCTGCGCGTAAAAAAAAAAAAAAGATGGCTAAAAAATGTGGCCGTTAAACTGTCCGGTGGTGATGGAGCTGAGGGGCTTTATTCAGATCATAGAGCAGACCGCCGCCATCTTGTTTGCTGAACAATCCATCACAGCAGACCGTTTGGAGGACTTTAGTTGGCAAGAGTTATTTCAATTGTGAGTACACGATCAGTCACAATACGAGCGGCCATTGGCATGTCCCGAGCGGTCCTTCAAAGCTATCTACCCTGGCAGGCAAGGCGAGGTAAGGTGTGCTCACTGCGCAGGTCTCTTCGGTTTCTCTAAAGCTCGTGCTGCTGTCTATAGGCAGCGCTGTGTAGATTCCATTTACAGTAAACGGTGAGATAGGACAAATGTCACAACGGACAAAGTATCTGGAAACTAAAGACTAAGGCATGAAGACAAGCGAGTGAGACGGCCAAGGGTCTCAAAAAGGCAGGCCATTGTTCGAGTCCCTCCACTGACAGATCCATCGCAGGCCGTCTTCCTATCACAGACCAGAAAGCCCAGAGGTCAGGGTTTATGCCTTTTGGGAGTGGCAATAAATTTGTGGAGAGGTGACCTGGCCGGCCAACTGGGAAAATGAGCAGTCATTACAGTTAACAATGCGAGTGTGTTTTATGTCAGCCGCACACAGCGCCATCTTTACAGGCTGCTCCGCCTGCTTGATTACCTGCAAACCAATTCAGCTGATCAATTCTTGTTTTGTTACAACTGCTGCCTCTACCATTTGATCGTGATGGATAGAAAGTAAGAGGACAGACATAACCGCAATAACAAAGATAAAAGTGACCCCCACCCCTCCACAACCACCGATGGTAGGTAATGGGAGGACACAAGTAGCTGAATACCCTTAACAACCCCATGTATGGGGCGGCACCACTGAATACCCATTACGACCGCATGTATTGGGCAGCAAAACTAGTTGTTTGTGTAAGATCCGGTGATAGACCGAGATATCTGAGGAATATAACACAACGAAAATCAAATTACGGAGCAGCCATTTCTGTGAGAGAGGGAGGGAGAGAGGGAGGGAGAACTACAAACATGGAGATACAGCCATGCCCGATGTTTTGTGATAAGAGTGGAAGGAGCTTGAGTTGTACTCTGCTTCTCCGCGATATTTGACATTATTTTGCTGTTTGTGATAATTACACGAGTGAACACGGCACTATGTGTAGTTTATGGACTCAACATTGCCTGTAATTTGTGGCTTTAAAAAACAAACAAACAAACAACAACAGCAAAATCCCCTGCGTACCATTTATACGACTGAATACTCACGACTTGCTATCGTTGATGTGCATGAACATTGAACACTGAACAGTGAGCTTAATGTCTCGTGTACAGGCTTGGAACTGACCGCTGTGTGTTGTATACACGACTGAACTGTGAACACTCCACCCTGTTTGAATGACCAACACTCAAGTCTATGCTCTTAGACGAGTGATGTCTAGTGTTCGTCAGCAGTTGAACATCTGAAGATACTTTACGGGTGAAGATGAGTTATGACAACACCAGGTGCATGTTATCACAGCTAGAAGCTCTGCACCCCACTGTACTTCCTGGGTGGATATCCTGAAGTTGTGAACTAAAAACTGTTCCCTAAAATATCAGCTGTCTAGCTGATTGAACCCAACGAAACCTTTTAAAGAAAAGACTGATGCTAAGTGTGACAAATATGCTTCCTACACAGTCATCACCAGGCCCTCTCCAGCATATCACTGCAAGTGGCACCAGACATTATGGCAAAGAATATCAGTTTTAGAAACATCAGACATTATGGCAAAGAATACCAGTTTAAGGAGACACCAGACACTATGACAAAGAATACCAGATTTAGAAACACCAGACACTACAGGAGGCTACAAGTTTAAAGAAACATCTATTTGTCAAGATGCCAGGCAGCAGTCGGGTGTGTGTCTGCCTCCCCTAACTCACTCTCTCAGCAAGTGTAGACTAGTTTGAAGCAAGTTGCAGGACAAGGGAAGTGCACTTCTCACCACAGCAGTAACACCAGCCTGCAGCAGGTCTCCCTACACCTACTCCCTTTAAATCAATATGTAAATAAGATTTGCAAATAAGTGGCAACTAGGGGCTGTAACTTCACACCGAGTGTCAAGGACACAGACCGGCCTACTTCACACTAACAGCGGGCCACAGCCAGCCAGCCAGACAGACATAGAAGTAGGTGTGTTTGTTTGTGTGTGGGCATGTGTGTGGGCATGTTTGTGTTTGCATGTGTGTGTGTGTGTTTGCATGTGTGTGTGTGTGTGTGTTTGCATGTGTGTTTGCATGTGTGTGTGTGTGTGTGTGTGTGTGTGTGTGTGTGTGTGTGTGTGTGTGTGTGTGTGTGTGAATGTGTGATATTGGAGACGAATTTCACTGCATTTTAGTCTGTGATTACTTCATGAATGAAACAAAAAGATGAATTCCTGGAATTTTATTACAAACACCCGGATGTAGTTAAATTTAATGGGCTCTCTTGCTCCACTAAAAAGCATGTACTGCAAAAACGTATCGAATTTATTAATATTATGTATGATAACTTTGATAAATAATGTCACTACTCAGTTCCTGTTGATGGGGTACAAAATTTATTAATATCGCTGTCATTATTAGTATCATTGTAATTCTTTCCTTGCTCATATAACACTGTTCTGTATTTACTAGTATTTACTTTTATTTGTCTTTTATATATCTATATACACTTTTTCAAGCTTTGTATGGGTGGACTACTAGCTGTCCACACCCCTCATGTGGTGAATCAAAAAATGTCAAATGATAAATGTTAAATGCGAATCAAGACATCGCTGAGGTAAGTCGATAACAATGGCGATGATTCAGGATCAACTGAGTGCAAAACCCAGGGAGGGTGAAATAGGCCGTTTGCTGATGACGTCACTAATCGAACCTCCATATCGCCTCCTGGTTTTTGCACCAATAACGGTTTGGTGAGCCACAAGCAATCTTAAAAAAAATAAAACAAGAAAAAACCTGACACACAATAAAAACATTGATATACGCTGTCATTTGTGATCAGCATCATTTAAAATTTATCAGACCGGAGGAGGTGAGAAAATTTAGCGATCTGAATATATATTTGTAAGACCCTTGGTTTTTAGTGTGATTGGCCACGAATGCAACTTGTCTTTTGAGCTAATATCCATGCACCGATTGGCGCAGTTCGTTTTATTTTGAACACACACACACACACACACACACACGCACACACACACACACACGCACAACCACGCACACACACACGCACACACACACACACACGCACAACCACGCGGTCACACATGTTTTAATGTAAAGTTAATGGTATTTATTCAAGCCTTATGCCTCTTTGTCGTGTTCCCTGCTGACACTGGCCTCAAGAGACTGAAATCCCAGGAGCATGGAGTCTGCAGAGTCACGGAGTCACGGCAGTCAATGAAAGTCACAAAGTCACAAGGAGGAGAAATTGGCTTTGTACACCAAGCCAGTAACTAAGTCTGTATCACGGCAACTAGAGCTACATCACTATAAAGCAGCCAACCATGTAAGCAGATGTCACATGCAGAGAAAGAACAGTGTGCCCGAGACGAGAGCTGTTGCGAGGTTCATCGCTTTCACCGTTGCCTGCCGCGCCGCTAACCGCCTTTTCACCGCGCGGCGTGCACGCGTCGTACTCGTCATTCTGCGTGTAGCCGGGTGTAGGCTGCGGTCCGACTCCCGTGCACCAAGGAGTGAGTGGCCGCCTGTAGCAAGCGACTCCTGCCATTGTACTCAGCACTCAGCCCCTCGCACTGCAGTTTCCATCATAAGCTTCGTTGCCCTCGCACCATGTCACTGATGCCGCCTCGGAATTTTCTTTACCGACCGCCAGTGAGTTTAACACCGCGAGCTGTCTCGCCGCTGCTTCATCAACTTGCTTCGTGTTTCACAACAGCATGTCAAAACGTGCTTTGCCTTCGCTAATCTATATGTCGGGCTTCAACAACTGCAGCTAAACCAGCCTCAATGCCTCTCCTCGCCTTTCCCACCGAGCTGTTAAAGAGAGAGAAAGCGTGCGTGTATGCACCGGACGTGTATAGGGTGGACTGCTGTCTGTCTGCCGAGACCAACGCTGAGCCTCTTGCGAAGTTCTCCGCTGTTACTCTGCTTGAATGTGAATAAACCGGAAGCTATATCGTCCAAAGCCTCGTTCTAGTAGTTAAACTGAAACGTGAGTAAACCGGAAGCTATTTGGTAACCAGCCTCGTTCTATGACTTCACTGAAAAAAATCGTCTGCAAGCAGTCCAGTCATACAAGTCCGTGGTTGGACATTGTCGGTCCCCCCTGTCGGTCGCCAGTGTCGGACATGGTAAGCGGCTAATGGAGGGCGTGTCTTTGTGAGGTCACTGCGTCATCCTGGGTCACGAACTCTGGCCACAAGACTCGTCATCCCCGCCATCTATCATCAGTCAAAGGGAGGGTAGGAGGAGGCAGGCAGATATAATCATCTTTGTCTTTAACAGCATGTGTGAGAATTGACAATGGCCTGTTAGTTTCTGTCTGTTATTTCCCAGAGAACATTAAGAGCTGGTTGCAGAAAAGCGATGTAGAAGTGTATCGTTAGTTTAATTTATTTTATACCCACATCAGCACAAAACGGCAGTTGTGAGAGAAACATTTGATATGATAGAAATGATTGTCACAATTGCATTTTTTTCTGTCCAAATAGGCAGATTTTTTCCCCTAATTTTATGTCCTATGACTTTTACATTGTGAAAGAGAAAGTATGAGAGGAAATAACAAGAGAGTGTGAAAGAGAAAGAAAGTATGAGAGGAAATGACAAGTTGTGTGTAATGGCTGTGCAAGCTCTACTGTCAGTCTGTCAGTCGCTCTCAACACAAGGCCAGAAGGTGGAAAAGCTGACATCAAGTCTTTGCTGCAGCTGCTGCTCGTGTGGCCACCGCCCAGGCCTGCAATTTTCTGCCATCAAAATGGTAACAAATATGCTCGAAGGAGGCGTCATAAGGGTGGAAAGTTCTGGAGACGCCAGGCACAATAAAAGCTTTTCCCCTCACGATTCTCAAAAATCGCCCATAATTGTAGAGCGCAGTGCGTGCACAAAACACACAGGGTGGTGGGCGGGGGGAGGGTGGCTCGCTGTGGGTGAGGTCTGCTCGGGTCCCTCCTGTAGATGGATGCCTAGAGACACTCGTTAAACTCTGGCAGACGTTTTTAGCCACGAAAAATCTATCATGCACGCCTCCCATCCCCCTCCCCCTTCCCCCAGTTGTCCCTCCGAGATGTGCCGCGCGGCTTATGACCACAAATAAACGGATCTGGCCTCCGCGCATTAGGTGTAAGCACACTAAATGCAGGCCCATGGCTTTGCCTTTCGCAATCTCCAGGCTCGCAAGATGGCATTCAGGGGGCGGTAAATGCAAACTTGGTTCAGATATCTTAACAAGCACGGGAGATGCGCGCAACATGTTTGCTCGCGAAGAGGCCAGAAGAGGCGTTACACGTGCTGGCAAGAAACTGGATCCACCAGCGCTGTACAAACTCTATGAATCCGGTCTGACGGCGGCCTTCTTTGTTGTGTCAACTCTCAGGGTATCATGCGGCGCTCCATCCAGTCCTCGTCAGTCACCTACCCGCCCTCACAATTCTCGGCACTGCCTTCAGTCACCTCACTGAGAGCGTCGTCTCCATGACAACCACTGGCATAGTATCCTGGTCACTGAGAGAGAGAGAGAGAGAGGGGAGTGGAACGCGGAGGGTGACTGTCAGACGGGGGTTGGGGGGGGGTCAAATGTTTGTAAAAGATGAGGGCCAGCAGTCTACAGATAAGAAAAACTACAGGGTTATAGGACCAGCAGACAACAAAGGTACTAGATTATACGGCTAAAGCCCTCGCAAGTGACCTTTGACGATCATTTCGGTGTGAACCCAGTTCAGCCAGACTGAGATAAAATCTAAATGAAAAGCCAATCAGCAACGAATTGGTTTTGTAATCGCTGGCCAACTAGGTTTCAGTTCTTATTTCGCCCAAACCTGAGGTACGGACAATGACATCCCCCCAGAGGGCCATTCAGCGAGTGCTCCTACTCGTTGTCAATAGCAACAGCAACACACACCTCCATGCGACTGCCAGAAACCATTGAAAGACGCCAGATCGTCCTCCTCCAGTGCTGTCTCCGTCGCCATTTTAACTTGAACACCTTAATTCTTCCTCCATTTCGAGAGTTCGTGAAATTTTCTATTCGTCTCTCTTCACACGAGGAGCCAATCAGCTGCTAGGATCGACGAGCACAGGGTGGAAGGTTTCGGATCTGTTCCCACCCGGAACCTACTTTACGATCACAAGCAAACCGAGGTTTGTCAGTACCCATTCTTCCTGCTCAAGAAACTAAACAGGGATCGACCTCGATCGCCGAGCCTTGTAACCTAGGACTGAACAAACTTAGTGATACTGTATATAACTGTAAATATGAGGCTTCATGGCTGCAAGATGTCAACCTGCCAAATAAAACACAAAGCAAGCTCTTTTCCTGTGTGATTACAGTTTAGACTCTAGAGGGTCGAAAGTTGTGGGCAGGCATGTCAAAGGTCACTTGCGAGGGCTCCTTCAGGAAGAAAAGCTCGTCTCAGAGGCCCAGAACTTTCTTCAGCAAAAAGTCGCGCGCTGACATGCACGTGGTCCGACATCTCGCATACTCATCATACTCATAGATTCACATCTTCACCCATTTTCTCGTCAACAGTCAGCACCGCCCTCTGGCGTCAGCAGCAGATAACTTGGTGATGCGCTGACGTCGGTAATCAGCCCGCACGTGACACTGCTATGCACTTAGCACGTGACACCTGGGCCAGCCCACTTACATTGACGTAATGGTGTTAGAAATGTTCCCTCCACGTAAGACTGGCTTTTTATTATATCGCTGAGACTCGAACCTGTCTTAGGCTTTTAGATGAGTTGTCGTGGAGAGTGTAGTCAGGCGATAAGATGCACAAATGATGAAATATGCTGATGACAGTTTGTAGGAGGAGACTTGAGCAAACTCCTTCTAAGTCAACTAACCACGTGACAAGAAGCGAAAACATTCAAGTACACGAGGCTGGGTGATAGTCAAGTACACGAAGATGGGTGAGATTCATGTAGATTGGATGCAGGGACAGCCACCGCCCTGGGGGTTTGAACGGCCACGAGTAATGTTTTTCTTATGCAAGACGTGACCTGATCTTTGTCACAAGACCGATGTACGGCAACAAAGGAGGAGTGGTTGACCTCCTGACCCCGAATATTAAATGAGTAAAGTGTCGTGGTGTTTCAAAGAGGCGTATCATCTTTCTAATCGTCTGCTTGTTGTGATGTGGATGACATGTGTGAGAGTGGATGTCACTTAATGTGTCACCTAGCTGTGAGGGAGAAATACACTGAATGTGTTAACAATGAAGTAGGGGCAATAAAAATAATTCTTCTTATTTTTACTCTTCATCCTTCCTCTTCAAGAGACACTTCGACCAGCATCGGTCTTCATCATCCGCGTGAAAGTTTAAAAATACCTCTGAGCTATCGCAAATCTCCAGGTGATTTCCATCTTGTGTATTCATGGTTGATACCCCAGGTCACCCCTCGCCACCTCACAAGCCCCATTGTCAAACGAAAATAATGACGAGCACGTGTTTGGTGCACAGACTAACATGGGGGGGGGGGGCGAGGCTAGTCTCCAAGACTAGTCAGTGATGGTGGACAGTAACTCGATCGTCTGACTGGAAAGTCTCGCTGTCGCTTGCAGTTTTGTTGGACACCCCCCCCCCCACAGACAAAGTTTCACGTTGCTTAGTAACCATTCCTTTGACTTCAGCAGCCATGTGAAAGCTGCCAGCGCCCAGGCTGTGATGTCGTGTGGTTGCTAACCTCATCGATTTACACTTTCGATCAGCTTTATTGGGGAAAGAGAGAGGGGAATGACCGTTACCCACAGACAGTAGCTAAGTGAAGGTTTGCAAGAGGAGCGCATGCTTGACTGCACTGTAGTTTCCGGTTGTTCCTGGTGATCGATACAAGATGGCGCTCCATTCGCTCTGCTGAGGTACAGCTCACCACTTCCGTGGCCGGACCCCGGGGTTTGTGAGCGTGTGAGGTCTGGGAAAGAGAGAGCGGGGGTGGGCACTAATCTCTGGGTACTTGAGCCCGACTGCTGAGACTACACACACTTGTTCACGACTTCAGAAGCGCCCTCTGGTGTGTCTCTGCCTACCGTGGAATCCTATTAGAGCGCCATCCGTGCCAGGGGCACGATACCGTATCAGCAGGAGCATGTGGTGCGATTAACTCCCCGTGACCCCCCAGACCTCGCTCGGTGGTCTTGATTCTTCCCATCACGGAGAGAGGGCGCTGCTCCAGCCGTTTACTTGGCGACGGCAGCAACAGTGGAAACGATTGTAACTGACTGAAGCTGGACGTCAAACAACACGACTACTAGAGGACAGGTTATGAGTTCCATGATATACACGCTGGTATAGACAAATGTGTCTGACGTCTTACGAGGCTACTAAAGACTGTGAGTCTGACTTCACATGTGGCTACTAAAGACTATGAGTCTGACTTCACATGTGGCTACTAAAGACTATGAGTCTGACTTCACATGTGGCTACTAAAGACTGTGAGTCTGACTTCACATGTGGCTACTAAAGACTGTGAGTCTGACTTCACATGTGGCTACTAAAGACAGCCTATGAGTCCCACTTCTTAGGTTGCTACTAATGCCACTATGAGTCTGACTACACATCTGCCTTCTAATCACACTATGAGTCTCACGTCTCACGTAGCTGCTAACGACTTTGAGTCTGACGTCTCAAGTGGCTACTAACGACACTATGTCTGACACCTCACGTAGCTATTAATCACACTATTAGTCTGAAGTCTCACGTAGCTATTAATCACACTATTAGTCTGGCGTCTCACGTAGCTACTAAACACACTATGTCTGACACCTCACGTAGCTACTAAACACTATGAGTCTGACACCCCCGTGTAGCTACTAAACACACTATGAGTCTGACACCTCACCTAGCTACTAAACACTATGAGTCTGACACCTCATATAGCTACTAATCACACTATGAGTCTGACACCTCACTTAGCTACTAAACATACTATGAGTCTGACACCTCACGTAACTACTAAACACTATGAGTCTGACACCTCACGTAGCTACTAAACACTATGTCCGACACCTCACGTAGCTACTAATGACACTATGAGTCTGACACCTCACGTAGCTACTAAACACACTATGAGCCTGACACCTCACGTAGCTACTAAACACTATGTCCGACACCTCACGTAGCTACTAAACACAAAGAGTCTGACACCTCACGTAGCTACTAAACATACTATGAGTCTGACACCTCACGTAGCTACTAAACACTATGAGTCTGACACCTCACGTAGCTACTAAACATACTATGAGTCTGACACCTCACGTAGCTACTAAACACTATGAGTCTGACACCTCACGTAGCTACTAAACATACTATGAGTCTGACACCTCACGTAGCTACTAAACACTATGAGTCTGACACCTCACGTAGCTACTAAACATACTATGAGTCTGACACCTCACGTAGCTACTAATCACACTATGAGTCTGACACCTCACGTAGCTACTAAACACTATGTCTGACACCTCACGTAGCGTCTAAACATTATGTGTGACACCTTACGTAGCTACTAATCACACTATGAGTCTCACGTAGCTATTAATCACACTATGAGTCTCACGTCTCACGTAGCTATTAATCACACAATGAGTCTGAAGTTTCACGTAGCTATTAATCAGACTATGAGTCTGACGTCATATGTGGCTACTAAAGAGACTCATTAGTCAGTTGTTGCTTTACGCGGGTACTAAAGAACACTGAACCCGCCATGGCGCCATGTACTGTGCTGCAAATAAAGGTGTACTGAGGTCAAGGCTGCCCACCCAGGTCCCTCCAATCATTTTGCAGGTTGTACCTGCAGGTGACGTGATACACGTGCGTGACTTTGCGGTCTCATCAGTCGGTTGTGAGTGGCACGTGTAGTTATCAGAAAACCTAAGAGAAGCGCATGTGTACAGTAGTGGTCACAAGACAATTGACCAGTCCACCCTGTCGGGGTTTATCGAGTTGAGGTGGCGCAGTTGCACTGTTTGTACAAGAAGCTGCTTGTGACTGTGACATGCGCACCACACTGTACACGTCACAACCTACGTCACCGCCCACCTCACAGCTCACACGGGCACCAAATATTCACCACCACCCACTTCACAGACATCACGGGAAACAACCAAGTCTGCGATAGCCACTGCACTACCAGCAGATGGCAGCACCTTCGCCAGTGTTGAAGAGAAAAAGAGCCGCAGGGTGTCAGGACAGTCCCTGTAGCTCTACTGTCTTCTACAAGTTGATGTCTCGCGCTGCATGTCCTGTTGTGTGTGTGTGTGTGTGTGTATCTCGCCCAAAGATCTGTGACCCAGAAGCTCCAACAAACCAGTAGTCACGTGCGCCCCCTGTCGTCGTAACCTGTGTGAGCGACAGAAGGCGTCAGGTTGCTCTGTTGTTCTGCTGGCGCCATCTACAGGCTCCTGTCCTGGGGCTCACTGAACCCACGTGACTACAAAACACAGATGGCGAAAAGATACAACTTCTTCGCACGCAAACAAGAAACGACTTCGACTTTTCCTAAACAGAAACCCCGTGAGAAAAGCAGACGCCACTTATCAGATGCTGGAGTCAAGATCATGTGACAGGTTGAGATCAAGGTAGCTGTTGATGACTTGACGGTCGTCTCTACAAACTCTAGCAACCGTTTGGTTGTCTCCCCTGATGGCATGATACTACAAGTTTATCTGTAATTTATTTCCCCTTGGCCATTGTCCATCAAAGATAATAGTCTTGCCCCCAAGTCTAGGAGAACAGTGGTCCAGGTTGCTGAGAATGTCTGCAGTCAGAGGATAACTGGCTGGTGCCATGTGAGGAGAGATGACAGAAATGACAGCAGCTATAGTTGCTCAGTTACAAGGCTACCTGTAGGTAGTGTCATTAAACAACTGACAGACAGTTCATGTTTGTGAGTATACACAGTACAATACAATGAGGTGTCCTCGTCTAACAGACACAATGGACAAGCTCTCTGTGGTTGTCTGTCCTGACGATCTCTTCTGTTTTATTTCTCATCCACTTGTCGAGTTTGACAATCCTGTGAGTTCTTCTGTGGCTTTCTACACTCTTCTACTTGAATGGACAGACAAGATGGACTTTTTCGTTGCCTAACGATCTCCATGTCCTGCCACTTGGTTTACAGTCCGTCATTTGTAAGTCACTTCAACAACACTTGTTCCTCCATGTTGGGTTATGTCCCTTGAGTGTAGTATTGTTAGACAATAGATGGCGGCATTGGAATGTTCTGATCTTTACACTACAGTGTTATTGTAGCCACCTACAAGTTGTGACGGTGTCCTGGGAGTTATCTTGTCATGTTTATTTTTCTTTTGTTTTTCGTCTGCTGTTTTCAGTTTTCTTCGGCAGTCTTCTTGAACTAACGCCATGAAAGTTTCTTCCTCTGTCCTCACTGCGATGAACCTCACATCATCTCTAAACTATGAGGTGTGTTATAATGTTTTATTACAGAGACTCACACTACAATGGACACCCATGTGTAGTAAAATTTTATTACAGAGACTCTCACTACAATGGACACCCGTGTGTTGTAATGTTTGATTACAGTCTCTCACTACAATGGACACCCGTGTGTTGTAATGTTAGATTACAGAGTCTCTCACTACAATGGACACCCATGTGTTGTAATGTTTGATTACAGAGTCTCTCACTACAATGGACACCCGTGTGTTGTAATAATATTTTATTCCAGACTCTCACTACAATGGACACCCGTGTGTTGTAATAATATTTTATTACAGAGTCTCTCACTACAATGGACACCCATGTGTTGTAATATTTGATTACAGAGACTCTCACTACAATGTACACCCATGTGTTGTAATATTTGATTACAGAGACTCTTACTACAATGGACACCCATGTGTTGTAATATTTTATTACAGAGTCTCTCACTACAATGGACACCCATGTGTTGTAATATTTTATTACAGAGTCTCTCACTACAATGGACACCCATGTGTTGTAATAATTTATTACAGAGTCTCTCACTACAATGGACACCCATGTGTTGTAATATTTGATTACAGAGACTCTCACTACAATGTACACCCATGTGTTGTAATATTTGATTACAGAGACTCTTACTACAATGGACACCCATGTGTTGTAATATTATAACCTCATTATTATTATTTACATAGAATGTTAAAATGATCGTTATTTCGCAATTCTCGACATCATCTAAAAGTCATTACATACTTCTTTTTTTTTAAATCAATGATGTATTCACAAAATAAAAATGTAGACATAACACTTTCCATTTCTATTTTATTACACATTTACAACAATTTATTTACAATAAAGTATATGTATATATATATAGCTTTTTGCACTCATTAATGTCTTCTTCCAGTCATATCACACTCAGACATAAAATGTTTATCCCGTGTCCACCTACTTGAGAGAAGGACAGCAGCATGTCTGTCATGGCCTCGAGTTCTTTGCAGATGTTATTTGTTGGCGTTTTGTGTATTTTTGTTGTTGACAAACAAATATCCCACTGTTATAAAGTAATTAAACAGAGCAGGTATGCCAAGTAACAGATGTCCTGTTGTTACAGATAAAGTAAACAGTGTAGGTATGTCGTGGTGGAGTCTCTCTCCACCAGGCGCTGCCCTTTGATCTGGTCCGCGAGCGCACCGCGAGTTGTCTACCTTTACTACAGCTCTAAAATATTCTAGCACTTTAGGCGTGTGCCTGTGAATGATGTTACTTTAATTGTCTGGAATGTTCTGGGCGTGAGTACGCGTGCGTGAAGGGTGATTGATAGTTGTTTCTAGAATGTTCCGTAAATCGCATGCGACCACAGAGTAATCGTGAGTCGACAGTTGAACGAGGACACGCGAGTTTGTGATAGTCTGGGTGTGAGTCTGAATGATGATGATGATGATGTGTGTGTGTGTGTGTGTGTTGATGTAGTCAATGTGTGTGACTGTTAATGTCGTTAATGTGCTGCAAATGCTGTGTCCTTATTATTGTGCAGGGGGAAGGCAGTGGCCATCACACTCCTCGCAACACCTGCCTCACTTGTGATGATGTGCTTATCGCGTGTCCACCCTGATGTGGAGGCCATGACTGTAATATTCTGTACTGACAGACTGGTCGTCTGCTCTCAGCTCGGACAGTGTACAGAGGGTAAGATTTCACAGTCGTCAATACAAAGAACTGCCAGAGGAAAACGTTTTCCTTAACATTGCGTCCTTAAACCTCAGGGCACTAACCAGATTCCCCTCCTCCCTCACCCCCCCCCCCCCACACACACAACCCTAATGCGTGTTGAGCTCTGACTCATGTGGGCGGCCTGTGCAGGGACTCGGCTTCACGAAGATCCTAACCAACTGCCTGCCCGTGTTTAACCTGTTGCCTCCAAGTTTCCAGAAAACGTGCGCGTGCCACCCCTACGGGTCTGTTCACGGGTGGACATCACACATGTTGACAGTTACCACCAGTGCTCGTCTCTTCTACTTTCAATCCACGTGATTGCAGTTCCGAGGTGCAAATCAAGCATTTGTACTAGATGTTGAGTGTGCTGGCTGTTAGGGGGGAGGGGAAAGGGGAGGCGGATCCTGTGAACGCGAAACGAAACTTGTTAGGGAGGTGCAAGCGAGCTCTTCTTTTGTGAAAATCAATTTTACTGAGTCACGCACGCAGCTCACCTGTGCGCATGGCCTCGAGACGCAGTGAAGTGTTAGGATATGAATAAAACATCAGGGAAGACGTGGGTAGATACTCGGGTAGATTCAAGGGAGGGCACGAAATGCAAAGCTTGTGCGGCGGTTTGTAGGATATTTTTGTGATGTGATTATGATCACTGCTGTGGTGGTTGGCGTCGCTAACTTGATCACCTTTGCCGTGTTCCCATTGTGTTCCGTAATCTTAATCGGATATCGTCTACACTCGTGGTTTGAAGTCTGGGCCATGTTTTGTGGCCAGCACTGCAGGTGATGGTGGGAATGTGGCCCACACGAGTCTTCCTTTCACCTCAATATTAACATGAACTGCAATATTACAAGATTAGAAGTAAGTGGTTAGAAATAAATGTCTGTAGGGGGGGGTGTTAGAGAGAATGTGTGTGCGCGTTTTTGTGTGATGCTCGCTTTAAAAGCTATATTTCAGCACTTTAAGAATTAACAAGATCTTTGGTAGATATGACAACTCCTAGTAACAAACCTACTTTGACAGGTGGGTAACTAGCATCAGTCACAGCATTGCAGGTGTACACGGTGCACACATACAACAGGCTGACAGATTTACAAACTTCAAACTAGGGCACGGTTTGTGGGGAGGAAATCCCCATTCATATATTTAGACAACGACGCCAGAGCCCATAACCACGTGCAACTGAAGACAGGTGTACAGTTCAAATCCCTCGTCACCCAGACAACTGCTGCTATTCTCACCTGCCAATGTACCCGCACGTTACAGGGTTTGCATGCGTTGCGCAAGGACCCCCAGCTTTGCACACGGCTCGCAAGGGACCTTGAAGCAAGGTTTGCACGGATATGACGTGGCTCTAGTTTCCGCAAGGCATGATCTACATTGTATGGCTTTAGCCAATCGGAATGCTGCAACACAGTAGGCTCCCTTTTATCTCCAAATTGTAAAGTGAAAATGTCGAAGAGATCTGTTGTGAACTGTTTGATGTTAAACTCAGTGTGGGAGAGTAAGATACCCATGTCTACTTAACCAACCTCTCATTCCTTTTATAGGATACTTTTTTTTCTCTCTCTCTCTCTCTCTGTTTTCTCGAGTGATATGACTAAGGTAGCCGCAAAGCTACATTGCAAGCGCAAACTTTGAAAACATTGGAAATTAAGGTCGCAGACTGCAAGTTCGATTAACCTCGCCCTGACTTGACGGGCTGAACTGTTAGTAAAACTTTGCAGGATGACGACTGCCACAAGCTGTACAGCTATGTACAACTATGTACAGCTATTCTCCGTTTGCCGCATGACGACTGCCATCTCGCCCTCACGACAGCCAAGTCGACCAACGTGGAGCGTGTTCCGACTTCGTCGTGCAGCTGGTCAGACCAGGACTTTCATCGCTGCTAATCACTGAGGTGAAATATGCATTTCTTTTATCGTCAAGCACGCCATTCAGAGAGAGGGACATTTACAGCTGTAGTGGACGAACCAATCTGATGCTCTGTCCATAAAAACTGCCCGAGTCGAACACCTGTGGTGATTTCGGGTGTATACCTGAAACCCCAGACACTGCGGACAGGCGTCGGGGGACGGGGAATGACTGGGACAGTAACAACTACTCACCTCAGGCAGCCACCTACCTTCCTCATTAATTCTTCTATTTATTGTCGCTTTTTCATGTAATAGTCACAAAATAATCATGGAATTTATAAAGCACATATTTTCGTTGCTGGAGGTGAGGTCGATGTAATATTAATTCTTCCTTCTTTCTTATGTGTCTTCGTCTACAGAATTCTGTTTCCAGGTTGGACTTGGGCTGAGAGTCGAATATGTCAACCGCGAGCTCGTGACACATGCATGTCCGTGTGTAGGGACCAAGTCTCTGCAAGACACTCTGCGCACCAGTTTACTTGTAATAGTAAAAAGAACACACACACACACACACACACACACACACACACACACACACACACACAGATTTAATTTTTGTAAAATGGCGACAAAGGAATATTCACAGACGCTAGGTTAGTTTGCTGAATACAAAACCACTTTATTTATCCCCAAGGGTAATTCAAGACTCCCCCCGTGCTGTTGCCAGAAAACCCAGCAGGTAATGGGGGGTAAGTAGCTGTCCCGGGGGTAAGCCGAGGGCAAACGTCGTGTCTCTGTAGTTGTGAAGCAGTGTTTAGACTTGGCGACCCTCTGTCCCTCCCCTGCTGATGTAATTGTGTTGTAAATGAGGAGAAAAGATGCGAGTGGGGTTGTTTTGATGAGGAGAGGTCGTTGCCGCATGTGACAGGCTGCTCTGGGGGTCAAGGCCCTTTAGGCGACGATCTATCATCTCCATTCAGCCCGCCAGGGCTTTTCACACCGTTTTTGAGGTAGTTAATGATGTCTGTCCCTGGCTCTTCATCTCACAACAATCCCCCTCCCTCCTCCCTGCTGCTGCCGCACAATGAAAACCCAGCGCCGACGCCTCTGGAGCTGCCGCCCTCGTGACATCAGCGACTGATGGGCGGCTGGCGGCTGACCCTCACAAGTGTGTTTAGACCCCATCACCTGTCACTTTCGACGAACAGGCTCCTTGCAATTAAAAAAATTGATTAGACTCCATTTCTAAGGATTGATTGGGATACAATTTTTAAGAATTCATGCCACGCCAAATTGTAAGAATTGATTTCACTCCCACTTTCAGGGATTAACTGCGAGGCAGTTGTGAAGCCTGATTTCTCCCGCATTTCTACCAATCGATGTATGGCACAGGAAACCTCATACATGATGGATGCCCGCACTGGAAATTGGGGGAGAGGCAAGGGGTTTAAAAAAAAGCCAGTTTGATAGTTGAAAAAGTTAATCCTGCGCTCACAGAATGACCCCTGCAACCCCTGCATCAGTCTGGGAGCCAGAGGCCTGTAGTCCAGTGATGGATTCACTGCCCTTTATGACACGTGCATGTCAGGATCTGTGACACATCTCGGTGTTCATTATGTCACATTTCTCTCTCGAGATCTGTTATGACACATCTGGGTGTCTATTGTGACACATGTTGAAGTCCAGAAGTGTTACCACCCCCCACCCCCCAAGCTGTGATACAAGACAGGGGAGTAGGAAGATGCTTGACTTCCGGGGAGGTGGGGGGTGGGGGGTAGAAACTTCCCGCTGACAGTCAACGACTTTCACATTCTTCCCTCTCAGTCTCTTTCTTGAGGGTGGGGGGTGGGGGTGGGGTGGCTAATTTCTCTGTCGGATACATTGTGTGTGTGCAGCTGTCTGTTGATAAACTCTTACTGTAATCTTTACACACAGTAACAGGCTGATAAACACAACAATCTATCATCAGACACTACATTAATAAAGTCTTACAAGAACCTGTTATCAGACAATGACTATAATAAACTCTTAGGTCTTCTCCGGATGTTATCAGGATCTTACAGGTTGATAAACCCTTGCACCTACCTACTATCAGACAGTGACTATTACGATAATTATCAGACAGAAAGTATGTAGTTAATAAACAATTACCATAAAGCTATTATGAGGGAAAGGTTAGTATAAGTCCTTACAACACTATGATCAGAGACCAATGGAAGCTCACTAACCTCTCCACCACAACTACAGACACTACACAGGTTATCAATCCTTGCAGCAGGCTAGTAGCAGTAAGATAAACATCAATTCACAAACCCTCGTAACAGTTAATTATCACTCTGTTCAATTATGATGATAGCCTTGACAGACACAACAGATGACAGACACCATAAACGACAGACAACAAATGACAGAAAACAAATGACACACACACACACAACGGACGACAAACACAACAGACGACAGACAAATGACTGACATCAGACAACAAATGACTGACACAACAAACGACAGACAAAGGACTGACATCAGACAACAAATGACTGACACAACAGACGACAGACAAAAGACTGACATCAGACAACAAATGACTGACACAACAGACACACACAACAAATGACTGACACAACAGACGACAGACAAAAGTGACTGACACAAGACAGACATTACAAAGTTTGCTGTCTTCAACAAGGAAGTATGGCTGGCTGTCCCGCTGTGCGGCCGGTCGTCTCATCAGCTGCTGTCTGTAAGAGTTCGTCTCTGGCACTGGTGGTGGTGGTGGTGGCGGTGGTGGTGGTGGTGCCTGCACTTGACCTGCGCAGTGACCCGTCATTCCGCTTGACTGGCTGCCGCCCTCGCTGTTGGGCTGTCGTTGCGACCTCATCGTGTTGCGTGTCAACCGACCCTAAGAGACCTCCTCACCCCCCACCCCCCGAGCTGTACTCCCACCTCCCCTCCTGACTAATTTTATCGCGGTTATCTCTTTGTACCTGACCACTGATAAAGTTATTCTCCACACGCAGAGGGGAATGTTGAACACGCAGGAGACTATCGAACAATTCAGGATAATTATGATGAACGTGTTTTAGAAATTAATGAACTCGTGATAATTATGACCCGTGGTTGGTCCTGGATCTCAAGAATTATGAAGCGTAATTGGCTTCGCATCATTAAGAAATATAACGACCTCTGACTCATGACAAACGTGCCGCCATGTCTTCTCTGGTCTTCGCGCGGGGGCTTTGAGCCGACTGACCACTCTATCTTCGCCCCGCTCCACGTGAGCAGAACGTGGAACGAATGGAGGTGGACAGTGAGGGAGGAGAGACTAGTGCATTACATGTATGGTGATTTGTATGCTCTCATATTATATCTGCTTTCTGAAACCATGTCACGTGCCCCTTTAATAATGGTTTTATGTAGAATGCAGGAGGGGCTGACAATGCATGATGTTGACATGAATCTTGTTACTATGGTGACAGTTCAACATTACACTGGCAAGCTCAGTACAGTTGTGGTGACACGTGACCAACAAAACTTGAATGGATTCGCACATTGCAAAACACACACACACACACACACACACACACACACACACACACACACACATGTTTATAAGATAGATGGAAGAGTGTTTGAGTGTAAACGTTTGTTTATGAGGGAAAGAGTGTGCGTGTGTGTGTTTATGTGCATGCACGCACTTTAATTATGAGTAAAGAAAGATTTGGTTATGCATGACTGTTCAAATACTACTACTACTGGTTTTATGTGGCAACCTCATGTGGCTCATACCTATGTTTATGTAGAATTCTTAAAAGTTCTTATTCCAGAATTGTGAAGACCATGATGTCCAGCAAGAGCCCTAAGACAGCGGGGACGCCGTCAGGAACCACAACACCCCTTCCAACCCCCCTCCCTCCCCTTGCTGCCAGATGAGGTTGGCCATGACGATAGTGAGGATGAGTTGGTTGAGAAGCATCATCTCTCCTTGTCACTGTGAGCGTTGGCTCCCTGATGGGTAGCGAGAAATCCTGTTGCCGCCCCAATCCATCTTCCAGAGGTCGGACCACCGCACACGCCGACCACCCGAGTAGAAGAGCGCAGATGGCGCCCAGCCGCCTCGTCTGACGAGCTCTTCATGGAGGGTGGCCGGCGATAAGTGCAAGAGGCCCTGTTCATTAATTGAAGGTGTTGGAAATCTGGCCAATACAGGCTGCCAAGTGCCCAGATCTGATTGGACATGATCGATATGTGGAATGCTTTACGCAATTAAGTCTGCAAATCATTCTCTTCCCCCCCCTCCCCCCAAAGCAGGGCAAAATGGCCGAAAATTGCGGGTTGATTTACAGGCCGTGCAGACCCTCCGCGCCCTGGAGATGGCGCATCCCATGCACTCCTCCAGTCGCTGCCCGTCTTTTTTTGTCTGCGTTTCTTTGCTGCACCAAGAGGGAATCCTTATGATGCAAACAAGTTCTTTTCGGGTGATGAATATGCTTTCTGACCCCTTCCACGTTAACCATCCACAGGTCAAAGGTCAGTACATTACGCTTCCTCGGTGGGAGGGATGAAGCGGTCGCAATATTTGCTGAAGAGAAATTAAATGTTTTCATCGGAGGATTTCCATTTCGAAGAGATTCCCAGCAGATAAATATTTGATTACCCACACTAAGCTGCCGACAAAGAGGCTGGAAGACAAGGAGGAGAGAGTTTACCATAACTGACCAGAATTGAATCAGCAGCCGATGAAACATCCGACTGTAATGGCGTCTTTGGACATCAGGACCTCATAGCAACTCGGTAGAAATGGAGTTAAAATAACAACTTTATGCCAAGTTTTTTGTTTAAACTTTTTTAAACTCTTTTGATGATGATGATGATGATGATGATGATGATGATGATGATGATGATGATGATGATGATGATGATGATTTCCCAGTGTATGACAGTATGCTCTCAAGTAATAATTTGATTGTCAATATCTGCAGTTAGTTTAGTAATGTAAATAATGTAAAGCACACGTGAAGAAAAGTGTGGGCACCCAGGGTGTACAAGACTGCATGAGGCGAACATTTCGAGGTGTGTACACGGGCCTGACGAGAGGGGCAGGGGGACGATAACCCGGGCACGCGGCTGTGAATGGGGGCGAGACTTGGTCAATCGAATTGTAAGCATATTATTATATACTGGGAAAATAATGTACGATGATAATATAATTACAAGGGGCTTGCAGAGGTCGTCTGCCCCGTGGCCCGTGCTGGCTCTCATCACGACAAAGCGGGAAAAGCCAGCAAGAAAACAATTTAAATTTTCTCTGGTATGGGAACATCATTTTAAAGTAAAGTCTTGCTACTGAAACCCTATACTCCCCCCATGACTGTTGGCGGAGGGTGGGTGGGGGTAGGATGGAGAGACAATGATCAGACCGGGGTGTCCACGAGAGCTCAATGGTGAACATTCTTGAGTTGTTAACTACACAAAAGAAAAAAAAGACAAGAAGATAAGGCAGTATAAAAATAACTCCTCACAAGTTGTGTAGATGTTCAACAAGCGGGTGGGTTTTACTTTCAAAGTGTGTTGTGACTCACACAAGACGAGTCAAGACCTGGTCCCGTGTATGACAAATATCTTGTTCTTCTATTATTGCTTGTCATAAACTTTCTCAACACTTTCAAGTTTGGCCATTTGTTTAGGTTCAAACCATATTTAATCTCTGGTGTTGTCTGATCTGCTGTCTCTGTCATTTATTCTCATAATCGAGGGTGCCAACTGCCAAGAGAGTTTTCAAAAAACGAAAAAAGTGAAAGCAGGACTTGAAACAGTAGACAGACTCATCTTCTCCTGCCCGCGCTTCTCCCAGAAACCTGCCATCTTTTACACAAATATTTCTTCTCCTCCCACCCGCCACATACACACACACACACATCCGCGCACACACGCATCTACACACACACACACACAGACTCGTAGTACACCTAAGGCTTAGAAGCATTGAATATTCAGGATCATGGCCTTTTGTACACAGGTACAGTTGTACACAGACATGTTTGTACAATGTATATTTGTACACCGACACAGTTGTACACAGGTGTATTTGTACATAGGTATGCTTGTAAACATGTATGTTTGTACACAGGTACAGTTGTACATATGTATATGTGTATACAGGTAAGTTGTACACATGTATATTTTGTACACAGGTATATTTGTATACAGGTAAGTTGTACGCATGTATATTTTGTACACATGTATAGTTGTACACAGGTATATTTGTATACAGGTAAGTTGTACACATGTATATTTTGTACACAGGTATATTTGTATACAGGTAAGTTGTACACATGTATATTTTGTACACAGGTATATTTGTATACAGGTAAGTTGTACGCATGTATATTTTGTACACATGTATAGTTGTACATAGGTATATTTGTATACAGGTAAGTTTGACACATGTATATTTTGTACACAGGTACAGTTGTACACAGGTATATTTGTATACATGTACAGTTGTACACATGTATATTTTGTACACAGGTACAGTTGTACACAGGTATATTTGTATACAGGTAAGTTGTACACATGTATATTTTGTACACAGGTACAGTTGTACACAGGTATATTTGTATACAGGTAAGTTGTACACATGTATATTTTGTACACAGGTACAGTTGTACACAGGTATGTTTGCACACAGGTACAGTCGAGACTACCGGCGCTTGTGACTGGAAGTCCACAGGTCCTGGTGTCGGCCAGCAAGGACAGCGAGAAAGCGAGTGTTGGCTCAAATGGTTGCCTGTGCTGAAGTATCCTGCCCCGTGCCCCCGTGCCCCCGTGCCCCCTGCCACGTGCCCCGCTGGTCTGTGGAGCCCCACTGTGCCACTGCTCTGTTGGAGCAAAGAGTTAATCCGGGTATGTGGACAACACGTCCATCAATATTAGCAGACAAGTTGCCGGTGATCAAAAGACACATTATCCTGACGGAGAATGTAAGGAACTTTTACAAAATGAAACACACCCACACGCTCGCGCACACACGCACGCACGCACGCACCTACACAAGCACAAACACACACAAGGGAGAAAAGAATGTAAAATGTTTATTTTTAGAAGCAATTTTCTATTCTTGAAACCTCCACTTATCTGCAGTTTGCAGACGTGTGTGTGTGTGTGTGAGAGAGAGAGAGAAAGGGAGGGTATGTGCACGGATGCATGTGTGTATGTATTTGATTGTTTATGTGTGTTTATGTTTGTGGAGGGGTGACGGGGGGAGGTAAGTAAGCATCTGACTCTCCTATCGCCGACATGATCTGTGTGTCCCTGTAGTCAGCAAAGACCGAAGTCATTTTGTTTCTCAAGCACCAGCTGCAGGTCTGGCCACTCACCGGCTTCTCTCCCTTAGTTTTCTCCATGTTGTGGCACCACTACAAACTGACAAGAAAACAAAAGAAAACATAAAGAATGTTTCCTCCTGTGCGTTATGCCAACGAAAATCGCTTAAAAACTGGATACATACCAGTGGAGAGAGAAGATAACTGTAACGATTTTGTAATAACTTGCCGTCAGACAGGCAATATCGCCGACGCCGCTGTAGATGGGGGTTGGTGGGTTGCGAGGGGGAGGGTCAAAGCCGGGGTGTGGGGGGTGAGAGAGGGGTAGACTACATTACATTCATTTCCCATGTTTGCGGTGAAGTGGATCTATGATCAAGACAGTCAAGTTTCGGGCAATCCGCAGGTCGGCGTGCTCGCTGATAACAGGGTGCCAGACAGGAAGAAAGGGGGGCGATAAATACCCGTTTTGTTTGGGGAAGTCGCCTAAATTCTGACTGGCGAATGCCGCGATAGGCTGGCTTTGAGATAAGAGCCTCTTCTGTCAAGAGGCTATCGGGTGCACAATCTACATGCACTCGTAAAGAGACATAATTACAGGGTGCTCACGGGGGACTCCACTACCCATGCGGTGACTAAACTCTTCTCACCAGATTCTTCACCCGACTGCCACCATGACTTAGGACGGTTCAAGCAGGCGACAAAATATTAAATCAGCTGTTGCTCTGATATTGCCAGCTGATAACTTCTTATTTACGTGTTTGACGCACGAGTGTTAAATGCCTTTTTAAGAGACAGAGAAATCGAAATAAATTGTATTGTGGATGAAAACACAACACTGCCTCTTAAGCTTCGCCAGACGCCAAACCGCGCCGACGGCCATGTTGTACCTCAACACAGGACACCCCCCCACCCCCACCCCCACACTATCCTCCCTCTTGCTAGACCTCTGCTTTCTCAAAACGCTGCAGACAAAGTGAGGATGACTAGCACTTGTCTGACTGCTTAAACGGAAAGAAAATTGAATCTTGGGGCTCAAGGAATGTCTTGCAGAAAAGCGGCTGCCTACTGGGGGAGGACACGGGGGGGGGGGGTTCCCATGATGCCTTGCCAAACACTTAGCCTCTAAAGTGCACGTGTGTCAGTGTGCGCGCGCGCCTGCGTACCCTCACAGTTTTACTTGTCCGCTCTTCTTCTTATTCCCTGCCTCCATCCCTAAGATTCTCTGTGTGTGTGTGTGTGCCTCTTTCATGGAGTCTCTGACATCAGGTAGGCGATGAAAGAGAACCAAACTCGTCACTCATGCAGACTACATGTAAACCTTGAAAGAAAGTATCCCGGCTGCAGGCGAGGTCAAAGGGTACATTAAAGGGACATAAAGAGCTCTATAAAATTATAAAATTAGGCCAGGCTCTTAAAAGGTTATAAAGATGCAGTGGTGCTCCCTGGCTGAAATCGATCCCTTGCACTAGAAACACCGGAGACAAGTACAAACCCCAAGCCCTGACACGTGACACATCATGGCCGGGTACTGTAAGGACTCGCATCATCTGGTCTTGTGATGCCAACAGGTGAGCAGCAGTTAGGTGTGGATTATTGTTATTATTGCTGCTGCTATGGCAACACTGACAATATTTTCAGAAAATGTGTTTACCTGTAATCGTCGGCAGGACCTACACATATCACACGTGGATGGAACCAAGGCGGACAGGACAACAAAAAAATGTTGCGATATTTCTGGCCTGTCAGCAGATATACCCGGGGTGTATCTTGTCTTGTCCACCCGTCTTATCACTCGCAGCTGGTGGGGAGAAACTCAAACACCACACAACTGGAGACGAATCTGTTTTCGATAACTGTAATTGGTCCCTGGTTAAACAGACCCACAATAACTTTCTTAATCGTTGTTGGGGTGAAGACTGGCTTGGCAAACATGAAGCAGTTACTGGGTGTAGATTGGGTGTAGACCTGTGAGGACAACACCACATTAAGGTATTACACAATCACACTTGCATTTCAGGACGAGTTTTCCCGCAGTTGTAGGCCAGCAATTTATTCTGATGTGAACCCACAGACTGCAAACAGTTTTTACTTTCTTTCATTTTTATTCCTCCCTCTTTGTTTTGAGCGCGAGGGGTTAGTGTCAGGAAGTGATATACCTCCGTGGTTAGAGCTCACCCACCAGATAACCACCCAGGAACCAATTTGTCGCAGACTTTGCTCGCAAATATTCAGGGGACACAAACAGAAGGTTGTTTGGTTACCAAGGATACACCTCGGACACAGTTAAACATGGCTACTGTCCCCTCGCCACCCTTCACGGATTAATTCATTTTCTCGAGCACAAGTTTATCCTCACTTCAGATTTTTTTCCGTTAGCTACAAATCTGTTATCTGGGCTTCGGAAAATAATTTCACCGTAAAGACGGCTTAGTAGACACTTGAGTGACATATTACCGAGACTGGCAATAACATGTAGTGACACCTGGGTAATTAATCGTTTCCCTCATACATCGATCTCACTTAATTATCTGCTTAATTATCGCTGGTGTAATCGAGTGAGGGCTGTAAGTGAAATTAAAAATCAGGCTTTTTAGTCATAGGATGGTAATTTGGAATACTGTTTGCCACTTTAAACACTCGGCACCCGAACATAATAACAAGTAGAGTGTGGTGATCAACAAGTTTCCACCATGACTACCAGTGTCTCTACAAGTTTGTCTCACAGAGGAGAGCAGGAGACACGGTGGGCCTTCTAAAAACACCGGCTCTCAGGCCCCATTCTTCTTCATTAATGAAGTTTGTCATTCTCTAAGACCTTACATAGTGTGAACGGTCCGAACAATCAGAGGAATCTCTACCAGAAGAGTCTGAGGACCAACAGGTCACAACGGACAGCACGCGAGAAGAGGGGGCAGAGGTCAGCATCCCCCATCACCCAGACCATCAGATGCGGGGCCTTTAGCCGTAAGTGTAGCCCGCATACACTACCACAGAATCTCCAGGCGCGGGGCCTGGGGCGATCGCCCTGCTCGCCCCACCCTAGCGCCGGCTCTGGATCACCTTCCATCTAAGGGAGACCATCGTGCTGACGTCATCAAGCAACTCATTCGCTTCATTTCCCTCAGGAGAGCGTCCGACTGACCCGAACACCAACGGTTGCTGCCTCCACCCCGACACCCAGCGAGTCCACAAGTGGTGACCAGTAGGGTTTGGGGGGGGGGAACAATTTGGCGGCTTAGTTTACTGCCTGTACCTGCTGTAGTACTGATGCATTGTGGGTTCGCTGGGGGACACTCGGGCCAGCGGATGTGACGTGACGGGGGGAAGAGGTGATGTGTCCCTGGCGCGTTCTGCGCATGCCAACGATCGGTCAAGCAAGATACGCGTGAGCAGAGAAACATTGGCATTGACCCTAGAAACTGCACGTGTGTGAACCAAGGAAGGAAAAAATCAAAAGAATCAGCGTGGTTTACGATGTTTTTATTTTTGTTGTTATTCTTGTTTAAGAGGAGAGGGCGAGGCTGTCAGATATGTTTGCTTTCAATGAGAGAAAAATGAGTTGTTGGCAGTAAATTCCATCAGCGCCACCTGGCCACATGTGCACTACGCCACTAACCGTCAACATATAAGCATAAAATTAAAAAAATATCGAGCTGATACAATCTGAACACTTTAGCTGACTCGTAAAACATCCAACCAACGCCCTTCTTTTTCGTTTTTCTCCTTAAACTGCATTTACACCTGGGGCCGAAGGTTTAGGGTAAAACTTCATGTCCGGGGGGTTAGTGAGTATCGGTGAGCCAGCACTCAGTGGGTTAAAATAGTTCCTGCTGTTTAACCCTGCGGTGTGATGTCCACAAAACAAGCAGTTAGTCTCCTTAATTAGTGCCATCAGTTTGCTGTTCACCACTCGAGACTGGCAGGAGACGGTTAGTGAGACAGCAGTCTGCAACACTGGCGGGAGTTAGTTTGTTGAACACCAGTCATTGTTAGCAGACAATTGTCTGAGGGTCAGACTATACCTCCCTGTACGTTCATCAACTTGACTTCAGAGCGGGAGGAAAACAAGGGCCGCGCACACTGCCAGACATCGGACATGAAGCTACCATCTACACCATCTACACCACGTCCCTGGCCAGCTAAACATTTCCTCAGATGAAAGACGCAGTGCGTGAACTTTCGCGCCAAATCAGCGGGATGTTGGCGGGAATCCCACTTGTCATCGCAGTGCCCCTCGGGCAGGATCACGTGGTCTGTGGGGGACCAATTACGCACGACTCCCGGAGACCGTTAAAAAAAGATCCTCCTCTGTGTCTTGCCCTCCTTCTTCAATACCTCGCCTCCTTTGGCGGCGGTTCCAGTGCTCGACAATTTCTCCGCGAACTGTGGCGCCCCCATGCTGGCCACTGCCGCCTTTCGCAGACGACAATTGAAACAGACACCTCTCGTGATATTTTTAAGAGGAAACGAACTTGGTGGCAAGAGAGTAATTCAGGGAAAGAAGCCTCCAGCTCTTCTTCAACAAGAAACTTTTTTTTTCAGACAAAAGGTTGAGGGTCGTGAAGGACTAGGCCTGGTGGTGGTGCTGGTGTGTGGTGTGTGTGTGAGAGAGTGAGAGAACGAGTGTGTGTATGTGTGTGTGTGTGTGTGTGTGAGTGAGAGAGAGAGAATGTGTGTGTGGAGAGGGGGTAGGGGAGATGTGATGGCTCCCTACATCGTGTGTCTGTTCAAGTAGATGGGGTGAAGTCATACAGAAGATCGTATTGCACTCGGAATTGAGTGGTTAGTGGGGAAAGTTGTCTTTCCCTGACCACAAGGATTTCTGTATGAGCACACGAGTGACACAACAAGTTTAGCATAAGGAAGGTCAGAGGGTGCGGGAGGGAACTGCGTGTTTTACACAGTCAGCATCTAAGGCTATATCACGGCCAGGCAGTCAGCCCTGTAAACAAATTTCACATGCAGAAAAGAACAGCGTTCCCGAGACGAGATCTGAACCAAGACAGCCAATTCTCACTGTCTTGGTGACAGGCGCTGCCTGGTCACAGGATGAAAAAATCACGGCTGGAAAAATCGCAATCAAGTTGCAAGAAGTTGTTCCTGGTGGCCCACGAGAGCAGTAACCTTCGTACAAAGTCACTGGTTTTTCATTCTGTCAGGGATTCAGCAGCCTCCTCAAACACTCGGTCTCCAGTCATTAAATACTCCTACTCATTTCGGCAAGCACAGGCAGAGTCCACGCTCATATTCGAACCGCAGGATGGAGACTATGGGGGACTTTACAGTCTCTACTTGGTACCAAATATGATGGTGATGGTGGTGATGGTGGTGATGGTGGTGTTGATGGTGTTGATGGTGTTGCTGTGTCAGATCCCGTTCAGTTTGACTTTCGCCGCTATTGATGTCGAGATCCTGGTGTGGATGTCTGCAGCTGCCATGTTTATACAGGGTGGGTGCCCAATACTTGAAGCCATTCACTCCTCGACTTGCACTCTCTTCACGAGCGAAGATCTCTGCTTCCCCGTTGACCGTGACCTTTGCTCTTTTCAGTCCTGGTCTCCATTCCATATGCGTTCGCATTCTTTGTCGATCTGTTGGTGTGTTCGTGCAGTTCGTTGTTGGTGCTCGTCTGCAAAGGGTAGGTTACATAGAGTCCCCCTACCGATGAAACAGAGGTGTGATGGTCCGAGAAAAATCTGATAATTGAGGTGAAGAAGATGACAATATACTTCAAGGTAAACAAGGACTGACCATTGGTCACCGAGGCAGTACTCAAGGCACGAGAATGGCTTTCGGCGGGTGGAGTGGAGTTTGCACCCCGACTCTGACGAGATAAAAGTAGGAGAAACGGTCACGTGACTTGATGTATGTGACTTCACAGAGAAGAGGTTTTTTTCTCGGTCCCATATACCCCGTATCCTGATCTCAGAAAGAAAAGTCCCCCGTCTACTCCCCCCCCCCCACCACCACACACACACACACACACCGTATCCTGATCTCTGAAATTAACAGCCCCCAGCATCCTGTTCTCTAAAAGGCAGTCTAAGTGGCCAGCAGTCAAAATGTTGCTGTCAGCACCCAGAGACTCGTCAGAAGAAACGTCAAAACATTTGCTCAACAGGCAGAGCACGAGAGTTTGTCCTCCTGTCCCCCTGTCTGTCAGGGCTGATAGCGAGACACCGGGACGCACGTGCAGCAAGATTTCTACAAGGAAAGACGGGTTTCTTGGTTTGAAAAAGGAAAGAGCGAGTGCAAAGGTTAAAAAGGGAGAGAAGTAACAATGGAGGCACGGCAGCGTGGAGGGACTGGGTGGGTGGGTGAGTGTCCTAATTGCCGTCGTGGCCAGAGTTTGCTCCCTTTAGCGTGGGTGCCGAACTCCCGAACCCAGGTTTCACGTGAGGGCCACGTAGGAGGCATTGAGTCAGAATCACGGGGACTGCAGATAAATGTGAACTCGTGGTGTTGGCAAAATCGATCGCCACAAACTCGCGGCGCGCGCACACCTCGCGTCAAAATTAATGGAGGCAATTTTACGCTAATGTAACCAGTTCGCGGTCGTTTCCGCTGTGGAGAGATGGTCACCGGAAGTGATGCGCAGTCACGCGCATGCGCTGTTTATCATTATAGAGAGGTTGGAGGGCGACCTCGCGGAACAAGCACTTCCATTTGTAGATCGTCAAGCTCGGGGTTAGGGGCGCGACCAGCAATCTGACGAAATAGAACACACACACACACACACACACACACACACACACACACACACACACACACACACACACATTTCCCATAATAGTCAAGGACAACAGTCTCCACAGTCTCCGCAGTCCCGACTGCTGCAAATCAGAACTGAGGGATGGGAGGGGGGGGCATCCAACATCTCTGTCAGTTCGGCGCCTGGAGTTTCGGCTTTGGTTTTGAAAGGAAACTCAATGAGTGTAATCAGTTTATCAGCGCCGCTTGCTTCTCAATGCCATCAGCTATTAGCCGTTAGTCGTGAGCCGTTAGACGTTAATTTTATTCATTCACCCCTTGAGGGGTGTGCAGACAGTAACAGAATGATTGAGACACAGTCACGGTTATTACGCCTCAATGTCAGCCTGTGACTGGTCGCCACCCGGCAACGACAACCAGTGACGTCAGGACAAAGGGCATCACGTGTCCCACCTTATGCTACTGTGATGATAAGGCTAGCACCCCACCAAATGCAAAGAGTAGTTTAGAACTCCATTTCCAGGACATTTGACCCGACTTGGCTTGTGGGTAGTCAGCTTTAGTCTGGAGTCTGGCTTGTGGGTAGTCTGCTTTAGTCTGGAGTCTGGCTTGTGGGTAGTCTGCTTTAGTCTGTACTCTGGCTTGTGGGTAGTCTGCTTTAGTCTAGAGTTTGGCTTGTGGGTAGTCTGCTTTAGTCTGGAGTCTGGCTTGTGGGTAGTCTGCTTTAGTCTAGAGTTTGGCTTGTGGGTAGTCTGCTTTAGTCTAGAGTTTGGCTTGTGGGTAGTCTGCTTTAGTCTGTACTCTGGCTTGTGGGTAGTCTGCTTTAGTCTGGAGTCTGGCTTGTGGGTAGTCTGCTTTAGTCTAGAGTCTGGCTTGTGGGTAGTCTGCTTTAGTCTGTACTCTGGCTTGTGGGTAGTCTGCTTTAGTCTGTACTCTGGCTTGTGGGTAGTCTGCTTTAGTCTGTACTCTGGCTTGTGGGTAGTCTGCTTTAGTCTGGAGTCTGGCTTGTGGGTAGTCTGCTTTAGTCTGTACTCTGGCTTGTGGGTAGTCTGCTTTAGTCTGTACTCTGGCTTGTGGGTAGTCTGCTTTAGTCTGGAGTCTGGCTTGTGGGTAGTCTGCTTTAGTCTGTACTCTGGCTTGTGGGTAGTCTGCTTTAGTCTGTACTCTGGCTTGTGGGTAGTCTGCTTTAGTCTGTACTCTGGCTTGTGGGTAGTCTGCTTTAGTCTGGAGTCTGGCTTGTGGGTAGTCTGCTTTAGTCTGTACTCTGGCTTGTGGGTAGTCTGCTTTAGTCTGGAGTCTGGCTTGTGGGTAGTCTGCTTTAGTCTGTACTCTGGCTTGTGGGTAGTCTGCTTTAGTCTAGAGTCTGGCTTGTGGGTAGTCTGCTTTAGTCTGGAGTCTGGCTTGTGGGTAGTCTGCTTTAGTCTGTACTCTGGCTTGTGGGTAGTCTGCTTTAGTCTGTACTCTGGCTTGTGGGTAGTCTGCTTTAGTCTGTACTCTGGCTTGTGGGTAGTCTGCTTTAGTCTAGAGTCTGGCTTGTGGGTAGTCTGCTTTAGTCTGTACTCTGGCTTGTGGGTAGTCTGCTTTAGTCTGTACTCTGGCTTGTGGGTAGTCTGCTTTAGTCTGTACTCTGGCTTGTGGGTAGTCTGCTTTAGTCTAGAGTCTGGCTTGTGGGTAGTCTGCTTTAGTCTAGAGTCTGGCTTGTGGGTAGTCTGCTTTAGTCTGTACTCTGGCTTGTGGGTAGTCTGCTTTAGTCTGTACTCTGGCTTGTGGGTAGTCTGCTTTAGTCTGGAGTCTGGCTTGTGGGTAGTCTGCTTTAGTCTGTACTCTGGCTTGTGGGTAGTCTGCTTTAGTCTGTACTCTGGCTTGTGGGTAGTCTGCTTTAGTCTGGAGTCTGGCTTGTGGGTAGTCTGCTTTAGTCTGTACTCTGGCTTGTGGGTAGTCTGCTTTAGTCTGTACTCTGGCTTGTGGGTAGTCTGCTTTAGTCTGTACTCTGGCTTGTGGGTAGTCTGCTTTAGTCTTGAGTCTGGCTTGTGGGTAGTCTGCTTTAGTCTAGAGTCTGGCTTGTGGGTAGTCTGCTTTAGTCTGTACTCTGGCTTGTGGGTAATTTGCTTTAGTCTGTACTCTGGCTTGTGGGTAGTCTGCTTTAGTCTGTACTCTGGCTTGTGGGTAGTCTGCTTTAGTCTGGAGTCTGGCTTGTGGGTAGTCTGGTTTAGTCTGTACTCTGGCTTGTGGGTAGTCTGCTTTAGTCTGTACTCTGGCTTCTGGGTAGTCTGCTTTAGTCTGGAGTCTGGCTTGTGGGTAGTCTGCTTTAGTCTAGAGTCTGGCTTGTGGGTAGTCTGCTTTAGTCTGTACTCTGGCTTGTGGGTAGTCTGCTTTAGTCTGTACTCTGGCTTGTGGGTAGTCTGCTTTAGTCTGTACTCTGGCTTGTGGGTAGTCTGCTTTAGTCTAGAGTCTGGCTTGTGGGTAGTCTGCTTTAGTCTGGAGTCTGGCTTGTGGGTAGTCTGCTTTAGTCTGTACTCTGGCTTGTGGGTAGTCTGCTTTAGTCTGAGTCTGGCTTGTGGGTAGTCTGCTTTAGTCTGGAGTCTGGCTTGTGGGTAGTCTGCTTTAGTCTAGAGTCTGGCTTGTGGGTAGTCTGCTTTAGTCTGTACTCTGGCTTGTGGGTAGTCTGCTTTAGTCTGTACTCTGGCTTGTGGGTAGTCTGCTTTAGTCTGGAGTCTGGCTTGTGGGTAGTCTGCTTTAGTCTGTACTCTGGCTTGTGGGTAGTCTGCTTTAGTCTGTACTCTGGCTTGTGGGTAGTCTGCTTTAGTCTGTACTCTGGCTTGTGGGTAGTCTGCTTTAGTCTGGAGTCTGGCTTGTGGGTAGTCTGCTTTAGTCTGTACTCTGGCTTGTGGGTAGTCTGCTTTAGTCTGGAGTCTGGCTTGTGGGTAGTCTGCTTTAGTCTGTACTCTGGCTTGTGGGTAGTCTGCTTTAGTCTAGAGTCTGGCTTGTGGGTAGTCTGCTTTAGTCTGGAGTCTGGCTTGTGGGTAGTCTGCTTTAGTCTGTACTCTGGCTTGTGGGTAGTCTGCTTTAGTCTGTACTCTGGCTTGTGGGTAGTCTGCTTTAGTCTGTACTCTGGCTTGTGGGTAGTCTGCTTTAGTCTAGAGTCTGGCTTGTGGGTAGTCTGCTTTAGTCTGTACTCTGGCTTGTGGGTAGTCTGCTTTAGTCTGTACTCTGGCTTGTGGGTAGTCTGCTTTAGTCTGTACTCTGGCTTGTGGGTAGTCTGCTTTAGTCTAGAGTCTGGCTTGTGGGTAGTCTGCTTTAGTCTAGAGTCTGGCTTGTGGGTAGTCTGCTTTAGTCTGTACTCTGGCTTGTGGGTAGTCTGCTTTAGTCTGTACTCTGGCTTGTGGGTAGTCTGCTTTAGTCTGGAGTCTGGCTTGTGGGTAGTCTGCTTTAGTCTGTACTCTGGCTTGTGGGTAGTCTGCTTTAGTCTGTACTCTGGCTTGTGGGTAGTCTGCTTTAGTCTGGAGTCTGGCTTGTGGGTAGTCTGCTTTAGTCTGTAGTCTGGCTTGTGGGTAGTCTGCTTTAGTCTGTACTCTGGCTTGTGGGTAGTCTGCTTTAGTCTGTACTCTGGCTTGTGGGTAGTCTGCTTTAGTCTGGAGTCTGGCTTGTGGGTAGTCTGCTTTAGTCTAGAGTCTGGCTTGTGGGTAGTCTGCTTTAGTCTGTACTCTGGCTTGTGGGTAGTCTGCTTTAGTCTGTACTCTGGCTTGTGGGTAGTCTGCTTTAGTCTGTACTCTGGCTTGTGGGTAGTCTGCTTTAGTCTGGAGTCTGGCTTGTGGGTAGTCTGCTTTAGTCTGTACTCTGGCTTGTGGGTAGTCTGCTTTAGTCTGTACTCTGGCTTCTGGGTAGTCTGCTTTAGTCTGGAGTCTGGCTTGTGGGTAGTCTGCTTTAGTCTAGAGTCTGGCTTGTGGGTAGTCTGCTTTAGTCTGTACTCTGGCTTGTGGGTAGTCTGCTTTAGTCTGTACTCTGGCTTGTGGGTAGTCTGCTTTAGTCTGTACTCTGGCTTGTGGGTAGTCTGCTTTAGTCTAGAGTCTGGCTTGTGGGTAGTCTGCTTTAGTCTGGAGTCTGGCTTGTGGGTAGTCTGCTTTAGTCTGTACTCTGGCTTGTGGGTAGTCTGCTTTAGTCTGTACTCTGGCTTGTGGGTAGTCTGCTTTAGTCTGGAGTCTGGCTTGTGGGTAGTCTGCTTTAGTCTGTACTCTGGCTTGTGGGTAGTCTGCTTTAGTCTGTACTCTGGCTTGTGGGTAGTCTGCTTTAGTCTGTACTCTGGCTTGTGGGTAGTCTGCTTTAGTCTGGAGTCTGGCTTGTGGGTAGTCTGCTTTAGTCTGGAGTCTGGCTTGTGGGTAGTCTGCTTTAGTCTGTACTCTGGCTTGTGGGTAGTCTGCTTTAGTCTGTACTCTGGCTTGTGGGTAGTCTGCTTTAGTCTAGAGTCTGGCTTGTGGGTAGTCTGCTTTAGTCTGTACTCTGGCTTGTGGGTAGTCTGCTTTAGTCTAGAGTCTGGCTTGTGGGTAGTCTGCTTTAGTCTGTACTCTGGCTTGTGGGTAGTCTGCTTTAGTCTGTACTCTGGCTTGTGGGTAGTCTGCTTTAGTCTGTACTCTGGCTTGTGGGTAGTCTGCTTTAGTCTGTACTCTGGCTTGTGGGTAGTCTGCTTTAGTCTAGAGTCTGGCTTGTGGGTAGTCTGCTTTAGTCTGGAGTCTGGCTTGTGGGTAGTCTGCTTTAGTCTGTACTCTGGCTTGTGGGTAGTCTGCTTTAGTCTAGAGTCTGGCTTGTGGGTAGTCTGCTTTAGTCTAGAGTCTGGCTTGTGGGTAGTCTGCTTTAGTCTGTACTCTGGCTTGTGGGTAGTCTGCTTTAGTCTAGAGTCTGGCTTGTGGGTAGTCTGCTTTAGTCTAGAGTCTGGCTTGTGGGTAGTCTGCTTTAGTCTGGAGTCTGGCTCTGTACACTGTTTTCTGCAAGCGACTGGAAAGCGGACGCAGGAGAGTGTGAAGACAATAAAGTTCTAAAGTGCTCAGTTCAAACAAACGAAGGTACAAGAGGAACCTACACACAACAGAAAGAACCGAAGGCAAAGGCAGAGAAATATGTACAGGAATTGAGATACTGCTCTGGGGCCACCTTAAAACTGTTCTAAAGAAGCAAAATCTCTTCTCTGCCATTTTGATGCATTGCACAATTACATACAACAACTTGTACTGACAGGACGGAAAGTCAGACTTAAACAACTTTATCTTACTTAAAGCAGTTTTAGTTTTAAAAATTCTAAAATTGTGGTTTGCACTTTAAACTAATTATCCAAATAGAGCCTAAAAGTGTTTAAAATTAGAAATGTGTTGTGCAACTGGCCCCTGACCTACTATTCTTCCTGTGGCTGTAGTTGATGATGTTTCTGTATTTATAGCTGGTGGTGTTTTGTGGTTTTAATTGTTCTTCTTCTTGTGGTTGTAGTTGTTGCTGCTGCTTTTTTTAGTTGTATCTGGTGTTCCTGTTCTTCTTGTGGTTGTACTTCTTGTTTTTTGTCAACGGCTTTTTTTGTTTGTTCATTTTTTGTTCTTGTCCTCACAAAACCTTTTCCTTAGAAGCACACCCCAACCCCTCCCTACCCCAGTTCTGTGTGTCGATGTCTGGGAGTCTCAGGAAGACTTAAGACTACAAGTCACAGGCTGTCAGCTGTACAGCGTGTATCACCCTGGACCTTGATATCGATCATGAACAATCGTACGATTGTTTACTGCAGTGACTGCAACCCTCATCGATCTCACAGGACCCACCCCCACCCCCACCATCACATTCAGCCTATAAATAAAAGACTAGTCGACCGATTTTGTAAGAAGTCGTAGAGAAAATTATTTCATCGTTCTTACTCAACGACCTCCAGTTTCTTGCCTCCTGTCTCCTCAGAAAATCGGTTTTATTGACCTCACAGGAAATAAGTGTTGCAGGGGAGAAAACTAAATAGCTCTTTTGCATTGTCTTCCGAGAAAACTGTAGCACAATTATTTCCCCTTGCATCATCACGTGATCTTAACCAACTTAAAGGCCTGTGGTTCCCACACGATTTCACATCAAACTCTGTAAGGGATTCATTGTTCCTATTGCCGGAGGGATCGAGAAAGTCGCTAGTGGTTTTTAGGTAACAACTGCCTTACGGACACCAACCCCTCGCTTAACTCCCACGTTATTAGGCTAAGAAATCTAAGAACATGGCGAAATCATTGCAGCCGACACCCACGAGTGCATGCAAAATAAAATGCACTTAACAGGGAGCGAGAAAGAGAGAGGAGAGGAGAAAGAAGACGAGTGATGGGAGGTGACGGATAGAAATGGAGAAGAGACCAGTTGCTCAACCATTTTTCTCTCCTTGCCAGCAGCTGTGGGCGAGTCATGCCCTGTGTGCTGACAACTCGACCCGCACACTTTCTTATCGCTCACAGCGGGTCGACCACGCACCTCCAATGTTTTGTCTGGCGTCAAGGCCGGGTGGATTTCTTGACAATAATTTATAGAGCGGGATATACCGTCCAAATCAAAGCCCGATGGATTTTTAGCTTTCTGTGTGTTTGTGTGCGCGACAATGCGTGCGTGCGTGCGTGTGTGTGTGAGAGATTAAGAGAGAGAGAGAGAGAACAGGTATATGCGTGGCCCCGCGAACGTGTGGTCTGTGTTTTGACCAGACCACCAACTCAAACCTGACATGAGTTTCTACTCTGACCTCAAGATCCCTGCTGTGTACCCAGGGTGTGTCAACACATACAATTCCGTGCTCCGAGAGAAAAGAATTAAGCGATTTCTGCGATAACACTGAGCGCAGCTCTGAGAAGTCTTTGTACCAAGGAGAGACTTCGGCCACATTCATGAGTCAGGAAGAAAAGTCTTCAGCCAGATTCTCCAATTAACCTGCAAGAGAGTCAAGAGTGGAGCCAAGACAGCAAGAAAGACAGCATACAGAGAATATTCAAAGTGTTTTATATCTTTGTGTGTATTTCTAAATACCATATAAAGCAGAGGTTTACAAACTGTGGTACGCGTACCACTACTGGTACTGGAAGGTATGACGGGTGGTACGTGAGCACCATGCGCCAAAATAAAAGAATGTGTGTATATATATTACGAGCTGTATGTATGGTGGGGAGGTGGTACTCGGTCAATTCGAATTTTCGAAAGTGGTACTCGTCTGGAAGAGTTTGAAAATCCCTGATATAGAGTGTTTGTAGAGTTTCGGTGCGAAAGACCTAGGACTACTTGGAGAAATTGTCAAGAGTGGAAACATTGTTCTCTCTACAGTTTGAAGGCCTTGAAATATGCATGATGACGGGTGGTCAGGTAACCTGCCATCATAATAATCTACTGCGCATCCTCATGCACACAGACGGACAGACTCTGTTATCATTTGTATCTTCTCATGCACGGGGGTGGGGGGTGGAGGGGCACATTTTTTTCCACGGGTTCTTGTGGAGGTCAGCGCGGCGCAGAAATCATGGCTGATGTAACCCCCCAGCACCTGAGTCCGACATTCTTCAGCTGTAGTTGTGCCTCACCCGTGTACCTCCCAGCGGGCCACGAACCGCCTGAATGCACCCCTTGGGTTTTGTGATAGCTGTGACATGTGCGCATAATTTCATCGCCGCCAGTTCGGGCGTCTGTTCAGTTTGTTTCCGCGCGTCGTTTATCTGTGTCGGACGTTTCCACAGTCATCCCCCACAACCTCCACCAACCCTCCCGAGACCGCGAGCCCGCCGAGAGAAGAGAGGAGAGAGGTTAAAGAATAGTGTGTGGGGGGGGGTGCAGGGGAAGGGGTGGGGGAGTTGCACCAAAAGCGTTTTTACGTCATCACTTGCTTCTAACGACTTTCCGCACCTCCCTTATCGCCGAGCGGTGTTGGGAGGAATCGCGGCAAGACATGGTGCATCCGTTCCACAAAATTTGCCTCCAGAACGAAGGCGCCATATGTTGGGGGGGGGGGGTGGGGGCAAAATGGTGAGGCGGTGAAGGTGGAAGACCAGTCACATGCACGTCGAGTTGTTTGACGGGGCGGAAAAACAGATTTGAAGTCAAGGGAGGGAAGTGTGAGACGATACGAGTGTAGTCATGGCGGCTGTTATCGAGACTCCAGTTGCGAGGATGTTGTTGTGCGACATTACGGCTTGCAATAAAATGACGAGTAAACATCTAAACACGGTACTTAACTGTCTTGTGGTGCTGTGCTTGCCTTGAACAAGGGTCACGTCTGGTCACTATAGCTGCAATCACATACACAACACAGTATATACACACGCGCACACACATGAACGCATTCACGCACTACACACGCGCGCATCCAAGCACGTTCATCAACAACTTTGGAAAACTCCAACCTGAAGCAGAAGTAAAATAAGGCAAACCGAGTCTACAACAGCGGACTTTCAGCCATGGATACTGTGGACAGGAATTATTAGTTAATGTACGATAGTCGTGCACCAAGTGAACTAAGAATTAAAATATATACAGCAAGTCTTCTGATGGGAGGAACGGAACACACCACAGCAAAATGCTGCTAACCCCCCAAACCCTCTATCACTTTCTCATTCACACACACACACACACACAACACAGACACATACAATACAAACACACACACACACACACAGCACAGACGGGGGAAGACAGGAAAGTGGGGAGGGGACAGAGAAGCCCAGGAGGACAAACTAGCTGATGTCATGGTGTCATAGTGTCATGGTGTCATGGTGCATGGTGTCGTGTCCAGCAGTGGAAACCTCACCACGACTGAGTTCTGTTGGCGCACGGTTTTGCGTGTCAGTGCCATTTCCTTTCACGAGTTTGTGTGCGGCCCGCCATCGCCATGTCGAGACGTTCAAATATATTTTGCCTTTTTCACGCCGTTTGTCAGCCACTCTCTGCTGTCTCTCCCCCAACATGACTCCCTTCTCACATCCTCCCGCCTGCCCCTCCCCCCCGTCTTTGACTCTATAGCAAGACGTTACCCTCCCTCGCTCCCCGTATCTCGGTTTACGATCAGCTTATAGCCGACAAACGGTTTGCTGACCGCGAGTCCTAAACGTCTGCTCTTAATCCCACTACACCACTCACTCTAACCTTTACCCTAACCCTAACCCTACCCCACTCTCAAGGTTGAGGAGAACGCCTGTTTGGTGTTTGGAAAACATATTCTATGAAGTATTGAAGAGAAATATTATGTAAAGGTCTTTTTATGTAACGAGCTGTGGGAGAAATATTATGCAAATGTCTGGTGGTTAGGTTCTGTTGACAAATAATAATAATATTATAATAATAATAATAAAGGTATTGTGGTGAAATATTACAGATGTTGCGGAGAAAGATTACATAAACGTCGGAAGCTGTACAACGGCTGAAGGGTTAAAATGACGGGTGAACCTCAGCTTCAGGGTTAAAACGACGGCGAACTTCTTTGTTACCTTCAAGTGTGGCTCTAACAGAATAACGGCCTTGTTTTCCTTCCTGAGAGATCTTCAAAGTATCGCGTGCTCCAGTTGGATGGTGATGGAAACACCAGCTCCTGACCGTGTCTCGAGCGCTTCCACAATGTCACACCTCACTGACAGAACCGTTGGCACTACAGGTCGACAAACACACGGTGATAAAAAGCCTCTTGGTAATACCGGTGAGGAAGTCAGGTCTTGTGTCTGTTCCTCCCCCCAACCTCCCCCCGCCCGGCGCCAGTAATGTTTGTTGATTGTGGTGCTTACCCCAGATCTTCAGCAGGCCGTGAGTGTGTGGTGAGGGGCGGGGGTGTATGGACTGGAGGACGGGAGGGACACTAGTAGATGGTCCACTTTGAGGTTTGCTGGAAAATCTGCGCTCGTCCCTCCAGCAGGCTGCTTTCTGATTGATCAAGGGATGTAAAAGGCGTCGGAAAGAGATGGTCTGGAGTTACCTCCCACATGGTGTGTCTACACATCCTTGACTCCTTCAAGCTGCAGGATCTTTATTTTCATCAGTGAGCTTGAACCAGGGGTGAAATATGTCCACGTTATGATATCACTGGCTGCGAGTGGTTACAACGTCTTGACAACTGCTGACAACTGTTGCAAATGTAGCACTGACCATTAAATTGTTGTGGCTTGGTGGCAATGCCGAAAGTGTAACTGTAACGTTGATAATTATTGAACCTTCGTTTGGGCGCTAACAATTACTGCAATTTCATGGTAATGCAGACAATTATCGTAGCGTCATGGTAACGCAGACAATTATTGTAACGTCACGGTAATGCAGACAATTATTGTAACTTCATGGTAACGCAGCTAATTATTGTAGCGTCATGGTAATGCAGACAATTATTGTAACTTCATGGTAACGCAGCTAATTATTGTAGCGTCATGGTAATGCAGATAATTATTGTAACGCCATGGTAACGCAGATAATTATTGTAACGACATGGTAATGCAGATAATTATTGTAACGCCATGGTAACGCAGATAATTATTGTAACGACATGGTAACGCAGATAATTATTATAACATCACTGTAATGCAAATAATTATTCTAACGCCATGGTAACGCAGATAATTATTGTAACATCACTGTAATGCAAATAATTATTGTAACGCCACGGTAACGCAGATAATTATTGTAACGTCATGGTAACGCAGATAATTATTGTAACTACATGGTAACGCAGATAATTATTATAACATCACTGTAAGGCAAATAATTATTGTAACGCCATGGTAACGCAGATAATTATTGTAGCGTCATGGTAACGCAGATAATTATTGCAACGTCATGGTAACGCAGATAATTATTGTAACGCCATGGTAACGCAGACAATTATTGTAGCGTCATGGTAACGCAGATCATTATTGTAACGTCATGGTAACGCAGACAATTATTATAACATCATGGTAATGCAGATAATTATTGTAGCGTCATCGTAACGCAGATAATTATTGTAACGCCATGGTAACGCAGCTAATTATTGTAGCGTCATGGTAATGCAGATAATTATTTTAACGCCATGGTAACGCAGATAATTATTGTAACGACATGGTAACGCAGATAATTATTATAACATCACTGTAATGCAAATAATTATTGTAACGCCATGGTAACGCAGATAATTATTGTAAAATCACTGTAATGCAAATAATTATTGTAACGCCACGGTAACGCAGATAATTATTGTAACGTCATGGTAACGCAGATAATTATTGTAACTACATGGTAACGCAGATAATTATTATAACATCACTGTAAGGCAAATAATTATTGTAACGCCATGGTAACGCAGATAATTATTGTAGCGTCATGGTAACGCAGATAATTATTGCAACGTCATGGTAACGCAGATAATTATTGTAACGCCATGGTAACGCAGACAATTATTGTAGCGTCATGGTAACGCAGATCATTATTGTAACGTCATGGTAACGCAGACAATTATTATAACATCATGGTAATGCAGATAATTATTGTAGCGTCATCGTAACGCAGATAATTATTGTAACGCCATGGTAACGCAGCTAATTATTGTAGCGTCATGGTAATGCAGATAATTATTGTAACGCCATGGTAACGCAGATAATTATTGTAACGACATGGTAACGCAGATAATTATTATAACATCACTGTAATGCAAATAATTATTGTAACGCCATGGTAACGCAGATAATTATTGTAACATCACTGTAATGCAAATAATTATTGTAACGCCACGGTAACGCAGATAATTATTGTAACGTCATGGTAACGCAGATAATTATTGTAACTACATGGTAACGCAGATAATTATTATAACATCACTGTAAGGCAAATAATTATTGTAACGCCATGGTAACGCAGATAATTATTGTAGCGTCATGGTAACGCAGATAATTATTGCAACGTCATGGTAACGCAGATAATTATTGTAACGCCATGGTAACGCAGACAATTATTGTAGCGTCATGGTAACGCAGATCATTATTGTAACGTCATGGTAACGCAGACAATTATTATAACATCATGGTAATGCAGATAATTATTGTAGCGTCATCGTAACGCAGATAATTATTGTAACGCCATGGTAACGCAGATAATTATTGTAACGCCATGGTAATGCAGACAATTATTGTAGCGTCATGGTAACGCAAATAATTATAATAACATCACTGTAATGCAAATAATTATTGTAACGCCGTGGTAACGCAGACAATAATTGTAATTTCGTGGTAACCCCGACGCCTACAGCAACCTGAATGTGACGCACTAGGTGTAACACTGAAGTAACGTATCGGCCCACTCACGTCAGGTGAACTCAACTACTTTAGTGACCTTGACATTCCATGCCATGTGACTATCACTAGTGACTAGTCCCTGCAGCACGAGCACAAAGCTAAAAGTCAGTCCTTTCAGTCTCTTGACCTAAATATGATTCATCTTCAGCTTCTAGGTCCACGCGGCTTCCCGTCTTGTCTGAGGTTTAAGCCACACGAGGAACTGAGGAAGATGCTGCACCAGTCTTGCTGTGCAGATTATTATGGTTATTGTCCACAGCCTTACACTCGTGATTTTTTTCTTTGTTTTCTTTTGAAGTATTGGACTCAGAGAAAAAAAGTCTCACATTTTTTCCCTAGATGATTACACCGCTGTTGGGGAGAAAACGACTCACTTCAGAGCAAAATATTTCTACTTTGTTGTCCTATCTCCGCATCTCTAATTTTACTTCTGGTGTCTCTGGCCTCAACCTGCTGGAGGCTTGCCCGTCCTTTCGTCTGCTCACCTTCCCAATTTGCTTTTTTTTTAAGGAAAGGGTTAAAGTAAACTTGCAAATAGTTTCTGGCAAGAAGGTTATTAGAAGCAACAAGCTCCTCGGAATGCGAATCTCAGCAGAACCCTACGGCAGGCAACTGCTCGGTGTACAAAGCTCGGCGCATGCGCCAGGGTGCAAGAGCACAGAGCAAAGCGCACAAAGACTGTGCAAGGCAGAGCTCGTATTACACTGTGCAGTGTGCATAGCATAGCAGACAGACGGTAGTAGGAATTCCGGGTTTTTACGGTCGAAAGCTGAGTGTTAATGTTAGTTTACCAACTGGAACAGTAAATTAGCAGAAGCAAGCGAGGGCCCAGCCCAGTCAAGCTAGAATTGTGAAGGCACGTGACAACCAAGTGTTTACAGCAGATGGCTGCATTCGTCTCCGCCAACCCTTAACTCAGCGGAAGTAATCTTGATTGTTTTCCACTTGTTGTTGTTATGTGTCTGGGGAAGCTACTCTGCAGGACCCTGCCGTCACGTTTCGCAAAGCCGAGAGGGTTGAGGTTCCTGGGTGGTCACCCCCTACCCCCTTCTCCGGGCATCTGCCTTTTGTTGGCATCATCTGCCTCCCGAGCGCCGCAAGCTGCAAGCTGGTGCCAACTCATCTGAGTATACCGAGTGCCAGACATGTGTTCGTGCTGAGCGCCGCTCAGTTGTAGGAAACAGGAAGGGCATAAACGGAGGAGAGAGGGGAAGTCCCTGGGGTCGATGGCTGAGTGTGGTATAACATTTGCCGGCATGCGCTGTCATACACGGGCGACATATTGTTTCTGTCAAAACCACAATGCTTATTTGCATTCTTTAAAGTCAACAACAATCCTGTAGCATGTGACACATTAACGCTTTGCTAAGAACCGACTTAGTGGGAATTGTTAGTTAATGGGGATACAGTTAAACGTAAAATAAAACAAGAACACATTTAGTGTGCACACACACACACACACACACACACACACACACACACACACACATTCTCGTACACCTACGCATGGACACACAGTCTACCTGTGTGACACAAGTACCCTGAGCAACAGGAACAAAAACGATGAAAATAAGAACCTTTCTTGAATCCGCCTGCACGTTCTGCAGCAAAACAGAGCGTTCACCCAGAAACGTTGAGTGAAGCCTGTAGTGTGGTTGTTGCTATCCAAGGGAAACAACTCTGATAAAACCTGATTATACTCTTGTTCAGGGTTTATGTCCCTTGTGCAATAGACGCTGGTGCAAACGCCGCTCGGTGATGTCTGTCTCGACTGTCTGAGAGCCAGTTTTCAAACGAGGAAAATCTTTCAAATGCGAATCTCATGGTCTTTCTTTATTTCTTTTTCCATGGCTCGTGTCTTTTGACATTCTTGCCGTACTAACATTTCATGTCTACATCAGCCTTCAGATCTAACCACACAGAATAATAATAATAGTGAAGATGTTTATAGCGCATATTCACACTCATAGAGAGTATGCTCTTAGCGCTTAAAACAAGGAAGAGACGTGGACTAAGTAGACACAGAACAAAGGGGACGAAAGAAAACGACAGTACTGACGAAACAGAAAACAAAAGGCATCAAGTAACAGGAACAGAAAAATATAGTGATTCTGCGAGAAAGATGGGTAAAGTAGCAAGAGGGAAGGGGGAGGGTAAGAAGGACGAGCATTGTGTGGACTGTGTTAGGAGTAATGCTCAAGGAAGAGGTGAGTTTTCAGTGCAGATTTGAAAGATTCAGTTGTAGGAAGGTGGCGGATATGGAATATATTTCTTCTGAATATATTTTTTAAAGAATAAAGAGTATTGAATTATTTTATTAAAGTGCTGCAACATCAGTTTCAAAACATTGAGTAGTTGTCATAATATGCAGCAACATTACAGCACGTTAGGAAGTGTAAGCGTTTCTGCCCATTTCTTTCTATAGCTGCCACGTTTCTGCTGTATGCTGTAACACTCCTCACAAACAAGGCAAACTGCTTTGAGTTTTAACACTTCGTACATAAGGTATATTCTTTTGGTGGTATCTCAGCACTTTGAATCACACACACACACACACACACACACACACACACACACACACACACACACACACACACACACTGTTATTCAAGAGAGATTCAGATTCACAGTGTGTGTGAGAGAGAGAGAGAGAGAGGGAGAAAGGAACAGAGAAGCACATAAACCAAGGTCAGTAGTTATAAAGCGAGGGTAAGGCGTTACCCTGGGGTAACATGGGGAATTCAAGGAGAAGCTTCTTGTTTCCGAAGTTATGTTCCCGCTTCATAACTAGGGGCGGAGGTCAGCGTTTCTATTCTTACATTTCACTATCTCCAAACGGACCATCGCAGAGCTTGCTTGAACTCACTGTTGACCCTGACGACAAGGGCCACGTCGGAAAGCAACTCTCGCCGTCCAGTGAAAGTCTACTCGGGGATGTACACTCGCCACAACTCAGTATCAGCTACGGCAGGAAAAGGGTTCAGATAGGCACACGAGACACAAAGTTTACAGCAGAAAAAGAATATTTGTGGATTTGTTTGGCGCGTAGAGCAGGATTTGTCATATTCCCCACCCACCCCGCCATACACCTTCACTCAGGCTGGTTAAGCCGAGTCCGTTGAGCCCGTGGATTACTCATGCACTGAATGACAAATACTCGCAGGTGTTAGGATTTCTGGTCAGGCACAGGGCCAAATGTAAATGTGTTGTGAAGATTTTACTTGAAGAGCGAGCAGATCGGTGGGGAGGGGGGTATGTGTGGGGACTTTCCAAAAGATACACTGAGATTTTTGTGACAAACTGTATCTGCTAGGTGGAATTAAAAGGAAACACATTTCGGTGCAGCTTTTGTGAAACAATTCCACTGGTTTCGTTTCGCTTTTCTTCTATTTACAGAAACAAAACCAGAGATCGACGGGTGTGCAGTATAGTTTGCACATTTGTATTTTGATTGTTGAATAAAGCATGCAAACTCCAAGTTTCTACAATGCTGCATCAGTGTGAAAGAACCCTTAATTGTGTGAACTATCATGGAAGAAATGTGTAATACTCTGATGATACAAATGCTGATGAAGGTGCAGTCATAGGACTTAAGAAAAGGAAACAAATCCCATGAAAGTAAAAGTTTGTAATGAACAAACTAAAATGAGCACATCATCTGTTGAGACAAGGAATCCTAATGATCAAGCAGTTGAATCTGGTCACATTATTGAAGAATATGACTATTCTGATGGAGAAAAACATGGCACTGCTTTTGTAACAGTTTCTAATAGTCCTGTTAACAGTACAGCTGCTTCTCAAAATGCAATCGCTACAGATGTGGACCAAACTGAGATTATAATGGAAGGTACCTTAAAAGCACCATCTCCAAATGAAGAGGGAGGGAAGGAACATTCAGACCAGACAAATGAATTGCCTAATGCTGTTGATAGCACAGCTGATGAAGATGAACTTTGTGATGAGCAGTTCAGTGCTGGTGCCCCAGAAATACTGACAGACAGAAATGAGGCTGCTACGGGTGATGAACTTTCTAATGATCAAATTCATTTTGATTTGGCAACTGGTAATTATGAAGGTCCTCACAATGTCCTAGGAAACAGTTTAGATGAGAACAATGATATTGACACTCTGTTATTACAAGAAGGCATGAGTAATTCTGCCAAAGAGCATTTTGATATCAGTGATAATGCAACATCACAGGTCTTCATTACAGCCACTCACATCATAGATGATACCAGCAGTGTTTTTGATGGAAAGGCTACCACATCTGCATGTGATAGTGTCAAAGATATGATTGATGGTGTTGGCATGTTTGATGTAGACAAAAGGCTGCAAAAGCAACAGAGAGTGCATACGTCAGCAGATGCCTGCAAATTACGAAAGAAGCAGGCAACAGAAACAAGAAATGTGGATTCCAGGTAAAACTATGTTTAAGACCATATTTGTTAAAATTTAAAGCTGACATAATATTTGTGAAATGTCCTTACTCTAGAAAAAATGTAACAGAAATGACAGCAATGGAAAAAATGTAACAGAAATGACAGCAATGAACAGAAAGGAATCAGAAGAAAACATGAGATTAAACCATAGTAATCAGTAATTTTACACCACTTTAAATTTCTGTAAATCAAGGCACCAAATAAAAACTTACTGTACCATGAAAAATAGTATTATCAAATGGTATGATCAAGTACTTTGGAAGACACTTGTAACGCAGTAACAATAGTTTGCATCCACATAGAACCAATCACAGAAGGATGATGGGGAAATGCAACATCATCATGATTGGGGGGGGGGCAGGGGATAAGCTATATGCGTATGCGTAAGTTTTGCCCCATTGTTGTACACAAAAAGCATTAGAAATGACTGCCATATCAGGTCAGCTAGCAATCCACATAACTATCCAAAAGTGGCTTAAAGGTCTGTGTATAGTGGAACAGTAACATAACAGTCCACAGAACAGGACATTTAGCAGAGGGAGTCCAGCAAAGACAGAATTCATGGAACCTGAGGGAAAATGAAAATCACCTTTTGGTGTATACACCAGCACTGTCTTGTCCCACTTTACCACTCTCTCCAGCCCTAGCACTCTCTACAGTCCCATCTACAACTTCCTGTTTCCCCTACCACTACCCAAGTTTCTTTTGTCAGGTAGTGGTCACTCTGAAGGTCTTTAATTTCTCTATTTCCAGTCATTTAGCAATTTTATTTTTGAAATTTCTTGTCATTATCTACATGATCAGACCATTACAAAACACAACAGCATGAACAGTTTTTCCAATCCATAGTATGCAAGAAGTTTATGGAACCCCAGTTAAAATTGTTGGGGGGTTTCAGATCCCCAGATGAAATAACTAAAGGTTTTATCATCTGATCACATCAATATAAAACTGCTTTATAAGTAAAGGTACTATAACTTTATATGCATTGTATCACGGACATTAGATAACAAGTATTTATAAAGTATTAGCTTTTAAATATCTAGTTTATTATGAACTGGCTTAAGTGATGAGACCTCTTATCTATACCTTTATATCTTCAGACACCTGATGCATAATTCATTACATTTTCAAGCGTCCTTGGCAAAAATTATTTTCCTTATGACTTTATATTTCATGTAAAATTTAAGTGCTCTTGGCATTGCAATCAGAAGAAAAACCATCAACAGCAAACTGGGCATTTAGTTTAGTTGGGGTAGCAAAAAAAAAAATCATTACATAAGCAGCATTAAGTGACAATTATGTTTGTGATTTAGACATGTAGGAAAACATTTATTTGTGTATATTATAACTTTGCTCTCACGCATGGCTGCAGTGTCACTTTTAACCCCCCTTTTTTCTTCTGGCATTCAGTTCATAACCCTTTAAGATCAAAATCAGTGTAGTTAGGGAACAAAACGATTTCTTTTATCTTGATGGTTAAGAAAGTTACAGGACCGTGTGAATGTGTTCCAAGCAAACTTTAGCATCAGTTAGTTTTTATTAATTTAGAGTAAATATGGTATAAATAGTATTGAATGTAGTGCATACTATTTAAAGTACTAGGAAATGTGGGGAATGAATAACTGATAAGAAATGTCAAAATATATTTGGTATGAAGAACTACTCAAGCAAGAAAAATGCTTACAACATTTTTGAACATTTTTTTTTCAGTTTGATCTTCATAGCAGTAGACATAATCTTTTTATTCATACTTCATAGGAAAGTAATTTGTTATCTTTGCTACACTGGTGAAATGACTCACGTTTTCTTTACAAAGCTGGCATCTATAAATTATCTTGCTGTAGCAGCAAAGCCAACAAAATTCTGTAATGAAAGGGGATGACTAGTTTTTTTTAAATGTGATGTAATATTATATGCTGTAACAGCAGCCAAGGGAACAAACAAGGGTATGTACACTTTGAAGAAATAGGTTTCTTACTTGAATGAAGAGACTGAATGTTGTCCATGTATGTAATCACTCCGAGTACAATCTGGACGGCTACAAATTCGACAGATACATGTAAAATAAAATGATTGCGACTGTTATGTCCACTCTTTAGCATACCTGTTTATCCTACCTGCCGTGATATAGCATTAGTTGCTGGCACGGTGTTAAACAAAAACATATCCTACCAGCATGGTGGTCATAGAATGTAACAATGTGAACTGAGAGACATGGTGGGGGAGAAGGATGGGGGCATGGGTACAGATATTGTTAGAATGGAAGGGTCAGAGAGCAGGAGTTTAGGGGCAACACTGTAGGTCCAGAGGAAAACTTAAAGGTCACAAATTTGCTTGGAGCAGGGTACTGGATAACCTTGGAAGGCATGGATTTCAAAGGCATTATGTGGCATTGCCAAGGGAGAGAGGGCGTCCCTTGTAATCAGCCAGTGTGCAAAGTCATGTGAAAGTTTTATTGAGGAGCTCAAGAGCAGCGTGTTGTTAAATCTGACACAGAGCCAACATTTTCTACAGTGTAGACCTGCTAATTGGTGGAGTTACATAGCAGAACACAAGAGGACTTTCATGCATGAAATAGAATATATCTGGAAATATTGAAGGTTTGAAGAACATTATCTTTCTAATGCCATTTTTTGCTAATAAATGTGAGTTGCCTGCAAGAAAAATGCTTCTCACCTTAGCACCTTGTACACTTTGGTAGTTAATTCTTATAGTTCTCAAGAATTAGCCATGCAGACCCCAGTTACAAGTCATGACATAATATTCCATGCTGTAGACAACTTCAGTTCTAAATGCTAACTTAGACATAACTACCTACTCAAAACCTGTATCTCATTTGAAAAACTGTTGGATAAAGTGTGGAAGAATCAGTCATGAGAATGTTCCAGACATGCTTTGCCACCTTTATATATATTTGAAACATCTTTCAAGTAGAATGTAATACCTCCCATACTTTTACAGAAACACCTCTCACACTGGGCTAGAGTCTCTGTCAGAGACAGTGTTTCAGCAAGCCATGCACCTTATGTCCAATCGTTGTGTCAGCGCCCCAAGAGGCTGGGATGGCAGTTTGATTAACATGGCCCAGGTGCCTTATGGGCCACAGGTACCTCAATACTTTTTTGTCAACCAGCGCCTACCTGTGCCCATGCCTCCGCTGAAGGTAAGCCTTCATTCTGTGAGCGTTCCCTCCTGTAATGAAAATCTATTCAGTCCACTCCTATTTTGTAAATATAAGGAGGGTAGTTTCATTGAAACCAAGATAATCTCAGGAAAACACTGTATGTTGGATGGAAATTACTTCCTAACCAAACCATTGCAGGTGTTTTGGTGTGTCTGCAAAGTGTGATCTGACATCCACTCCAACACTCTTTGCATACTTTCACACAGAATTCCTTCATATGCTGCAAGATCTCAGAGGGTTTTGTTCCTTGCCTTGTGTTATGCTTTGCCTGTTTGATGTATTGATTTCAGAGAATGACTGCTTCACTTGAGGTTACAAACGCCACACTCATATTGAGAACTGAAAACAACTCATGTCATCTTCCCATGTTAACAGTAGCATCACTATGTGTTCACCAAAGGCAGCATCAGCAAACTGCCTGTGTAGTCTGTTTTATTTTGCTCACTTTTACAATGTGTATATTTGTTGTACAGTTTATGGAAAGAATCATACAGCATATAATTTTGGGTAAAAGTAGTTTCTCTCTCTCTCTCTCTCTCTCACACACACACATAATTATCAGCTAGTTGACATGTATTGTTTAGAAATACTAATAAATATGAACATCAACCCTAAATGCATGCAAAACTTTTTACACTTACTTAGTTGTGCTCTATTGTTTTTTTTAATTAGTAAACTATTTTTAAAGTCATCTTGTTAAGCCTTTCCATAGCAGCATTCGAACCTGTCGACAATGATTTTGGTCGGTATTATGGTGCATAAACAACAGGTCTGGAGTGGTTACAATGGCAACGTCTATTTTGAGCCCATGACTATCAAAAGAGTTGCAACTGCTGGATCCTGCGGACATGACACCGATATTGAGAATAAGTCTAGAGGGCTTGCTTTGCAGCGCCACGCCACTCACAGATCATCAGAAAAGAAACACCAAACTGCAGACTCTAACGCCCTAATACCCTTGAGCTGGGTCAAAGAAAAGGAGAGTGGGGTAGGTTTTACCATCATATCTTACAACTTTATCATCATCACTATCATCATCATCAGTCCCTTGGCCCTGACTGCACATAGGGGCACCTGACAATATTACCATTCTCACCATTATTTGTGGTCTTCTGTTATTTCTTGGGATGTGGTGAATGAGAGACCTGTCCTTGCAACTTACGGCTAAAATGATTCCTTACTGCATGGCCATTAAGCTAGTCACTAACAATTTAAGGCCATTAGGATCATTCCTCAACAATTATGGCCATTCAGCTAGTCACTAACAATTTAAGGTCATTATGATCATTCCTTAACACTTATGGCCATTATAATCAATGCAGCTTATGGCCATTAGAATGGCAGTGTATTCTGAACTATCATAAAAATCTTTAAAAAAAATTTCTTATTTAAACTTAAAGCTGCTGTCTGTTTCAATCAGTATGAAGTCTTCATAGCTTTGAAGCCAGAAATAATTAGAAATAATTCTTGTCAATGTTTTAAAGAATGATGGCCCCAGATTTCTCTTCCATGTAATTCTTAGGGACACGCATATTCTACTCTACCATTCACAGCTGGTGAACAAACCTATTCTACCTCAACCTCTGATTACATGAATGTGTGCATGGACACAGACACACACACACACACACACTCACAGACACACACACTCTCTCTCTCTCTCTTACAATAAATAATTGAGGGATAAATAATAAATAATTGAGGGATCTCTATGCACATGCTTGAGGAAGACAATGCTTCCCTGTAACTGCACAAGTTGAATACAGGGGCAATGATCATTGAGGAATGTAAACACATAAGTTTTAATCTCTTCTGTTTTACATTTATTATTATGAGTAGTTGGAGTTCAATGGAAATTTTTCTAAAATATAATTAAGAAATATACCCATCACTTGACCCATGACAAATTCCCTTCCAGGGCCACACACTCGTGTCCTTTTCATGAGTATGTCTGCCAGAAGGCATTGAGTTTCAGTCTTCATTTCAGAAATCAAGAAACACTCAAGCAGCCAGCAGTCCAAGAAAGAGTTCAGCAAAAGGTGTTCCCTCTGCAGCTGGTGGTCATCACTCTGTTGTGCTGGACAAGCTGGTTGTCATGAACCCCAACAACACCTTCATGCAGGAGGAGCTAAACTTGATTGAGTCCCAGAGATCCACGGGCAGTCTAGCAATTCACCTTCATCAGAAAGCCTCTACTGATGATGCCAGCAGCAATGAGGGCAGAGGTGGCATTAGCAAAGCTGCTCACAAAGCAATAAAGTCAGCGAATTTTGACAGAATACGCAAAGGTTCTGTTGCTTTCCAGCTTCGTAGGAAGAAGAACGCTGACATGATGGAAAGTGGCAAAGCAAAGAGAAGTGACGGAAATGAAGAACTTGAGCTCAGTAGTGTGCCATTCCAACGAAGATTGATGATTGTGGGAGATCGGTTCTCTCCCTCTTCAGCCATGTCTCCCTTGCTGCGAACACAAACACAGTTTTCACTGAGCAGTAACCGCTTGACCATGAATTCTCCTGATCCCTACAGTGTCTTTGAACACCTTCCTCATTTGGAGCAAGTGCGCATGAGCCTACGCCACATGGACAGCCACGGTGAGGATTTCTATGCTTCTCGACTGAACACCCCATACAGTGGTCACCGGAGACTCACTGCCGTGGAGGATCTGAAACCCTTCATAAAATATAGCCCTGATGTGAAGGCCAGGTACAACAAGCAGCTCAGGTATTTTTAAGACAGCTGCTGTACTAGTACAAGTATCAATAGGTTAATTGGAGACTTGCGGAGAAGCCACTTTTTCAAAACTGAACGCATAGCTTAAAGCAAAAACTATACTTACATCAAGCATCATGGAAACAGACATTTTAGTCGGTGTGTTTATGATCTTTCACCAGGTATATTTGAGATCTTTACTGAGTGTGGTTAAGATGACTTTCATTAAGTGTGTGTGATATTTCTCACTAGGTGTGTTTAAGACCTTTCACTAGAGGTGTTTAAATCAATAAAGATGGGTCGCCAGTATGAAGATGAGCATTAACGATTAACATGCAGAACCTGATGTCCTGAATAAGTGACCTTTCACCTGGAGTGATTAATATGATCTTCCACTAAATGAGAACCAGATTGACTATGATTAGATATTGTTAAAAGGTAGAAATTCTTGTTAAACTTTCAAGGATACTTTCCATAGCTGGTGAAAACTGAATCAATTTTCTACATTTTTTCAAGCACATAAACTACCACAGCCAATGTTTTTTTTTATAGTCAGTATTCCTCTAGCTATGTATATGTGTAGAAAAACATTACCTTGAACGAAATAAATTCTATTTAATTTTGATGATATGATCTTTTATTATTGAGCTCAGTAAGCTAGCACGTTGGATATGACAGTATGTTATGTAGTTGGTGACATGATTTTTAACACAATAACCTAACTGTTCAAAATAACCATAAGACTTAAAATAAGCCATTTTAAGTAATAATATATGGCAGTAACATTTTACAGCCTGAAAACCTAAAATTCTACTGGTATTTTATTTTTTACTTACAAAGTTTGAACATTAATTAAAATGCAGGATTGTGGTAAATAAATTTATCTGCACTTTTTTTTTCAATTTTCAGTAGTTCTTCCTCTTTTATTCACAATTTTGTGAATCGTAGCAAGTGTTAAAATTTTAAAGAACAGCTGTTTTATGATTAGTTTGTCCTGTGGTCTTTGCAAAGATGTTTAAAAGCTTGATATGTATGTGGTGTGATGTTTAAATGTTTCCCCAGGTTTCCGTGAACCTGTTACACATTTTCCCAAGTATATGCCATGTACCAAAATTGTTCCCCAAATGTGACACAAACTACATGCCTCAGTCAAGGACGGGTTTCAGCCAAGCACATTTTGCACAAACATCTCCATGGGTTCAAGAACAGATACACTGTTGAATAGGCTTCATTTGATTTTAGCTTCAGACTAAGCCAAAGACTGATGCAAGTTTTTATTATTTATGTGTCATTGAACATCTAAATCTTTTATTTTATTATATTGATGCTTAAAAGGCAAACACTTGTTAAGTCTTGAAAGAAAAGCATCCCTTATAAACAATACAGGAAAATAATGACAAATATTTTCATTGACATAATAGAAAATTACAGAACCTCTCTCCTAACCTCTGGGCACTGGTCAGGTGGGTGAATGGCAGAGTGTGAGTGTGAGAGTGTGAGCATGACCAAGAGTGTGTGAGTAAGAGTGTGTGTGAGCAAGGTGTATGTGAGTATGAGCAAGAGAGTGTGCAAGCAAGAGTGTGTAAAAGTGTAAAAGTGAGAGTAAGAGTGTGAGCAAGAGAGTGTGCAAGCAAAAGTGTGTAAAAGTGTAAGAGTGAGTGTGAGCAAGAGAGTGTGAGTAAGAGAGTGTGAGCAGGACTGTATGAGTAAGACCGAGCAAGAATATATTATAAAACTAAAAGCAAGTGATGTCTATCTATACATTAATCTTTAAACTGCTTCGTTTCCATGTTTATGGCAAAACAAAACACAATAAAAAATAAAAGACCAGGCGATGTTTCCATTGCAAATGTTTATTAACAGTAAACATGCCTGGCACAAGGCATTTAAAAAAGGACGGATTTGTAATGCTCAGAACAACAGAGCCTGTCTTTCCTTCATTTCCCCTGAAATGCATAAAATCACTGCAAGGCAAAAGGATTTCCCTCTTGCACAAATAATCACACAGTGTGAAGTACTTGGCTTTTGTATAGCACATATAAAATCTGTAAAGTTTCTCATCTTTTTACATGTGTTTTAAAGACTATGTAAAATATTTGCTGAAATATATTACTCTTATTATTACAAGGAAAACTTTGTGCTGTTGCTAAATGATCTGTAAATTAATGTGAATAATATAACAGCAATGTCCAATACATTAACTTTGCAACAAAACTGTATTTTAGGAAGCAGTTGCATTATGCAAACAATTAGGTGGAAAACCAAGACAAGTAAATGTTTGATTGCATCTGATATGTTCTTATAGAGATCTACAGTTAAATGTTCGGAAGAGAATATGCATAACAGAATGCAGGTAATGAAGGCAAATTGCTCCTGACTTGGCTGAAGAGCAGAGAAAAGGTAACTATAAATAAATCAATCAAGTGTATCAGAAATATTTCTGGAATGCACTGTCTACATTTATTTCTCCCTTAGATCATTTTCAACTGAACAGTCTGATCCCATATGAATTTAAGATATTGGATCCAATATATACACAGAGATCAGACAACCTCCTCGAAGTGTTTATAGCACATGTGAGTTCTCACTAAGATGCCAGAAGCCTGACTGCAAGAGTCCAGACGAAGATGTTCGGTCACTGGTTCTTCAAGAACAGTGCTGCACCACACTGCAGCCACTGGTTTATGTTTCCACCACATGGAACATCCAGTCGTGTGACAATGTGGTCTCGAGTAATGTCATAATAGATGGGCAAAGAGATAGTTTCTCCCATGAGATGTGAATCTGATGATTCCTGTTAGAACAGTACATATTATTCTGTGAATATTAGAAATAATTCTAAAAATAAGAACTTAAGACAGTATGGGGTAGGGACTGGATGGCAGTAAGAGTGAGTGAGTGAGTGAGTGAGTGAGTGAGTGAGTGATCCCTTGACTGGTACTGGTGGATATAGACATGGCAGCTGACAAGTCTATGAAGTTGTGATGGAGGTCTTGCTGACGCTGAAGATGCTTCTCTATCAGGATGTGGTAGTTAAAATCTATTCTTCTGTTAACAGTTCCTCAGCAGTGGTGCTGACGCAATTCTATATCACTTCCAGCATGACTTTGAGTACGAAGAAGAAAAAAGTAAAGTTGTCTGCTGCTATTAAGAATGTCTAACAACAAACTGCAGTGCACAGATTAACATACTCAACAGGGAGGTACATCATACAGATTCTTACCTTGGGCACCCATGCCACTAAACACGGAGGTATAGCAGAAACACTTGGTGAGTCTCTCTGGTTCTCAAAGAGCTGGGTGCCATCAAAGCTGCAACCCTCCAGCTGCAGTCCCCCCAGTTTGACAGCCAGTTTGGCACCAGAAAGGCCACCTCGCCAGCTGCTAACAAACTTCAGGTTGTCCATGGAACAGCGTAGTTCCCTGGAGATCACAACATCTGCTTCTATAAAACACTACTTCTCAAAATTGTTTGCATTATGATTCTTTACGAACACAATTTGAGCTTTTGAGTGCCTGAAAATATTCACTTGGGAGATACAAGATGAAATCATAAACAGATTACTTTTTCCTACAGAAAACATTACCTGGCTGTCTGCTGTCGTAGAGCATTGAGGAAGGTATCTGGACGGAAGAGTTCCGACAAATCTAAGGTATCACGAAGGAGTGCTCCATTCTCTGCTTGGTCAACCCATTTCTGAATGGCAGTGGCTCGAGCAACAAGTCCCTTCAGGTACTGAACAGGGTCCTCCGGACCATCCCATTGGCTCAGCCAGTTTAGTGGTGTCTATGCAGCAAAGGTCACATTTTAATTATGTACTGAAAATATTTTTCTTTTCTTCATTCATACAATAATTTCTTAGCCATTCGTCTGTTTTTGTTCCTTCAAGATTTTTTGACTAAACCAGTACATTTTGCAAGAAATGTGGTTCAGTTAGTTTAAAAAAGGGTGAACAAGTCTCACTTCCTGATTCAGGAGGGCAGCAGCGAGGTTCTGCACCTCTGACGTTAGAAGCTGAGTGCCCCTGATGACCTTGGAGAGGGCGGCCAATGAAGCATGGACACTCTGCACTAGCTTGATGCCATTGTACCGCTCCAGGTGCAAGAAGGACAGAACAGGTGAGCTATGGCCAGCCCGCTCACTGGGAATGGCTACCTTTGTCTGAATCAGTTGCAGGCCCTGCAACATCAGGCTCACAGCTATAGACAGGGAAGTAGACACCATGACAGGTCAGGTGAAACTGATGCTCACAAACCTGCAGATCACTTCACTTGAAGGTTTCCAAGTCATAAACATTCTGATAGTATAAGAATCTGTGCATGTGTATCTGGATACAGGTGAACCATGCTAGATATTCAACAGTCTGAAAGGCATACTATGATGGAAAGCAAAAGGGAAGCAGATACTGTAAAAAAGTAGAACAAAACATGTACTGTTCTCTGCATCAACTAATCATCACCATAAATAAAAACATCGGCTGTTCTCTGAGCATTATGTAACGTCTGTTCAACTAGTCACAATCATATATTTAAGAGAAGCAGCATATGATTTATGGTGCTACATGTATGCTGCAAGAGCTGACTGCTGTTTTTACAAAGGTGCTGGCGTATAATGCATCACATACAGATGTTTACTCATATCAGGTATGCATGGTCTGAAGTAACCAATGAACCTGATTATGTCATACAGATTTTTAGACTGATGTCATGACATATGTATAATAATTGAACAAACTACTTCATAGGTCTTACATTTAGGTTGGTGACAACTGATCATGAAGAAGATATAAATCTGGAAACCAGTAAGCATTAACAACACAGCTAAAATCAGGCCATCTGCTTGAAGGCTAATTCATCTCTCACAAAACTTTCATTGTGAATACAAGTGTGAAAGAAATACAATGGTACAAAGGCTTTACTTGGTTGAGTTTTTTCCACAGGTTAAGGATGGGCCCCAGCTGATTGGCCCACACTTCTTTGTCAAAGCGACTGGCCTTGGCATCCCCTCGCTGTAGGATGCGCAGCTGTGAAATCACCTGCAAGCTGATGATGCGCTGGGCTGAGCGCTCAATATTCTCAGGTAGCCCAAAGTAGGAAGGGTGGTCACTCTCTGGTAGGCTGCTGACCACCTCTTGGTAGTCCTACAAACAATATAATGACAAGCCACAATACCATCATGATGATAATTCACAATACTATTATGATGACAAGTCACAATGGAGATGTATGATGAGCCAACCCTGCAATACCATTTGTTCACACAAACATAAATGAATTAAAGGGGTCTAATTTACAAATCCTTCTGTCTCAAGATTTTTAACTGTTCTTATCCTTAACATGACTAGAGAGTTCATTCTTAGAAACAAGATCTGCTGGAAAAGTTCATATCCTATTTCTAAAACTTTCTTGCTACCTGTGAATATTTTTTACCACATTTTTTTAACTGTGTTTACCTTCATAATAGAAGTGTAACATGCAGCTGTATTTTTCAGTGTGACCACTGCTCCACTAGCTGACTGACTATGTGTGTGACTATCGTGATCTTTTTCAGCATTTCTTGTACCAAACTGTTGTCTCCAAGAGAACATAAACTTTACACAGACAGATTTATGCAAGGACTTAATGGCAAGTAGGCACGTGCACTCATTAACTGCACATAAAGACCACAACATTCACACACCCCTCTGTTGGTAGAGACTGGAACACGCAGTGGTCCAAGGCGTTTGTTCTTATTTTGAGGACTCAGGACACTGGCGTCAAAAAACTGCTTGAGGTAGGACACAAGAACCTGCATGTCGAAGGGGTTGTCCACTCGACCACCATAGATGGCAAACTCAAACAGACCATGGACAAAGTTCCACTGCACATCTTGTCCTGCAGTCAAACATTGCAGACAAAGTGAACCCACAAATAGTCACATGCTATGCGAGTGGATGATGTCTAATGGTACAAATACAGACAAAAACTGTAATCATCTGTGAGTTTCTGAAGTGATTGCATGGATGTTTTGTACACAGCTAACACTCCTTTTTACCTGAAGCACACAGTCTGTCAATGATATCAGCACCAGCTCTGAGGTCAGATAGTGAGAACTCATAAAACTTGGTCCAACCCTGAGAACATTTAAAAATATGGGCTGGTTCAGCATGATTTACTTAAAAAAAAAAACAACATTAAAACTAATCTTGTAAATGAGCTGTTTACTGAGGTCAAAGGAGTTTTTTTTTAAAAAGCCCATCTTAGCTATTGTGAGCAAAAGGCAATCGGCCCTTTAAGCATGAGCATCATGGGCGAGGCAGCTCTGTTAGTTCAGAGCCAGTCACTGAATGATCATGACATTACAGTTCTGTCAAATTGAACATGTTAAATATGATAAAGTGACTCAAAATGCCTGCAACAGCTGTGAACAGTATTAAAATTACTGAACTTAATAAACCACCAAAGTAAAAAAAAAAAAATACAAAACATGTACACATGAGGTGCACTTCACTTATATGCATTTATTCTGGACCAAACTTAGGCATGCTTATTTGTGAGGCTTAATGTACCAAAGATACCAGGACCACATGTATGAGGAGTGCGTGCTTCAAGAAAGCCAGATGGGTGGGTGGGTGAGTGAGTGAGTGACTGACCTGTGGAATGTACACTCGTCGCTCCTGTACCACAGCATGAAACCAGGCCAGAGCAAACAGAGCCTGGGACCTGACTGTGTTTCCCCCACGTGCTATGTACTCTGGGCTCCAACCTTCGTAGGTACGCAACAGGTTCTGCTTCACTCCTGGAGGAGACTGTCACAGAAACTATGCTTGTCAAAGCTGGACTAGTCAGCACTATATACAGTGTGTTTACTGTCAAGCTGCCTTCATCAACACTTTCATCAGCCACATCACCATCAACAACTGAAACATTTTGCTTTAATGTAATCTCTGCTGAATGTATACTAAAAATGGTGGCTGCAACAGGTACCCACAAAAAGAAGTATATGCAAGTTCCTCTTGTGTAGCTTTAAAGTTAGGAAACATACTCAAAAATCATAAAGTTTAAGCTGGCTTGTCTGGGTAGACAATTTGTCTGACAATGGAAACTTTTTTAATCACCTCATACGTGATCTTCAGGCTAGATTGTAGCAGGATGGTTGGAAACTTGGGGTGTACCTCAGCAGTCATCCACAATCGGAAGTCTTTATGCGGCTTCATGCTGTTGATCTCCTGCAAAAGCAGGTAAATGTTACCACACCACTCCTACATACACTGTATCCCAATACAATAAGAACAAGCATTAATAAAAAGCACAGACCTCTATGGAACATCACAAGCTGTCAGTTTACATGTACGACACCACCTCAACCACCTCACTTCTACTTTCCCTCTCTGCCCTGCTTGCCCACCTTTTCAAGTGCTGGCAGCCAAGCTGTGACTAAGTGCAGGTTCTTAAGACAAAGCCAGTCTCCGTTATTTGCACACTCACGTACAAGCTGGATGGCAACTTCTGCCTGGCCCTGACCCATAGCAACCTGCAAAGAACCAGAAATATAGGTGATATCACTGCTTGTGTGTGCCTGAGTTTGGTCTAAGACAGTCAGAAACTAAGTACGCCAGTGATGCCAAAGACCACAGGAATTTTCCCTAAAAATTGTCCATCTTCCACAACGTAAAAGTAACAAGAGGCCCATAATATTTCTACTAGCTAAGCAGCAGTATGTTAACAAGAGCTCCATGGATTGTCTCCAGGCTAAGTGAAGTAACAAAAGGCCCACGATTTGTCTCCAAGCTAAGCAGATTATACAGTCAGCAGATTACACAGTCAGTAGATTATACAGTAAGTATATTATACAGGATGTTCTTCATCCAGATGAAGAAGACCACTCAAATGCATAGACCAAATCTTTGTCTTTCATGCTTCTTGACCTCCCAGAGGAAATTCTGGAGCACAATGTTCAATTTTTCTTTTAATCACCATCTAAACTTTCTTATTCTTGTATTTGCCAGAACCACATTCTTCCACAGGAGTTCTACAACCTACCATGACAAAAATTCTATTATTCACATGCAAAAGATTCTCCTATTCTTCAACACTAAAGGCAGTTGTATTGTAGAGTATTGTACCGCCGACATGAGGTTAAGTGCCAAAAACTATATATTCCCAAGCAAGAAGATACCAGTGATGCCCCAGTCACAAGGGACTGTTGTAAACATCTTTACACAGTCAATCAACACCACTCAAAATGACTGAACAATTCCTTTTTCCTGTTAACAAAACTGCTTAGTCATCGACACTCAAATAATAAAGTATTTAAATATACATTAAAATAAAGCTATTTCACACACAACAGAACACCAAAAAAAGGGGCATTGTTTAAGGTGATGTAAACATGGAAATAAATTGTGACCTGATGATAACGTTCAAGGCCAACAGTTTCACTAGCCAAATCTTGCAGTTCCTGTGATGGGTCAGCACCGGGGGAGATTACCACCAGCACAGGTTCTGTGGCCACTGTCTCATGATGCAGTGTCTTCAGACTGATGCTAGGTGGAGACAGCTCCTTCATGCCTACAGAACATAATATTTCTATTTTAAAAAATTGTATTTCAACATTAATGTTACACTGTGTCACATCAAATTCCAAACAACCATATTTATATTTTATGGAAAGGGAACAGAATAGATATATAAAGTCAAATCACTTCACGAATTTAGTTAAATCAAGACTAGGCTTAATACTTCTAACACAAATACACACGTCACTGATCTATCTTATGTCTCTATGCCTAATTCAATCATATCTGAATGTGCATGTGAATAAAAACAAAATACTAATCTGGCAACACAAATAGCTTGTATCGAGGATAACACAGTGAGATTCAAGTGTTAAGATAATGGTGCCCACATATTTCAATGGCAAGACTTACCTAGAGCTTTGCATGCAAACTGGGCCATTGCACTCTGCAGTCTATCTGGACGTGTTGTCTGCACCGTCAACACTTGCTGGAACAACGTACAGTGCTTGCCGATGGCTGAGGGGAACTCCTCCTCACAGTGACTGCTGCGGGCAAAGTTAGACCACAGAGCAGTGTCCTCCATGTTGAGTTGCTGGTACAGCCTGGGAAGATTGGCCTGAGTAACCACAGCACAGCAATAATATCGTTTTTTTCTCCTATGTATGGAATTTCAATACAGTTGAATGACTGAGTGGACATGGTAGGACAATCAGGAGGAGTAAGAACAAATTAATATGACAAAATATGAAAAACAACAAACACTTGGTACCTGTATGGCCTGAAGTAGGAAGAGAAAAGTAGATAGATGTCTTCTTGAAAAGCAAGAAAATACTGGCATTTGACAAGAAAAATATGTGATTCTAATAGGAGAGATGGAATAAGTCTTTACTGTTTATACTTTTACACACTCACATTCAGCCAGGTAAATTCATGTCTACCTACATGTTTGTCCACAACACTCATCTCTAACTTTAGGGCAGCAACAACCATATCTAACTACCTTTAGGGCAGCAACACCCATATCTACCTACCTTTAGGGCAGCAACACCCATATCTAACTACCTTTAGGGCAGCAACACCCATATCTAACTACCTTTAGGGCAGCAGCATTTATGTCTACCTACCTTTAGAGCAGCAACAGCAGATGCTCTCTCCTCATCCACCCATGAGGGAGCATGGTGATCTCCCTTGACATCTGCCACCAACATCCCTGTGAATGCCTCCCACTCCTGCCAGAGTTGATCAAAGTCACATCATGAGATTGACATATCACACAAGTCATGAGATTCAAATTATCACTGATCACATTTGTGGTTCCAGCTGGCAAGCTTGAAGACCTTATTCATCACTAGACAGACACACATTCCCTTTATCATGCATCAAAGAGACACATCATACTTTATTGCGCACAGGAAAATGACTTTTGATCATGCACTAGAAAGAGAAATTACACTTTTTCATGCATCAGAGAGAAAAGTCAAACTTTAGTGTGTCCCATGCAGGTTACAGTTTAGTGTGCACTGCAGAGATGGATCACACTTTAGTGTGCATCACAGACAGGTCATACTGTATCATGCACCATTGAGACAGGTCGCATTTAATCATACACCAGGAAAAACATGATACATTTATCATACCCCAGACCTCTCGTTATCATGTACTAGACAGAACAATCATGCACCAGAGAAGGTGAGACTTTGTCATGACCAGAGTTCTCACATCTTATCTCAATCACTGTGCATGAGATGCACTGCAGTGCCCTCGTTGTACTGGGCATGGTGCACATCATACAACTATTTCATTTTAACACTTTTCTATCACTTTTTCAGTTTTACATAGCAGTCATCATATCAGCAATATTTTCTGCATTACACCTGTGAAGTTAACAATATTCACTAAACACCGAATATTGTTACTCACATAGCAGCCATAATAACTTATGCTGATCATAACACTTAGTCCCTTTCATTATACCAGTCACACAAACCATAAACATTTCATTCATGAATTGGATAATCTTCTCAGTGGTGATAACAGCAGTGCAAGAAAATATTTTATTTCATGCAATACGATGCAAAGTACTCACATTATCTTGGAAAAGCTCTGGTTTAGTCCCATGAGCCATGTGCACTGCAAACATGAGGCGATCAGCCTTGAACAGTGACCGGCAAACATACTCATATACCAGTCGCTGCAGATGTTGACTCAGGCTGCGAATACGCATTTCTGTACCACTGCCATCCTGCCAGATAAAACAGAAGGCTCAAAATATTGTGACTCCTGCATAAAGTTTAGTAGTTCAAACAATACGACTTTCACAAAAGGCTCAAGAAAATGACAAAACCCAGAGTAATGTTACTTTTCTCAGGCACTTTGAACTGCTACTTAAAATATCAAATGTTACATATGATCAGTTACAGTAGCACAGAAAACAAGACTTGCATGGATGTTGACCACAAACAACAGTTTGAAGCAGGGCTTTCTTAATAATATGCATAGCTTTCCTCTGCCAAGGTCTTAAGTTTGTAAAACGTCACCAAAAAAAAAAAAACCAAACTAAAACCCTGAAAGTATTGACTGACGTGTTCTGTATGAAGAGAGCGTTGAAAAAGGCGCAAGAAAGCTGCCAGACTGAAGCGGTACATGTTGTTAATTTTTGCCAAGTCACTGATGACAAAGTACAGGCAGCTGCCGCTGGCTGCCAGGGGAAGGTAACTGTTGCGCTCTGCATCAAGTGAAGCCTGTAGGCGGACTGATTCTGCCAGACTGTCACTAATGGTGATGCTGGATGCTTTGGTTTTGTTGAGAGAGTCCAAGAGCTCTTTGTTCTCAAGAATGTTACCTTTGGCACTGGCAAGTTCCTGATATCACACACACACACACCTGAGTGAATATGAACAGTATATAAATCACACCCTTCCCCCAAACAGTTCATGAACACTATATACATCAACCCCCCCCCAAACAGTTCATAAACAGTATATATATATCACAGACACCCCCCCCCAAACAGTTTATGAACAGTATATATATATATATATAACACACACACCCCCCATGAACAGTATATACATCACACACACACCCTGAACAGTTCATGAACAGTATTAAACATCACACACACTCACACACCCCCTCAAAACAGTTCATGAACAGTATATACATCAACCATCCCCCCAAACAGTTCATAAACAGTATATATATATCACAGACACCCCCCCATCCAAACAGTTTATGAACAGTATATATATATATATATAACACACACACACACCCATGAACAGTATATACATCACACACACCCCCTGAACAGTTCATGAACAGTATTAAACATCACACACACTCACACACCCCCTCAAAACAGTTCATAAAAGTATATATATATAACACACACACACAGCTGAACAGTTCATACATACACCCCCCCCCCCAAACAGTCTATGAACAGTTTATACATTTCTCACACACACACACACCCTGAACAGTTCATGAACAGTATTAAACATCACACACACATACCTGAACAGTTTATACAGAAGACAGCCATCCGTGGCATAATCCCTCCCTCCCTCCCAACCCATCCATCCACCCACCTTCCCCCTACCCCCATAGAATGTATAAAAGGAGAGTAGGTGTGGCTCTCTGAGTCTCAAGTCCTAGCACAGCCTCAGACAACCAGCAGACTAACAGCCATGGCCATGAGAGAGCCAAGACTTGGGTCCATGTATATGTTGTACAGTCCTAGCCTTGAAGCTTCAGAAAGTTTGCTTTGTGGCAACAGGCAAGCAGTTCCTGCAATAAAGTTCATGCCTTACACCTGCACTGGGGTCTCCACGAACCTGCATAAGCACGTGCTACATGGTAGGCTAACCCAGCAAACATGCTAATTTATGCATGATTTGTGGGTGTCATCACATTTTGTGTATGAATGGATGACTGTGTGAGAGACAATGCATGACCAATGGCAGACCTCTAGTAAAGACTCCTCAAGCTTGGCCAGCTGGATCTTAAGATCCTCCTCCTGCTTCAGTAGGTCTGTCTTGCGGACCTCTAGTTCTGGCTTCTCATTCTGTATGGTAAGTGCTAGCAGCTGCAACACAGAGACCACCACAGGCCATATTATATGATTAGAAGCATCACACACAAAGTCAAGACAGACGGTATCATCAGCAGCAGGAAAACACACCAAAAATCAAACTAAACCGACAGTATCATTATTAGCAGGGAAACACCAAAAATCAAATTGTAACCTGATTGCTTATTTACATGCCTGCCTGGTGTGTACAACAAACTGACTTTCACACACAGCTTGTTACTCAGTTTACTTGACTAGTGAGATGTTTTTTCAAAGAAACATGTACTAGTTTGAATAAACTATAAACAAAATCTTAATCCACAAACTTGTCCAGTTAGTCCAGCCCTGGTTGTAGTGAAGTTGACCTCAGTGATGATTGATGCAGCGTCTGGAGGTATCTCAGGGTTGGGGTTGCGTGTTGCCATAAACAACTTGAAGTCTTCGTTGTAGTCAATAACCTTTTCTCCAATCTGAACCACATAGCGAGGACCTGAAGATATGCATTAGTCAAAAACTAATAACCCAAGACAGCAAAGCTACATACATAGGCATAGACGACAAAATCATTATTGTCTATTAAGATGAAAAACCCAAATGACTTTATAGAAAGACATGCACTCTGGTGCTGTAATTTAATTTTGGTTAATCTTTTAAACTGAACTCCTTGTGACAAAACCCACATTACACAAAAGCTACTTTTGTCATAGTTAGATATTCCTGTTGAAAGACAGATGGGTGCTGGTCATTGCAACAAGTGTAAAAGTAGGCAAACAAGAGAGACAGGAAAGTGCACTCCACCTTGTGCTGTGAGGTCGCCACGCAGTAGTGGGAACAAGACAGGCTCTATGCGGTCAATCTCCTGTATGATAAGCGTTTTGCCAAACCTGACTGCCAGCTCCAAGGCTGTGCTGAAGTTGCTGTCCTGGTGCCAAAGACAGTCAGTTCAACAGTAAAAGCCTACATACCTATGATATGTACTTATATACCCTCATATGATCATAAAATATACTCATCTATCCTCATGTCTACAAAATGTATTTATTATCTCCATGGAATGTTCTTATCTATCTCCATGCCTACACAACCTACCTTTCTACCCTCATGCCTACAAAATGTAATTATCTCAGTCGTCCCTTGCCTGGCACCTGGCGTTGGGGGGAGCACATGGATAGACGCGACAGCTGACAGGGGCTGCCACTCTTGTCTATTGTGGGCGATAGTCAGCAGGTCCTGTACAGGACGACCAGTCCAGTCTTTGACCTTCGTAAGTCAGTTCTTTCTCTGACCACCGCGGTGTCGGCCACCCTCTATGGTGCCTTGAAGGATTGTCTTTGACAAGGTGTCATGCTGGGTCACGTGACCAAAGAAGACCAGCTTACGTCGCTTGACTGTTTATAGCAGAGGTTCCTGGTGTCCTACCAGTGTGGCAATCTTGTTTCTTACAAAGTCGTTGGTTTTGTGTTCTTTGTATGAGATCCAGAGCAGCCTCCTCAGGCACTTGTTCTCGAATGCCTGGATTCTTCTTTCTGTTTTGGCGAGCAGAGTCCACGTGTTGCATCCATAGAGCAGGATCGGCACTACCAGGGATTTGTACAGCCTGTACTTGGTAGTGAACCTTACCTTGTGGCTATGTCAGATCCTATCTAGCCTAGCCATTGCTGCTGTTGCTGTTGCGATCCTGATGTGGATATTTATCCACCCTCCTACCCATGAAATGAACCTAAATCTGCTAAAATGCCTGTGGAATGTACTTGAACCTCATGCCATAAGGTGTGGAGTTTGTCTGGTTGCGGATATGAACACCAACACACACACGACCAATATCACACAAGCAACCCGTAACCTTCGCTTAGAACGACTGTATTTAAAACTGCTCAAACCAAATGTAAATCCAACAATTTAAGAATAAGAACTAATAACGATTACTCCACATAAGGCACCTTTACAAGCTCTCTACACTAACCTACCAAACATGCACACTCATAGCTGAGCAACAAATACATACCTGTTGGTTAATAACCTCAAGTCTGTGCTCCTTCAAGTGTCTTTTCAGCCACTCTGTTGCTCGTGATGAAGGATCAACCAGAAAAGGCCTTAAGGAGCTCTGAAGGAAATATTTTTTCTATATTTTGCATCATCAAAACAAAACTAGACAGCACTGGCACTTAATCTTTGAACTGAATCAACAGAAAAAAAAGTTATCATACACAAGCATGCATGCACACGCACGCACACAACTACACTTCAAGAGGGAGAAACAATTGTAACTGTGACCAAATATACAAATACATAGAAAAAAATAAAAAGAACACATAAATTTTATGGGAGTTTTGAAACTTTGAAGCAAGCACTTGTGAGGAAAATGTGATAGTAAAAGCCTGGATGACCTTGTCTTAAAATCACTGCTATAGTCTGCAATCTCAGTGACAACTAGAAACAAAACAATGTTGTTGTCCTTCCAAAGACTATGCACAGACAGCAGAAAAACAGCCAGACATACAATTAACCAATAAGGTTAGAACAAGAAAGTGCTTTAAGGCTGAAAAAGTAGTTTCTCTCTCACAAATACAACTTAAAGCACAGATTTTACAGTTAAGTTTGGTATCATCTAAATCATCTAAAATCACACTCATCATTAGCCACAGAGTGAAAGCAAGGTAAAGCACCTATAATGACCAGTGCACAGAACACAATGATAGTTGAATTTGTAGAGTGCATTTGAATTTGTAGAGTGCATTTCCTAGTATGGAGGTGAGCTCAACGCACTGTGCATGAAAGACTGCACATGAACTGAGAGTTAACCTTACAATAACACATCAGGATGACATCATGGCAGACACACAGGAAATGTATGATTGAAGATGAATCATTTGATCAGTGCATGAAGCATTAGTGTTGTGTTACTCAATTCAGAAGCTGCATGACTTAAAAACTGTGCATACCCCTCCCCATCTTATAACCCTGCATGACATAAGATTAATTCTTGCTGCTGTATAGTGATGTTCATCCCAACAAACATTAACAATTCTTCTAACCTCTTCGTCAAGAGAATCATCTCAAAACACCAAAAACATCCCAAAAGGTGGAGTTAGAAAGACAGAGGACACATGAATAAGCCAGAGAAAGCATCTTCTCATGTGCTTGCATTTAAGCTGCAAAATCATTGTGTGTGGGTTCAGACAAAAGCTGCACTCAAAAGTACAAGGTGGTCTCTTACCCCAACTGGAATGCTATTGATCTAAATGTCAACAAAAGCAAAGATCAGATAACATCTCCCATTCTCTACAGTGTTAAGGTGATAGTTTGGCGAAAATGTCTTGTTGGTCATTTTAAAATCAGTCACAAATAGACATGGAAGGGAACCTACACACACGATACAAAATGCCACTCCCTTTTAAAAAAAAAATGCCACGAAACTTTTATTCCCTAATCATTAGCATACACTGACATTATCATTACAGCAACTAAGTCATTACAGTCATTTATTAAAGACTTTTGTATCTGTTTTAATTATAAATGGTTACAACAATGCAGCTTGAAGCTATTATGATGAATAAGTATATTTCTCAGTCTCTCTTGTATTATAAACTATCATTAACCACAATGCAATGGTACTTTTTTAAAAAATGTCAGGACTTATTATAAGATTCTCAACATGTAACTAAACCTGTCCATCATCAACTAGGTACAGAAAAAGCTCACACCATTATTATTATAAATAGATTCAAACTGTGAAATCACTACATGAAGTGTATACTGAAGGAAAAGAGAGAAAATGTAAACATTTATTTTTAGCTGCAACATCAAAATCTTTTACCTGTAAAATGACCATAGCATTTTCCATGGAAAGCTCATCGGAGGGCAGACCCTCAGCCTTCCACATAAGCTGCTCGCTCTCAGTGCTCAGGAACCGCCGCAAGTCAAACTGACTCACACCCACAATCTCCATCCAGGCCTTGATGCGCTCACGCCGTAGATCTTCTGGTGCTGAGGCCAGATAGGTGATGAAGGCAGAAGCAAGCAGCGCATGCCTAGGCAACTCCTGTAATTCTTGTGAGAATTCCCCCATCTTTGAGAGAGAGAAAGAAAGAGAGGTATGTGACTTGGGTGATGTACAGCTTTAACATGGATAGAATAGCCTTGCAGGAACTCACCTACCGCAGACAAAAACAGGTTTCTGTGCACCACAGTGTTCTGGGCCCATTCAGTCCCTTTCATCCTTGTATAGCACAAACACCACACCAACTTATTCTTCATAACTTAAACTGTAGAGCAGTAAAGATGTGGACAAGGAATTTCTTTTAATCATGGTACAAAAATCATTTTCATCTCTGCATCAGCAACTTGACGGTAGGTCTTTTCTCAGGAAAGAAACTGCATGCTTACTGAAAATGTGGCCATCAATACACTCACCTGCATGTTCCAGCGATGATGCTCTCCATCAAGTTTTGACACCAGAGTTTCTGCTGCATGGATGGTTTCATTTTCTTTGTCCAGCTTAATCTTGAGCTCTGCTGCTTCCTTTGTCAGGTTCTCAAAGCGAGAACGCAGCATGGACACTTTGCGATCCACCTCTCCCAGGGCTTGACTCAGGCGAGCCATGCGCGACTCTGCACGCTCCAGATTTCTTGATACCACATAGACAGCCCAAGTCAAGTTATAGTCATATTTATCTCCCTTTGTAATCAACTTAACCAGAATTTACCCACATTTTTATTTAATCTGTTTGATTGAGTCTTAATGTCTTCTACCAGTAGCTGGAACAGTCTAGAAATGTATGTTGTATGGCAAGTGGGCTTTTAATAGACTATAGTGTTGCAAGGATGTCCAGAAGCCAATATTGTACCAAGGAATGAATTATGTCTGACATTGCATTATTAATGAGTTGGAATCTTGTTAAAATTGTTTCTTGGTTTGTTTGGTTTCATGCGTGGGATGTTACACTTCCACCCAGACTTGGCAATAAAAGGAACCCGGAGAATTGTTTTAACATTTTTCTCTTATTCTTCAACTATTTGAAAACTTTTTCAACATAGTTGCTGCCAAGTGCAGCACATTTTTCGGCTCTATGGATCCATTTTTGAAAACACTTTAAAAACGCCAATTTTGGCATCAATTTTCAACTGTTTCCTCACTCCAGACATGACCACATCATCAACTGGGACTTGGTTTCAGGGTCCAGATTGTAAAACCAACATTTATCATCTGTGGTGATGCGCTTAAAGCCAGGAGAGCAGCCATGATTGAATGCTTCCAAGAATTCCTTGCACCAGTCCACAGGACTTTTCTTTTGCTGGTCCGTCAGCAACCTTGGCACCCAGCGAGCTGACATCTTGTTGAAGTCCAAATCATGATGGATGATCCTGTGAAGACTTGTAGAAGGAATTCCTACCTCCATTTCTATCTCCCTGATGGTCACATGGCCATCACTTTCCAGGAACTCACGAACTTTGTCGATATTTTCTGGGTCTCTTGAGGTCCTAGGCCTTGGTACATGATGTTCATCACAGCTGAAATGACCACTGACAAATTGCCAAAACCAGTCTGTGGCAGTCGTTTAAGACAGAGAATTACTGCAATAAGTTTTTTTTAGCTCCTGCAAACTGTCAACAACGCGAAAGCCACGCCGAAAGTGATGCAACATCATCACTCGAAAGTCACACCCTGACAGCATTGGTGGATCACTCGGTGGAGTGTGCACTGACTTGCTTCTCCTCTCCATTCTGGGAAAATTAGGAGAGGAAAAACTATGAAAAAAATGTGGAAACACCCTGAAGAATCACTCTATCGAGTCCACATGGTCTACACTTGCTGTAAGCCTGTGAAATACTGAAGTCCGGGCGAAAGTGGAACATCTCTGTATCTAATGTATTTATAGCGGCCCTTGTGTTTATGCACTGAGTTTGTGATTATACAAATACAGCTCAAGCAAGGATTATGTTTGAGCTCAACTAAGCCTGTTTTCATGTTCTTAATTCTGCACAAAACAGACCTACAAATATCACATACTTGCGAAGTTCATTCTGTTCTTTTTCCAGGGGTTCAATTTTCTCAATGACGTATGAATATTTGATGTTGGCCTTGACCCATTCAGCCAGTGGCTCTGCTACCTGTGATGCTCGCCTGGCATTCTGTAATGGAGACCTTAACTGGGAATCTTTTCTTTATGGAATAAAAGTTTCTATTCAATGATGAGCATTCAGACATGTTTAGGACCTCCAAATGCTAATTTTATCTGCCCATTATATTAGTTAACTTAATGTGACAAGTTTTTGCTTCTGTGACACTCTGAAATGAATGCTTCAAGTAAATAATGCTTGAATAACATTAAAACTGACATATTTTGTGGTCCTCTACACAAACTGATTATGTTGTCAAAACAGCACTTGGTATCAGTTCACAGAGACCTTCCATGCACTTTTAAAAAAATTTCATTTTGTCTTTACTCAGCAGGCATGGATACTCAATGTAACAAACAATTCTGTTGCCAAAAAAAGCAGTTTGTATCAATTAACACATTCCAGGCGCTTTTTAAACTTTTTTTATCTTAAGTAGTTATGGATGCTCATTGTAAGCAAGAATTTTTAACTCTTTGTCTACGCAATGCTAAGACGGAGCATCACCCTTGTGCATAGGTCAATCGCCCATGTAATGGAATTTAGAAAAGGTTACTTACATGACATATACAAACATAAAGTGCCAAACAAAGATATATTTTATTAGAATATACACTAGAATTCAAGTATCACTTACTGTTTTCTTCTCATTTACGGTTTTGGAGTACAAATCCATGTTAAACTGAGTAGCCGACACTAGTCACAAAATAGTGCTTGGTCAACTGAACTCCTTCCCTACTTTAAACATAATGAAAAACCTGATTGGTTGACTTTTTTTAGCTGTTAAAGGGAAGTAATCGATAGTGGAACAATTCCTAAAAGTTCCAGTAGTTTCCTCCATTATGTATTCATTCATTTATGCACAGAGCGATGTTTTGTATGATGCTGCTCTACTTGTGAGCGTGTAGTAACTTCCGTTACGACCATAGCCGAGAATAAAAGCAACCCGTTGTATTGACCCATTACTACTCGCGGGCATTGAGTTAAGGTACGTCAGAAGCTTGAGCTGCAGCAGAAGTTTGGGTGATGTCAGATGTTTGAGTTACTTCAAAAGTTCAGATGATGTCAGAAGTTTGGGCTATGTCAGAAGCTTTAATGCAATGCTACATACTTTTGAATCAAATGAATCCTTGTTCTTAAGTAGCAGCTCTTCAACACTTTTTCTAATCTCTGGGGTGATATTTCTGGCATCAAACGTCTGGATGTCTTCCTTCACTCCTCGCTTGGAGAGAAAACTATAAAACAATAGAAATATGCCTAAATAATAGAAATATCCCTGTTAACAATAGAAATATACCTGTAAACAACAGCACAAATGTCCTTCATAATTCATGCCATGGCAATTTACAATCACAAATCCCTTACACACAACCGTAATATGTGTCCATTAGAGTAATGTATCTGATGCTCAGCAAGGATCATACAATATCTTAAATCACAATCTGACTCCTACATTCGCTTATCTTCTGCACTGTCAATCTTGACATCCAAACCTCATCTCTCCATGCCCCACCCTTTACTGTACACCTTTTGACACCTCTCATGTTCTCCTCACCTCTCTTGGTCTCCTCACCTCTCACACTTTCCTCACCTCTTCATGCTGACCCAAGAGGTATCAAAGATGCCCATTAGTCGCAGCACACCTTCCAAGATATCACGGATGATGTCTGGTGGAGCTCGCAGGGCTCGGATCTCTGAGATGGACTCGGGCTTTATGCTCCCAACAGCACGTCGAGCCTCTTGCACAAGAGGCTCCACTTCTGCCATTTCCTGGTCAATGGCCTTTTTACGCTTCTCCAGAGCCTTGTTCTCTTCTGCTGCACTCTTCTTCAGTTCTTCCATTTCAATCTTCTGGTCACTGGCATCCTGTCAAAATAATCAGAATTTTCAGGCCATTAACATGCAGCTCTGGCATGTTCAAAGCATCAGTGCTCACAAAATAAGCTTGAAGTGATGAGTGTTGACTGGAGGACAAATCATGGCGGCAAGGACTGACCAGGACATACCGGTCTGCTGACAGTGATCAGTGTTGACTGGAAGACAGATCATGTTAACAGGAAGCAAGGACTGACCAGAACATATAACATGCCTGCTGATGGTGATCTCCCTCAATCATATTAACAGGAGGCAAGAAATGACCAAGACATACCTGCATGCTGACAGTGATCTCCCTCAGTGCTGCATCAGCTTCTGCCTGCTTTTCCGCTAGCAGCTGACTCTGTTCGTTGGCCTTGCGTTTTAGCTCGTCTACAAGTTGTTTGGCATCATTTAGCTTGGACACACCAGCCTGGGACGAAAGCAGATAGTATTGTTCAACTGGACAAACAAGCCAATGACAAAGTTTTTATGGAGTTCTAACTTATGCATGTCTTTGCAACAATGTCCCAGAGTTTTATCATATACATTAAACATTGACAACAAGGTCATATAGGTACCGTGTACATGACTGCCCCTCACCTGCAAATGTTTTTGTTTTGCTTCCAGACTAAGTTTCTTGGTGCTGTAGACTTTCTCATATGTACGCAGGAAAGTGAGGTAACGCAGTGGTGTGGCGCTGGTAGATCCCATAGATTCATGGACACGCAGGAAGCTCTTAAGTAATTCCTCTCCACCAGACAACTTGCGCTTCCTTTGCTGGGGCTCCCCTATTGAACCCCCCTCCACTTTGGGAGGCCGTGTCAGCAGCATTCTAGGAACCTGAACACAGTAAAGTATGTAAATTTGGAACTCTGAAACTAACATGTTACAAAGCAAGTTATTTTGACACCTCAGATTTGTTGCTGAAAATGGCACATACTTCCACACAAAAGGAATGAATGCCAATAAAAAGAAAAACATTGTGTAATCCAAATAAAGACCTCAAATAATTTACATCAAAGCAATGTATACAATAGCTATATTGCTGAACAGTACACTGACATGGACCATGCTCTCTTGACTCCAGCCATCCATCCACTGGACACAGCACTGCTTGTACAGCGCAGGGTTTGACTCGCAGTTGAGAATGAAGCTTGCATTGGTGTAATCCATGACCAGTGCAATGTGCAGATTAGATCGAACACCTGTTGGCAAGAGAAAGGCCAAGAAAATAAAATAACTCATTCCTACAATACGTCAATATTCCTCAGCATTAGAATTCCATTGATCGTATGTTCAGTCAATTTATGCAACACATTCAGTTAACATGTTGCTCATTCAGTGTTAACTTTTGTTATTTTAATACTATTTAAAAAAACAAAACAAAAATTAAAGCACTCAAAGCACTGAGGCACTTACGTGATGCAAAGAAGTTGATAAGAGTGCCCCGAAAACCCACTTCTGATGCCATATCTCTAAGGGGAGACAAGAGTGGCTCTAGTTCCTCAGGGGTGTACAAGCCAGGGACCTCACCAGCAGAGAGAAGGCTGTTGATGAGCTCCAAAAACTGCAGCTCCACAAACTGATGATCTTCCAGCAGCAGAACAACCTGCTGGCCCTCAAGGCCTGCTATCTGCATCACCTGCTCAGTGCAGTAAAATGAGAGATTCTAGTTAGAAAACACTCACTTTGTTTATTGGTGATACTGACAATTCACTATAAGAACTGGCATACCCTATACACTATGGAATGTTTCACTATAACCCATTTGTAATTTTTTTTCACCCTAAAATAAGATTCAATGGCTGACACCATTACAGATTACCATATCTTAGTTTTTATTGGTCAGGTGCCGAGGTCTTGTCACGTCTCTAAGCCACTTACAGACCGGCAATGTACGGCAGAGTCTCTAAGCCGCTTATGTCGATGCGCGTGTGTCACTGTTACAAGCAATTTCCAGCAGACAGCTTGTTGGATTAATTAAAATGTGACAAACAACACTGCATTATATGGAAAACCGGTCTGTAAGTGGCATATTAGAGACGTGACAATACCTCGGCCCCTGAGGCTTAGCGATGCGTAACTTAGAGACGTGACAAGACCTCGGCCCCTAGTGGAGTAACTAGACTTCCATCTGAACAAAATGCTTTTTGTCTGGCACCCTGAAATCTCAACACTCCCACCACATGAATACTGAATTTTTTTTTAAGTACTGGAGGCATCTCATGAACATATCTTCCAATAAAATCTGATATGACCCTCCTTTTGGTATCAAAATTAAAAAAAAAAGTTATTTTCTGTACCTGCTTGAGATCACTCCTGAACTGCTTGTCACCATAGCTACGAGAGATTTTTGGAGTAAACAGCTGCATCTGGTGCATGTGTGCAACAACTGCAACTGCTGTGCGACGACCTACACCACTCCGACCAGCCAGCAGCAAAGATCCACCTGGTGAGGTCAAGACACGATCCACACAGGCCACATTGTCCAGTACTTCCTTGAAGACCAAGATGTCCAGTTCACGGTTCTCCCTGCCTGAGGACATAGCACAATGGCTTGCTAAGCAAGACAAGCAATGGAGAAAGGAAAAAAGAAAAAGAAACAAAAAGACAAGTGATAAATACATAAAATGAAGAGAGAAAGAGTGAACCTAATGCATAGTACAAACTAACAGCACACTGGTGAATTCTCTCACATGCTAGCACAAATACAGAGGAACAAGCTGGAAAAGGGTCACACATACAGGCCCAGATACACAGTACAGACTAAAAGCATGCTGATGAACATGCAAGGATAAGGGGAGAGATTTACACATACTGTAGAGTTTGATGCCTCTCTCAATGACTGACTGAAGATCATCTGGAGATAGCTTGCCCAGTGGTTTGCCAAATGGAGGTAAAGGTGCACCTGCACCTGATGCTGGAGCACCTGTATCAGTTCGTGCCCCCCACGTCACAAAGTATGTCTCTGAAAATAATTCAAGCAATTCATCAGCTAGTCAGGATTTCAAAAATGTTTAGAGCTGCCACTTACTGCAACAGCAGTGAAATGTGTCTGCACATTCATAATATTGCTCTAGCATGCCTGCAATTTCAGATTTTTTTTGGCAGGGGACCATGTGGCCATAAATAGTAATGAATAAAGTACAAGCTGCAATAAATAGTTCTGATGATACTCCGCACATTAGCTTACAGAAGGTCATCAAATTCAGTACAAAATTAAGATTGCAACTGATTCAGCATCAGTATGCCCCCCCTCCCTTCCCGAGAGTCAGAGACGTGCATTCAAATAAACAAATATAGCTCAATAGTTCTCAGCACAAAATAAAACCAATGACAACACATAAATAAACCAAAATACTAAACAGACTGAAATGATAAAAGTTGACGAACTGTCTATATTTTCAAAGATGTTCGCCGACCAGTCACTGCGTATGACAGACATCAGCAAGTTGTCAAACTTGCTCTGGTTGTCAGGTCCCACGATCCGATCACGAAATAACCTGCGAGCCTCATAAGCCCAGATCTCAAGAAGGTGGTCATTAGTGTTCTCCCTTGAGCCTGCATTCAGATCATATCGCAAGAGGCTGACCACCCAACGAGTCAGGTCACGAGGAGTAAACAAATAGTGGCTGTAGTCATCCACTGTAAACTGTGCCCTTAACTGGCAGGACAGAAAAAAACAAACTTGTATCTTTACTTTAAACCAATGGCAGGACAGAAAGAGGTATGTCTAATTACAACCCAAAGACTGCAAAAAATACATAAATAAAATACTGTGCAAAACATTTAATACATTTTTTAATTCATAAAGGTGACATTAAATGATATTTTAACATGTAAAGATTAAAGTACTCAAATGAAAACTACTAGACAAAATTGAAAAATCAAACTATAATTGTGTTCTTCATATGTAAGAGATAACCCCTTAATGATAAAAGCCTACTGTAATAGGCTACCTAGTTGCGGCCCTATGCTCCACTGGGGGCGAAAAGGAATAAGAAGAAAGAAGAAGAAGTAATAGGCTACCGTTCCTTTCTCTCCCCTACTATATCTGGCTTCCTCTGCCCCCTATCTTTTGTAAAATGCGTTGAGATCACCTCCACATTGGGGAATGCACTATATAAATATTATTATTATTATTATTGCTGTCTCATTATAAGATGTCACATAAACACAAACCTGCTCATACAGCTGCACCATGGAGCCAGCCAGAGCATGAATCTTGGACTTGGATCCCCAGACTGGGTGCTGAGCCAGCTGTCGGTGTAGGATGGGTTTGAGGTATGCAGCATAGATAGACTGCAGCTGCTCAAGTCCAGGATATCTTAAAAATCAAACAGTGCACGTTTTGGGCTCTTTGTTGTTTTCAACCATGCGCCTCCAAAAGATACGCTGGCTAAATGCACACATTTTAACCACTAGCTTCAGAGAGAAGCAGCCTAAAACTTCAAGCGTATAATAAATTAACATTACTTTGAATCACGTTTTAGTATTTAAACATCCATAAAGTCACAAGATAGATTTCACAAACAAAAATAATGTTTTCCCATATTCTTGTCAGAGTTTAAAATAGCAAATGAGAAACATAAGCAATCCTCCTCCTCCTGACGAAACACTTACCCAACGTTGCAGATCCTGACCACAGATGTGAAGCGAGAAGTGAGCTTGTGCCGCCCCAGGCTGGTGCCAGCGTTCATGCTGGCCACTATTTGCACTCCTTCTAGTCCCACCCATTCCAGGTTAGAGTCGTAGAATCCATTATAGGTCACAACCTAGAGCAAATAGACCATATCAGGACAACAACAACTAAAGTTATGTCAGTAGTTAATACTCAGACATTACTGTGCTTAGCAAGACATCCAAGTGTCATTCTATACTAGCTCTGTAAACATACTGCTCTAAAACAAGGTTTATCCTAAATACTGACCATTCTAATATCCAGTTCTACATTACTTTTTATTTATCTCCTGACCATTTGCATATCCACCTCTATCCAAGCAAGGCCCTGTTCCATGTTATCTATATGCTGCCCATTCACAAATCCAGCTCTACATTACTTGTTATTGACTGAACATTCCCAAATCCAACTCTAAATACTGTTTTCTTATCCAGCTCTATGTTGCTTGTTATCTGCTGACCGTTCTCATATCCAGCTCTACCTTGCTTGTTATTGATCTGGTGACCATTCTTGCATCCAGATCTATCCAAGCAAGGCCCAATTTCCAAACTTGCTATCTATGTGCCTGTTAGCAGTTTGTGTACCTGCTGGAGGAAGGCAATGAGCTGACACGTGCCCCACTTGTCTGGCTTGGGCAAGTTGATGTCCTTAAGATACAGGATGAGGCGCTCCGAGTCCTTGGGGCGGTAGACGCGGCCGGTGTTGGTGTTGAGGACCATGCAGGTCTGACCCAGCTTCTGCAGCACGTGGGACGGGCCAGTCTGAGCGCTGCAGTGCACCATGGCCACTTGGGTGGAGCGCAAGTTTTGAAAACTGTGGTGCAACAGCAGGCTGTGCAACAAACACACATTAGGTCACAGCCAGATGTCACAGACAAAGTATTTTCTTACAACAGTGTCAAATAAGCCACTTCTTAAACATGTGCAAGTCAAGGTTGCACACACTAATCACTAACCCTAGCTACCGAAAACCTCTTAGTTTACAGATGGTAAGAAGGAGCACAGCAAGACCCACCCTCCTCCAACAATAAGTCTCTCACAGTCAAAGGAAAGAAAAATAGAGAAATGAGCTAAAGCAAAGTAATGATACTATAAAAGTGGGGACTGGATGACTGATGCTGCAGCAAAGCAATGATATGTGGTGACTGGAGGACTGATGGATCAATAAGCTGTCATAAAGCAAAGCAATCCTTCTATAAAAGTGGGGACTGGAAAACTAATGCTAAAGCAAAGCAATGACATAAAAGTGGTGACTGAATGGCTGCTAGATCAATAAGCTGTCCTAGTCTAGAATATTTAGTCCCCAGATACGTTAATGTCGCAACACATCACCCAAGTGAAGCACATCTACAAATAACCAATTTACAAATCATAAATAAACTCCATTTACATATAAGAACTCTATGTTAGTAGTGAACCACTTCTTCATGTAACAGAACTAAATCATAAAAGTGAATCACATCTACATGAAACAAATTTTCATCGTACACATGCACCTATGAAGTACAGTCAAATAAACCAACCTGCCTCCAAAAATGATCTATGATGTCATTGTATACAAAACCAAAAATTTTAAATATAAACAAAAGGCTTCAATAATTTTGACCACAAATTTTTTGGCAAGGAAATGTCCTCAATACTAAAATGAAGAACAGAGTTGCTGACCCCTTGCCACAGCCTTCTGGTCCCACGATGATGAAAGGCTGTTTGTTGTCGGGGTCAAGCCAGGGCATGAAGTAATCCAGGCTGCGCTGAACATCACTGGTGCGCACCACAGGCAGACAGGATGGTGAGCTGAAGTGCTCCACTGTCACACTCTCAGCATTCTGAATAAAACCACCAGCCCATAGGCAGGGGCACTTTCTTCATGACAAATACAACAGGGACTGAATCTGTCAATAATCTTTGCACATTCCTGTATACATGCAAGTGTCCGCACACACACTAATGTACACTAATGCACATGCAGATCACTTCATCTCCCCCATCTACCTACTACTTGCACATCAAAGGATGCACACAGCAGCAGACACACCTGACACTCACAGCTCTCAATCCGTTATTTCTTATTAAACAGACATTCTTGCACTAACTGAGGCATAACAGTCATAAAATACTCTGAAAGCAGTTGTGAAATACCAATTGTCTTAAAATTCTGTTTCATTTACAAAACTTTTTCTGATTTATCTAAACAGCTGGTCCTGGCTTTGTTGAGGGGTGAGAAGAAGGCTATCTCTAATTTTGCTGCATGTATAGGTAACAAACTTTTGTTTCATATTTAGATCACTGTTTAACTGCAGAGATATGAAGTATAGGAGAAATTGTGGACAACATAGAAATAAAAGTTTTTAAAAGTTCAAGATAAACATTAACGAAAACTATTATTGATACCATTTGTAGAATGTAAACATGTATTTAATATAATTTTACCTAAATGACAATGTCAGTATTATAGAATCATGCTACATAAGAATATAACCAACTGAAAAACAAAAAAGATAGAAAAGAACTTGATCAGTCATAAAATTAGATACATGCACAGATGCATGCATGAGGTGAATGGCTTTCTCTATAATATTGTATCTCAATGCTAAACATGTGGCACCAAAGACGTCTAAAAGCACTACATCTAGCTCTCTCTATTAATACTGTATCTCAATGCTGAACATATTGCACCAAACACTTCTAAAACATCCCATCTGGCAAACACTTTGTGAACAATGCATTTTCTTGCCACTTATAAGGCAGGAAGCAAGTTTTTCAGGCAGAAGCTACATTGTATATATATATATATATCTGGCCTAGTTACAGTAAAACTTATAAGCATACCCCTCGAACATAGGCAAAAATCTGTAATATTTAAAAATTTAATGAAAAAATACAGGATAATTGAAACTGATAACATTTCTGAGAATGCAGTCTTAAAACATCAAACATGAACATGAAAGTTTCCTTGTAAATTCTCTTTCCAGGCCACCCAACTATTAGGAGCTTAGGGACAACGACTGCTCTTTAACCAAATAAATTACTGCCCAGGGTCAGTCAGCATTAGCAGGTCTGGCCACCTGGGGCTCCATTGTACTCAGGTGCATCTGCCCGCAACTGCTATAAAAGGCTCTGTTACAAGAGCTCAGCAGTCTTTTTGTCAACAGACATGGAAAGCTGAGAAAGGCATTCATGTTGGGTTGTCTGCCAAAGAAAGAATTTATAAGGGAACTTTTTTCTTCATTAATTTTACCAGATGACCCAACTATTAGGTGAATAATAATCAGATAACTATCAGGAGGTGGGCTCTGCCAAAAAAACAAAACAAAACAAAAACCACATGCTAACCTCTCTCAAATAGCATACCTGCTGTAATTTACAAAGTGGCAAACCAAGCGGCTGAGATAAAACCGATCAGATGCAGAACAGCAGAATGGGTGGACAGATTATGGAGATAGAATGCATCAAAGGTTGAGTCTAAGCACTACCTGACAGTTTTAAGTCATAATGTCATGCAGAGCCATGATTCTAAGGAAGGTAAAGACAACTCTTCATGGGCTCTTACTAAGGTAACCAACATGATGCACAAGGTGACAGCTGTCTATACAGATCCTTAATGACAGATCAGAAGAACAACGTCTGTAAAGAAATACAATGAAGGTCTGTCCAGAAAGGAAGGAAGAGCTAAGACCAGCCATCCCACAGAGCATGTGACCTGTGCAGGTAAGTCCTCAAACTCTTTAGTAAGCCATGCAGATGCACTGGGTCACTATGTGTGGAAGAAGACAGTGGCTGAACCACAATCAAGTAAGGGCTCACTTAAGGCTGCCGATGTTTACTAGAAAGAATGTGTCAGTAAGCCATCATCTTGAAATGGCAGGTTGTTGGGATGTAACTCTGACACTCTCGCTGCCATGACTAAGGCCAGCAGGAAGATGGTCTTCTCTTTCAACCACTTAAAGAGGACACATGTGAGGGGTTTGAAGGTCTCTGAATCCAGGTAAATAAGAAAAAGGAACAAGACACAGGCTGATACCTGAAGAGGTTGGCCAAGAGGTCCAAACGATCCTGATTCAATCACACATCTCACAGTTTAAGATGTTTGACAGTTGATGACAGCATGGTCTGGTGAGTAGGCTGGATAACCTGCAGGCAGAAGGTAGGCTGGGAGGGAGGTAGGGACTGAGGAGAGCCCCCAGTAACACAAGCCCATTGGATTAAGGGCCTTCAAGTATCATAAGGAAGTCCAGATGCGCTGCACGTTAATGTTCAGGAGAGACAGAAAATCTTGTCTGCTGACACCAACCTCCCATGCAGCAAGCACAGTCCCATCTATGGCAGGTCAAATGTCATGCCACATAGAGACATTACATCCAGTAGCAGCAAAGCATGCAAAGCAAGTGTGAAAGCAAGCAAAGGACTTGGCTTAACAACGATTTGTATAAAATTCCTCTGCTGTCTTTTGTCCCCCAACTTTCCCCCAATTAAAGAACACAGCCCAGGCAAACAGTTGACAAGCAAGGGAGTCAAGCAGTAGGCAGGTAAGCTCCACACAGCACGATGACAGTAAAGCATGCACATAGTCCAGCTGCTAAACCAAACAAAAAGACTGCTGAGGTTTTTTTTTAACTGAGCCTTTTATAGCTATCTAAGGCAGATGCACTGGGTACAGTGTAGTCCCTGGCGGTCAGGACTGCTAACACCAACTGACCAGGGGCAGTAATTTGTTTGGTTAAAGAGCTGTTGCAGCCCCTAAGCTCCTAACTGTTGGGTCCTTTGGTAAAGTTCATGAAGAAATGATCATTTCAACCAATATTCTGCCAGCTACCTCCTTCCCAACAAAATATCTGCGAACCTAAATTAACAAAATAGGACAGGTTTTGAATTATTTCACCTATATCTGTCAAAGATTTTATTAATCTCTTTTTCTCTATCTTAAGTACTCAGCTTCAAACAATACTATTAAGGATGCATAGCAAGTGCCTTGACAAATCCCTTCCAGCATCCAACAAATATCACAACTGAAAAAGAGTGGCCCTGTGTTATAAGTGCTTTATTGTATAATTCTCTACACTTTTCCCTCTCATAAAGTTGGCCATGTAATAAATGCTTTATTGTTTAATTCTCTACACTTTTCCCTCTCCTTATAATCTATATTTTTACATTTGTATGTTTTGCTAATTTGTTATGTAATAATGTAATAAGAATGTTACAGACAGAACTGTTTGAGTCTTACCTCCATGCTGTACGTCACCAGACGACCCAGAGTGTCATCATAATATGTATCTAATGGTCTTCGGTTATCTGGTGGCAATTCTCCACTCCATGAAAACACCTTAAATATATAGTGGATACATTTAAATAATTTAAAATAAAATTACCAATGGATGGGTGGTTTCAATGCCACTGCAAAAATTCTAAACTTGAACAAAACTGAAAAACAAATATCTCTACATCTCATATTGCATCTCCAGATGATAAAATCTGGGGTGAGACAATCTGGGGTGGGGCAAGAGATATTGGCAAGTCTCATCAACAGCTCCTTATGACAACTTCAAAAGGGCTCTTGGAAACAAAATCTCCCAACAAAATCATACAAAATAATCATAATGAGTGCATTCACCTCTTTAGCAAAGATTTCCCTGGATGCTTCATTGAGGTTGCCACCTAAGCCATGAATAAGAGAGACAGCAAAGTGGGCTTTGGACTGCACATTATGCAGGTGAGACAAGCCATTTAAGACCATCCCGACCATGCTGGTCTCCACCACTGTGTCATTCTGTTACAAATCATGTTGCATGCACACACACACACACACACACACATGCATGCACATGCGCGCACACACACACACACAACCATGCATTCCACAAAAAACATTTTCTAAATTATTTCTGAAGTGATCATATGGATTGTTAAGCTGAATGAATATCCTTGATTTTTTTTAACACTATGTGTAATTGTAGATAGCTTACTCTCTCACACACACACACACACACGTGTGTGCATATGCATATGCATATATCCTTGAATAGCAGAAAGGCAGAGACTGATGGATTATCTAACCTTGTTTTGGCTGTTATTAATTAGTAACTATTTGTTTGATTGATCAACAAGCCTTGAATACAGAAACAAAGGTCCTAAAAGGTCTGACCACCATACCAGCTGTTTGTTTGTACCTGTTTCAGGACCCAAGTGAGGGCTTTGTAAAAGAAGTCTTCTATCCAGCCACTCAGCCTCTGCTGCTGCTGTTCTGGTAGTCTGCTGATCCAGGACTGTATCAGAGCCTTGACATCCACATCTTCATCACTGTCCATGCAACAAGACACTAACACTGGACTTAACATTACACAAGTGTGTGTGTGTCTGTGTGTGTGTGCATGAGAGAGTGAGAGAAACATAGATGCCATACCTTACTACTAATTGTTGCAAAAATTCCCTGACACACAAAGATGAGAACAGGTGACATTATCCTTAGATTATCCAGGAGACATGTTTGATGCTACTTTCTTGTTCCCATTCATTTAAGAACAAGACATGTCTAAAGACCTATCTTGAATCACACAAGGACCTCAATCCAAGTATTTTAGGGAACCCATCCATCAGTAGCTGAATTTAACATGAGTAACATGAATAAAATAAAATACAGAGAAAGTCGATTTTGTGTATAAACTACATTTTTGTGTGGAATAGAGCAAAGAAAACACTGTATTTAAAAAAAAAACTGTTGAGAGGGTGTTATCTGAACAGAGGATAGATGACATTGAAGAATCTGTAGCCCTGCAGACTTTCCCAATTCAAAAACAAAAATTTTTATACAAGTTAAAGAAGCCACCAGTTGAAAATCAATGGGCAAGAATTAATCTACTACAAGAGGATTCTTTTTACCTCACAGTCCTGTATATCCACAATACCAGTGGCATGAAAGAAGAACAAAATTAATCGCTTACCTGAGAAAAATCATCCCCATTCTTGAAATCGTGGCTGGAGAAGCACAGCTTAGATCGTGAGTTTCAAAAAGAAAGTTGACATTGGGGCCAAACTGAATTCGCTCCCCTGAGGGCATTGTGAGCAGCCTGTTGTCATCCAGCACAGAGTTGAGCGACTCGATCCATTCTGGGTCAATGTCGCCATCACATACAATCCATGACTGCACATCTGTGATATGGACAGACATCAAGAAATCCATATGACCCTTTGTGATCAAATGTTGTAGAAATTAAGACAGAAATAACAGCATCGATATTTACAAGTTACAACAAAAATTAAACCAAGTGAGGACTTCTGAAAGTGGCATCAGGAAGACACACCGACCTATCATCATCTTGCTGATGTGACATCAGGAAGAAGGGCCAACATCAGCAATCCTCACTTGCAATCATTTTTTTTTGTAACTTGAGGGGTGGGGTATGAGGCAGGGGTTCAGAATAAAACTTGGGTACAGACTTGAATGAAGCAGCAATGGACAGGGTGGATCCTGCCCCTCACCTATGGGTTCTCTGACAACCTGGCGAGCACTGTATGTGAGGACGCCATCGGTCCACTCACGCGTGTCCATGTCTATATGACCCAGCAGCTGTGACACAAACATTTTCTTTAAAAATATCTTTCTGATGATGCATATTCATGTATAAATTAGTACATGATATATTTATTTTTTAAAGATGGGACTTTGGGAAGTATAGAAATAGGGAGATGTTGAAAAAGAACATATAAGCCAACAACAGATAAACTAACAGATAAACTTATTCAATGACATAACTTTTGGATTATTCAACCAACAGGAAATAAAAGTGAACCGATGAATAAAGGTGTTGTTCTAGAAATGCTAAATGACCGGCAAGAAATAAAAGTGAACATATAAATGTAGGAGTTGTCCTAGAAATGTTGAATGGCTACTCACCTGAGTGCGGGGCATGGCCTTGGGGTTCATGACATATTGTTTAACCTGCCGTCCAGCTTTCATCATGGCCTGCCGCAGGACTCGCCACAATGTGGTTTTCCCAGAGCCACTCGGCCCCACCACAACCACTCCCATCCGCTGTCGCAGCTGCTCATACAGTTCCAAGGCCTTACGCACCTGGTATGTAAAGATCATCTCTTTGCTTAACAGCATTATGATCTACAGATGAATAAAATATGGTCACACATCTTGAACGCAGACCTCAATATTGTAATTCATTTCCACCAAGCTCTGTGCCTCCTTTACTGCGTATGAATACCCAAGCTCTTGGCCTCCTGTTTATTGGATATGAATATCCAAGCTCTTGGCCCCGTATTTACTGGGTATGAATACCCACACTACCCATCCTTCTTTGTTTTTGGTGATCTTGTTCTGCAGACACATCTTTATAATCCATATATATTCTACTGCCAACATGTGCAACACCTTTTACAATAGGCGATTCCTAGATATGTTTATCAAGATTTCTGTATTTATTTACATGGATATATTGTGCATGTAAATTGAAATAAATATTAACTTTTTACAGTTACAAACATCAAGAAATGGTACCACCTACTTGATTCTCATTGACAACAAGGTTTGACTCAACACAGATGGACCTGATGGCTTCTGCAAGAGTCTCATATTCAATGTCCTTAAACTCTATGCCTGGAAATACATCCTTCACGAGCCCATCAAAGCGAGTGCTGTCAGAAAAGGTCAACTTGGACAAAGTGTTGATGCGCAAGGCTTGCACCACCAACTTCGCCTCATGGTTGCCATCAATCTTGCCTGCATGAGAACAAAAGTAACAATTAGCAACTGCAACCATAGCAGATCATTACAAATATTATATACATATTATACCTAGAATATGGAAGGAAGCATTTATACGTAAGTGTCACATTACAACCTTTCACATTATAGCCCATCAGTTAGAGGGGTGGGTGGAGGAAGTGTGTTGTACCCCAACCATGTTGGTATGTTAATAGGTAGAATGTCCGGTGTGGGACTTGGATGCTGGATGGGCCCAAATTAGAGGTTAGGAACAGTGGACTTGAAGTGTAGGTAGTGTGAGTGTTCTTTCTGTCCAGTTTAATGGTTGACATGCAGGGAAGATGTAGTGAAGCTATACCAACCCCAAGACCTAGAAAGATGCGCTGTAGTTACCTATAGAGACTTGGGTGGTTTTGTTGGGTGCAGAGGTATAGTACGATGCGTGAATGTCATACAAGTGTGGCCATGCAAGTTCATGGTACCATTGTCTGACTGGAATGAATGTCCCACATGATACATGGTTGTGTATTTTTGATTAGTCCTGACAGCATGCATCAGGAGGAGACTTTTTTTGTTGCCTGAGAGAGCCATTCTAGGCTGAAGGGTGGCTAAGAAGGATTTGCCAGGCAATTTACTGCCTCAAGGTCTGCCGACAGTGATCTTCTGGTAGAAGTAGTGAGGACAACTAACCTGCAGTGTGACAGGGTGTTGTTTGATGTCCACAGCCTGTACAAGAGGCTGGGTGCTGTTTGATGTCCACAGCCTGTACAAGAGGCTGGGTGCTGTTTGATGTCCACAGCCTGTACAAGAGGCTGGGTGCTGTTTGATGTCCACAGCCTGTACAAGAGGCTGGGTGCTGTTTGATGTCCACAGCCTGTACAAGAGGCTGGGTGCTGTTTGATGTCTACAGCCTGTACAAGAGGCTGGGTGCTGTTTGATGTCCACAGCCCATACAAGAGGCTGGGTGCTGTTTGATGTCTACAGCCTGTACAAGAGGCTGGGTGCTGTTTGATGTCCACAGCCTGTACAAGAGGCTGGGTGCTGTTTGATGTCCACAGCCTGTACAAGAGGCTGGGTGCTGTTTGATGTCTACAGCCTGTACAAGAGGCTGGGTGCTGTTTGATGTCCACAGCCTGTACAAGAGGCTGGGTGCTGTTTGATGTCCACAGCCCGTACAAGAGGCTGGGTGCTGTTTGATGTCCACAGCCTGTACAAGAGGCTGGGTGCTGTTTGATGTCCACAGCCCGTACAAGAGGCTGGGTGCTGTTTGATGTCCACAGCCTGTACAAGAGGCTGGGTGCTGTTTGATGTCCACAGCCTGTACAAGAGGCGGGGTGGAATCCATGCTAGTAGATGCTGGTGCCCATTCCATGAGTGTCAGAATGTAGGCATATCACAAGCTGTGTGGGTAAGTGAGAAGTAAAATATTGTCGCTCTAGCTTTGGCAGATGACTGTTCTGGCCAGTATGCAGGTGCAGATGGTGTACGTATGAATTTCCATTTAGTAGTTCAAGGTTAAGATAGGTTATGATCCTAAATTATGTTTTGGCTCGTAGTGGGTTTTTTTTAAAGTTTTGTTAACATAGAAAGAGGGAAATGTGGGAGGTAAGATTCAGTAGGTAGCAGACGACAACATATGGTCAGCTGGATCACGGACCTGTATAAATGGACTGCTGTCTGTCTGCCGAGACCAACGCTGAGCCTCTTGCGAAGTTCTCCGCTGTTAGTCTCGGCGAGCCTTAACAATGAATGTGAATAAACCGGAAGCTATTTCGTAACCAGCCTCGTTCTAGTAGTTAAACTGAAACGTGACTAAACTGGAAGCTACTTCGTAACCAGCCTCGTTCTATGACTTCACTGAAAAAAATCGTCTACAAGCAGTCCAGTCATACAAGTCTGTGGCTGGATGGTTTATTGTGAGAGAGGCTCTGAAGGAGGGGAAAAGTGGTGCAAAACAGGGAACAGGGAAATAATAGCGAGATTGTGAAAGAATTTTATAATGCATTCATTATGTTTTCTGCAGTATTTTGCAGGCTTGTCATTCTTGGTATTCTTTTTCTTGTTCTTGTCATCGCTGTTGCCGTTGCTTGCTTGCTGTGGCTTGCCTTGGCTGATTATCACTTTATGTGAAACATCTCCCAAATCGTGTGGAGGACCAGACTGCTTTCCTGGAAGCTTCTGCATCTTCCATGCTGTCCTGTGCATGTGTCACTTCTGCAAGGTGTGGAACATTCGTCATTGTTTGATGGAGGAGCAATGTTGGAGACTACCTGAGACTGAAGAGAAGTGTGAGACGAATTCTGCTAGATTAAGTTGGGGGAAGCACTTAGTGGAGGCATGTTAGGTTTACAGCAGATGTTTTCTGTATTTACACTGGTGTCCATTTAAGTGTGGTATCATGCCTCTGTGCAGCATTTTGTGTGTGTGTGTGTGTGTGGTTTTTTTTCCCTTATTGTTCACGTGTCAAATAAACTTTTGTTTGAAGTGTCAATATGTGTGTGCTTGTGCTCACTGAGGATCGACTGGCATTGTTGCTCGCCGTGGGTAAATGAGTGATCATTGAATGTGTTTGGTGTGAGCATTCCTGGGAGTGTGGATTGGTTACAGCCTGAAACCGGAGGTATGTGACATTTAGTGGTGCTAAACAGGTCTTGCTTGTCCATTCCTTCACACTTGCAGATCAGATTTTTGTCTGTCTGCTTTGGGTTGATTTCCTAGGTTCCCTGAAAGACAGTCTTAGAGTGTCATGCAGGGTCACATGGATGAAATAGACCAGTTTACACCACTTTGCTATATAGTGAGAATCCTATGAGTGTGGTCACTGTGTTTCCACACAAAGTCGTTGGTTTTATGTTCCCTGTATGAGATCCACAGCAGTCTTCTTAAGCACCCAGACATTGCAGTTTCAAGATTCAGGATTTTAAGTCCTACCAGTTCTGTTATGCCCCAAGTCAACAGTTGTCTTAAACGCCCATGTCTTACCTGCATTAGAATTCTTTTTTGAATTCTGAAGCAAGTTTCCACAGCCTCTGAGAACTGTCTTGAGTGCACGAAGACCCCAGTCATAGTGCTGCTGAGGAGTCAGCAGCTCCCTAGAAAAGGAAACAGAAAAAATGTATCCATATAAAATATTAACTCAGTATTGACATAGTAGAATGGCAGTTTTAGCAGAGCCTGAGCATTTTTTGCTGATCTACAACTGGGCTTGCAGTTAGTTTGAAAATATTCTACTCAAGAACTATCTACTGTTTTATGGAACTACTGCATTGAAAAGCAAAATAAATTCAAGTTACAATAACCTTACCTAAAAATTATTATCATGGCCGTCTCATTTCTTATGTTTTCATTTTTTTTTTATAGAAGTTTTATGTTTTATGAATATTACAATATTTTCTACTTTTCATCATGTATTGTGTGCATGGACATGCAAGAGAGTGATGTGCAACATTACCTGGATAGATTAAAAATGGCCACCAGCTTGCGCCCAAGACTCTTTGCATGCTTGAAGCCCTCTGAGAAGAGAATGACCTCAGCAATGAGGTCATTGTCAGGTTTAGACATAGCTACAGGGCGGAAGAGCTGCTTCAAATTGTCTGGCAGCTTCTGACGTCCTCCATAACCTTTGCCTGCTGGGTTCATAGTGATGAATATGCCAGAGTTGTGGTCAATGTTTACCTGAGACAGGGGTGTGAAGAAGTAAACATGGCATGCTTTAGCACATGTAGGAGGTATTGTCTAAACAGATTCCAGAGATGTGGTCACTGTACAACAGAAACGGTTGCTTGAGCAATTGTACTAGGAAGTAGGGCGTAAAGGCACAAAGAGGAAGGATGGGTGACAGGCAACATGTCTGACAGGAAAGCAGCAGTAGTCTAAACATGGGGACTTGCAGCATGTTTTGGAAACACTATTCAGATTAGATCAAGTACAGAAAGGAGTGTCCATTCTTACAGAAATACAGCTAAAATAAAATTTTGAGAGTAAATTCTCTTTCTGCAAGACTTACCAGATGACATGACTATAGGAGGGAAAGGGTTACACCAGCTCTTTAACCATCGAAAAATTGTGTCCCTGACAATGATCTAGCACATGCCTGGCGTGCCGAGCATTCCACTGGTCAGGTGAGCAATAGCCTTCCAACAGCTATAAAGGCAAAGGCAAAGCTTAACCTGTATTTTCGACCAACTCTCCACCCAAACAGCGTGGAAACTGGGAGGGCATCAAGGTCATGTTATCTAGTAGGTCTCAAAGAAAGAGAATTGAGAATGAAAGTCTTTACTGTTTTGCTTTGCATTTCAATGGAGGGGACCCTGTTTTTGATGGCATCCTGGATGATTTGAATCTGCATGGACACTGCTGACAGCACCGCCTCTTCAAGACGATTGAATTCATCAAAACAGCCCCAAGCTCCACATTTGATCAGCCCGATGAAAATGCGTTCCATGGACCTGACATCAATGCCCTCATCACAGTTGAACACAAGCACCTGACGGCCGAAAAGCCCACCCAGGGCCTTGACTGATTCAGTCTTGCCTGTTCCAGCTGGACCATAGGGATTTCCTCCCAAGCCCATGTGCATTCCTGCATCATAAAATTACCATCTCTGAGAACATGACAATATCACCTCAAACAACCTTATTATGAACACACCTCTTCTCTAAACATGAGTGAGCATACATGAGGAGTGTTTACAATAAACATACTCAGTGTCCTAATCTGTCCTTGCCACCTACATAGTCTTTCTTATTTTCTGGTTTTCACAGCCTGAGACATACCCTGGGTAAGTGTCAGATAACACTTGTCAGTGAGTGGGGTGTGCACCAACTTTTGGGCATTGCCTTGGTACTCATATGTGTACTCAAATTCTGCATCCACCATGCGCATTCGGCAAAGTCCATCTTTATCAAGGTAGTACCTGTCAACACAAAGAATGTGTGACCCCTTCAACAATCATTTTTAAACAGCATTACATCTCTTAATACAAAAACAGGAAAATGTTGACTTGAAAATCTGAATTCTTCCAGACGTACATTATTTTGTTTTCAAAATAAATGGTGACATATGGGGATAATCCAAGATAGTTGTTACCTTTTCACCATTTTAGAGCCTGTTTCATTAACTTATTCTCCATCACTGTGAGTTACATTTCTTCAGTTCTACATGGTGTATGATCATTAGAATTTACAGCATGCGGGACTGGACGTCCCAGCAATCACACATTTATGTAACTTTGTGTCCATGAAAATGCAATTGCATATACCTAATTTCTGATGGACCTACAAGAAAAAGATGTTTCATAATGGACTGTTTACTTTAAGCTTTTTTTGGCTTCATGTCATATCAGTTAATTTTCTATGATTTTGTTTGGAAAAATGCTTGAAAATCATGTGTATCTGGGTGTCAACATGAAGGTCAGGGTCACAGAGCCAATGGATTAACATGCTAAAGCACTTTTGTAGAAACCATGGCAATTTAAGCCTGCTAAGCACTGAACTCATGGTGGTGTTCAGTAGGCAACTAAGACAGACAATGCCAATCTAAAGGACTAGTGGGGTGGACAATTTAATTTGCAATGGTTGGGTAAAGCTGAGTCCACACATCACCATACACAGACCCATAAACATGATTGTGCACAGAAAGATGCCACATAGAAACACTGTCCCAGCTCTCACACTGGCTGAGGCCTTCACAGGGTAAACATGTTCAGCTTCAAGCCTGGTGTCTGTGCTCCTGACCTTGTTCTGTGCATAGTGATGTTTGAGCTTTAGCCAGTCCAGAAACTAATTTGTCTCCCCCACTAGTCCTTTAAGCACTGCCACATTCTTGACCTGAGTTGTTTCTGCCACTGCCACTGCGTAGTGGCACGAATGTTGGCTTCCATAAGCTGCTGCACCACGTCCATGCTGTGAATGGTGTCTAAAATCAGGGCTTTCAACTTGAGTTCAAGCACAACAGCCTCTACTTCAGTCGCCCCTCCCAGGTCCACGTTGGTGTAAAAGTCCAGCTGACCCTCCACCTCACTGAGCAACTCACGCAGTCTTCCTTTCTTGATGGCCTCCTCACAGTTCTCTGAGAATCGGATCCCCTCTGCCAGGCATAGGATCTGAATGACAGTGGCAAACAGGTTCAAAGGTCGCTTGTAATAAAAATAAGTTGAAGAAAAAGCTCCAGGTTTGATTAAAACCATTTTGTGATTAAAAGCATCTTTCTGTACAGTTACTTGAGCGTTTCCCTTTCCCAATCACCCGCTTGTCATGGCATCTCAAACTCACCAAATGATCTTCACTTTAATAGAAGGAGTTTGATGGTAGGTGCAGCCATTTACCTGGGAGGGGTAGCGGTTAGGATCAAGTCCTCCACGGCTAGACTTTGCATCCTTCAAACAATCTTTAAGCAGCTCTCGTAGAGTGACTTTCATCTCCTCAGCCAGCTTTCCTAGCCACACCTGAGGACAGAGAACTTCTAATTTAGGATCAACAATACTGGGATAAATAAACAGCATTAGGTCTGAAAAGTCATTATCTCGAGAAAGGCCATTTAACTGAGAAGTACAAAAACAGAACATCAGTAGCAAAAGAGATAGAAATTCCTCTGTATCAAAAATCTCTTCTTTATGGAAAGGTGGCTATCCAGAGAACACTCACCTCTACCTCCTGCACAATTTTGACTTTGTGTTTTAGTGGCACCACCTCCCCATCCAGAGACTTCATGGCCACAATGTGCTGGTTGTCACCATCAAACTCCACGCTGTGGATGCCTGCAAACAGCTTCTTGAGGTGGGACTGGATGACAGTGGGATTGGTAGACTGTCCCAAAATCTCCAGCAGGTCATCATCACCAATAAAGTAGAAGCGTGGAAACAAGGATCTTTTTTCCTGTTCATGATAATTTCCTTAAATCAATATCAAACAATGACAAATGGTCGACACAAAAGACCAAACAAAGATACATGACCCATGCATGCATAAGTTATTAAAGATAACATTTAGGACTTCTATTTTTGAAAAATAGTTCAGGATAACTTTTCAATACTAAGCAGCTTAGAAGCACTGGAAATGATCCTAAAGTTAGATAATCTTCTGGAATATTTACATTCTTTTCATTTTAACAAACTTTGTTTCCCTTGCAAGTTATACCTCCAAGAACTCATTGAGAGACTTCTGGCAGCGACCCAGCTGGTCTAGCATAGTGTTTAGGAGGACGCGCAGTCCAGTCTGGCTGGCCAGTGACAACACTCTGTTGTCACGGTTTACATCTTTCATGATGGTCCTAATATAAACCAAAACTTTAAGAAGACAATATCCTAGTAAGTCATGAAATGTATGAATAGCCACAGCTGTAAGATGACGATGTTAGTAAGTGACAAAAAGTATGAACAGCCAAAAAATAGTAAGTCACAGAATTTCTTACAGCTTGCTTCTTCCCTCTACCAACCACTGCTGGCTGCGCTGATAGTGTTAACCTAAGTTAACCTAATGTTACAGTGTCCCTAATAAGCCAGTCACTGCTGATGCTATTGTGATATTTGTTTCATCTCTGTGGAATCAGACTGTATACTTGCTAGCTAGCAATCCCTGGTAGTTTTATAAACTTGTGCTGTTATTAGGTTCAGCACCAGCATTGTAACTGTCAGTCACAAACCTAAAATCATCATCCACACGCTTGAAGCGTCCCTGCTCTTTAGGCAGAGCACCACGGCCAAAGATGGGTTCAAGGTATACCCATTTGCGCTGGATCTGGTTGAGGTTGTGAAGATATTCATCCAAATCAGCTAGGCGCTGCTCCCATACTGAGGCCTTGTCTTCAAAACTCCTGTAGTATGGGGAGTCCTTAAGAGACTGCAGTAAGCTCTGATTGTCACCAACCTAAATATTGAAAAACAGTTCTTTATTATGATCGTTTTTGTTTTTAGAAGAGGGGTGCATTCTACTGGTTTGGTTAGTTAAACACCACCCTAAGAGGTAAAAGCATATTCATACTCTGACATCAAAGATTTCAGTTGTGTAAGCACCAGTAATAATGTTGATGTTGTGAAGCATATGTCTTGTGAACTAAAGGCAATTATTTGCTCAGATTCTGAACATTAGCACACTCTAATGAACTAAACCCAGTCCATTGAAAAAATATTCATTCTAGGGGTATTTGACTGTATCAGTTTTTCTGTTATCTTTGACTTCAATCTTTGTTCTCTTCTCATGATTGGATCACTGATGATAGGGCAAACTGTTTTCATTTTAAAACCGAAAGCTCAATACAGTACTTATTTTAAAATGCTTTATAATTTAGAGTGAGAAAAGAAGCAGTATAAACTGTTATCTCTTTGCTGAAATACCTGGTTAACCAAATCTTTCCAGTCTTTGATGATGTTCAGCTTTTTCTTGTGGCTGTCTTCATATTCAGTAAGGGAGAACACTGCCCCTGCCCCCCACAATTCTAGCTCCCTTATGGCCTCACGAATGGTCACCTCTCCTTGAGCCCTTTGGTTCAACTCCTGCCATCAGCATGTAAAGCATTCTAGAAGCAAGCAGTGAATTTTGCTTGTACGCTGCATTTTATTATGGTCAATTCGTTCATGTTTATTCAGCATTTTCTCACATTGTAAAAAGTTAAGTCTATATGACCCAATGTGGCACTCAGCTTCCAAATATCACCTTCAGTGTCTCAGCATTCTTTATGATGAGCTCACTGGAAGCCAGGATGTTTCCAAATGTAAGTTTTTCCAATGTGGTACCACGGGGCATCTGCAGCAGTCGGAATAGTTCCATCCAATGATCCTGTGACAGAGGCTCCCCTCGGACCCATTTCAGCACTGGCAGGATGTTCTGTATGCAAATTGAAATGTTACCAGAATTTCTGATACTATGTAACAACGTCCTCTTTGTTCTAAAGTGCCTGAGTACTGCACTTAAAAAACACAAAGTGTGTATATCAATTAAGAAGCTCTGCAAAGTTATCAAACAAGCACTAAGGAATCAGGGAATGCACAAAATAAATAATTCAATAAAATAAAAAAATTCACTGAATAACTTAACAGACCTTGTAAGTGTCAATGTCCCTCTGAAGTCTCACAGTCATAGTGGTTGTTGCTCGAGTTTTCAACTTTTCATACCAGCCACCCAAGAACTCTTCAAACAGGTAGGTCTTAGATCTGTAAGAAATGCACATTTTGTTTCATGAAGTGTTGTGGGATTCTTTGCAGACTACCCTTATTTCTGACTTTAAGCCGGCAGATACACATGCCCAAAATGAGGTACAACCACCTTCTCCTGAAAGTAGAAATTTAAGTAGAACTTTTTTAAAAGGTACTTGTACAGTATGGGAAAAGTTATTAAGGGGATGGGAAAGGGTTATGTATAAGAGTGTGGGGAAGGTTTATAAACACTTAAAATAATGTATAACTACTAAAAACAGTAGTGCATCCCTACTTCGCGGAAATTCACTTATCGCTGGTGGGCCTGGAACGGTACCCCCGTGATAAGTGAGGGATTACTGTAGTATATAAATCTGCACCATTATTATTAGTGTGTGTAGTAGCCGTAACCTCACATGTTGCCAGCTTCAGGCAAGTTAACTCCATTCATGGCTTGGGCATAGCTAGGACATGGTGACTCCTCTGTGAATTGTGTTCTGGGGGCGGGGGTCTCACCACATGGTGAACACTCTCTCATTGTGTCATGCTTTGATAGCTGTCACTAACTCGTAGTCTCCCTATCACGTGACAGAACCTTGTCGTGACAATGCTGAATGGCTCCCTCTACGACCAGCCTGTCTCCCACATAGTACGTATGTAATCCCTGTTGCTGTCTCCTTGTGAGATCCCCCGACACCTTAACACCTTTTTCAGTCTGTTCCTGCCTTTTGTAAGCACATCCATTCTGTCTGTCCATCGGGTAAAACGGGCTATGATGGGGCGTGGTTGACCCTTTCGAAAGGGGCTACACAGTGTGAACGGACTATGTTGGATAAAGCCCAAATGTCCACCACCTTCTGAGCACAAATAATGTTTCTTTGTCCAATTACTGTATTCCATAAAATGGAATGGTCAACAGCACCACCAAGAGCACAAAATCACAACGGAAAAATTAAAATTGACGTAATTAGAAGAAGAAAATGAAATCCAATGTAACCATGATCCAAAAGCTTATGTACACGGCCTGTGAACACAACTCACCCCATGTGTGTGTGTGTGTGTGTGAGAGAGTTGGAATGGAGAGTGGCTGACTATGCATGTGACCCCTGTGTATGTGCATGTGTATGAGAAGGTCTGTGTGAAAGGGTACAACTGTACATAAGTCTGACCTCTTCTTGTGGCATTCCCCTTATGTATGCACCCGCTGTGAAGCATTGTCAACCAATCAGTGATTAATAGAGCAACCCTCGTATGCTCTAACCCCCTTGGAAAGTATCTCCTTTTCCCACCATCTGAAAAGCTCATTTAAATCAAACAGCTTAACTTAAACTCTCTGTGTCCATGCTCTATTTAATATGTAATGACAATGAAGTGTAATTATTCCCCACCTAAATGAGATCCAGTCTTCTTTTGCCATGCCCTGAAGCCCTCCATTGAACTCTTCATATAATGACCACATGCTTTCGTACTGCTCTATGTCCAGCTTCAGCTCCTCAACAGCCACAAAGTCTGGTTCTTTCAGCTCAAAGTGCTGACAGTCGGATCTATACAAGAGACCCAAAGGTTGATGCAAATCTAACATAACTGCCTGACATGTTGCTGCCATCGGCTTTCTCTAAACTAAGCAGTCCTGTCTGAGTTATATTAATATTTCATCCAAAAGCATGGCACCACCATCCAATTTTATTTCTATCTTAGCCTTTTCCTTCATGAACACTGCCTCTCTATATATTTATCATGACTGTAAGTAGTGCCAGCATAAAGTGTTCACAAAGATTTACCAGTTATCATACCTTAGAGACTTATAAATAGTGCATTTGACTGTTTCACATCATTTTCTATTAAATATTCTAATAAGCAATGAAAAACTCATAAAAAAATTGTTGGTCTTGAGGGCAACTAAGGGTTGTGAAAAAACTCTTTTGGAGAAAACCAAGCAACACGTGGAGTGGCTGAGTGACCAACTCACATCAGTGTTGCACGAGTCTTTTCCAGTTCTGAAAACTCCTGTCGCTTATCTCTGATGATAGAGACAGCCTTGTCACAGGTCTCTTTGTCAGCATCAAGTGTGGCATTCCCTGGCTTGAGTTGATGCCATCTAGCTGCAAACTTCTCTACATCCTGCTGAAAGGCTGCTACACGGGCTTGGACATTGTTCTTCATCACCTCCACCTACCACCAAAAAGTATGCTGTTACAATAAGTCTGATACTGTCTCCATAGAGGCTTTAACTGGGCTGGCATGGCAGTCGCCTTATTCACATTATCTGTACATCTTTATTATCATCAAAAATCACACTGGTGAAAGTGCAGTCTGTTGATATGCACATCCTCTCAACTAAAATGTAATGTACTTTGTTTATATACATCCACTCTGGAATAAAAATTAGACTGTGTGATCTGTATATATGCACAGCCTAAAGCTGAAGAAACCACACATTCAGCCATCTTCATCCTTGAACTTCCATGATATGCTCACCTGTTCTTTGACCATCAGCTGGTGGCTTTCCATCATGAGTTCAAATTTGTCCCAGCGGCCTTGCAGTTGGCTCAGAGAGTCCACACCACCTCCTGCTACTGACCGCAAAAGCTTGTTTTTGGCTTCAGCCTTCTCAAATAAGGGTTTCACCTGAGCAAAATTACTCAACCTTTGTAATACAAAATTATGAATTCTGTCAAAATTCAAAATCACCTCAGCTCTATGGATATATGTCAATTTTAGACCCATTATGGGAAGATTTTCTTTTTTTTAACTGGAATGTGAGAGTTGAATCATAAATTCTGAAAAAGTAGAGAATCCTGTAAATTGTTAACTGATGTGTAACTTGTAACATTCATGTTGTTATGTAACATGTTAATTGCTGTGTAACTTGTAACATTCATGTTGTCATGTTTTGATAGGTCAGTGTTCAGACCATAACCAAATGTTGCGATACAATGCTACAGAACATTCGTCATCACCATCCACAATCATAATCAATCAAACATCTCAACATCGCAAACTCTCATCAAGATTTAAAAATCTGTGATCTGCTTCCCAAGTCCAAGTAAGTAAGCTCACCAAGCATTTTGGCTATTGTTTCTTCATGAGAATAAGGTTTGGCCATGCTTAGTTTTCAAGTCAAAGAATCATAAAAAGCAGTTTACTGATGTGTTGAAGTTGTGACCACCAGTCCCACAGTGTTAGTGTCATGTCAATGTCACCTCACCTCACGTCTCTTTGTGGCATATTCCACGTGTCGGGCATTAGCCTGGCCAATCTCTTCCACTGTCTGTGGCCGCTGGGACAGAGTCTCTGTGGCCACAGTGATAAAGCTATCAATGGAAGCAACATCAGCACTAATGGATTTGCGCAGTGAACTGAGCAACGCATCAAACAGACGCTGGATGTGATCATCAATAGCAGCTTTGACTGGCATCAGGTTCACAGTAATGCAGTCCACCTTTGCTTCACTGAAGCATACAGTTGCAGAAAAACGGCACACAAAAATTCTTAATTTGTGAAAACTTAGAAATAAGGCAATAGTATTATAAAATAGTACTATAAAGCAATATAGTATTCTTTTGCAATGTAATAAATATAGAACCTGTATAAGTCTGTTAAATATAGAAATGTTCTAAAATAACATTTGTTATCTTGACACGGAACATGAGCCAACAGGCTTAAACGCTCTGCAAAATTCTTCTCAACTGGTTGTCAAAGATTCTGACTTACCTTGGTAATTTTTCAGCATCCCGACCTCGAGCTTTGAGAGCTCGGAAGTTGCGTTCCCAGTCAGCCAGATGAACAAGATGCTCTGTGACAAACTGGTCAAGATCCAAGGCCCCCAGCACTACCCAGTCCTAGATCATCCACAGGCAAATAGATGCACACATTCATTAGCTCAGTCCTAACATACTGAAACTGCTACTTCAGAAGGACTCATCTTTTCTGTTGGTCAATGGCTGGTCTTAGTCATTTGTTTTAACTCCAAAACCTACCACACCAACAATACTGTTTTGCCTGAATCATATAATTTTATTTCTACAGTATATCTAGTTAAAAAAGTAAAATCAATATAAAATCTACTGTTACAAAGTTAATTAAATAAAAACTAAGGAAGCAGGAAATTAAAAAAGAATCCTTAACATTGTAATTACTCATTCTCACACAGTGTGCTGCATTCTAGCAACATGACCATTCCATGTACTCAGGTAAATATTGCTTTGCCTGTATACTCAAGCCATTTGAAATTGTTTGTACCCCCTACAGTCCAGCTGCTCAACCATAGACGAATTGTCAGTTGTGTGGGTTCATGATGTTGTAGATGTGTTTTCAGAATGGTCCAGATATAAGATTGTGTGCTTTTATGTTTTCTATGATGCACCATCTGCCTTATCCTTGTAACTAGCACTTGTTCTGTCTTTATACTTGTGACTTTTGTAACTGAGCACACTTCCTGAGTTATTAATCCCACTGGGATTAAAATAAAGTTGCTCATTTGTCAAGCTCTTTTACGTGACTTAAGCGGAAAGTCTCACTGTCTTTTTCAGATGTATGTGTAGTTTTAGCAATGTTTTGTCAAACTCTGTAGCAATGGTGATTATTAAGATCTGGATGTAATGAGAAGAGTTTTTTGACAAACGTAATAACCATTATAAACTTAAAGATGCTGAGTAATCAGTGAAGGCAGCCAAATATGGCCCCATCTCAATGGCATACCCTAAACTGATCCATGACAGCTGCCAGGCGCTTAAACAACACAGCACCCTTCCTGTAACAAGTCACAAAGCCTTCTGCATTGCGATCAATCATGGCTGGAAAGATAGGGTTCTCTACACCTTCCCCGACACCTCTGAAGTGACTGGGAATACTTATGAATTTCTTCATCTCTCGGAAGTACTTGGCCTTGACTTCTTCAAATGGTGGCTTGAACTGCAGCTTTTGTTGTCTAAAGAGCATAGAAATTTTTTTTAACAATAGTTTCTACAAATGGAAAGCCTCAGTGATGTCTGGAGCTACTCTCCAATATAATGATAACTCTACCCCCATCCCTCCACCCACAAAATGTAAGAACCTGCACACAATCAGGGGCATTTTGTGAACTAAACATGCAAACAAGGGATAATCCTACGTTCTGGATATCTTCAATTTCTGAAAGTGGCAATTACAAAACCACCATAAAATCACTACAACATGAAAATATGTCGCCACTTCACCCTGATCCAATACATAGAACTTGCAAAGCCTTAAACCATCAATATTTCCCATTTGTGCATGCTCTCTCTCTCTCATACACTCACAAACTGATATATGAAGTTTATAAATTAACAGAATTAAGAAAGACATAATTAAAGATTAAAAAATATATATATATATATAAATATAAAGACAAAGAAAGTTAAAGGTTCATCAAAAGGAACTGGGTCATTAGATGATTTCAGAGCATTTGGTTTTAACTTCACTTAAGTATTTCAAAGACCTAGCCTGTGAAATAAAATGTTTATAATTCGTTTAAAAAAATTATTACAGTAAATTTTGTTTTTATTTGAGACTTGCCAGATGACATGACTATAGGAGAGAAAGGGCTACACTAGATCTTTCGCCATTGAAAGTTGTCTGCCTGGTAGTGAGCTAGCATGTGCCTGGAATGCAGGGCACTCCACTGGTCAGGTGAGCAACAACCCTCTAACAGCTACAAAAGCAAAGACAAAGCCACAGAGAACTATGATCTCAGAACTCCAGGGAAGATGGGTTGGCTGACAGTGCATGAAGCTTATAGACCATCACAGCAGTGGCTAGTGCCAACAGGAAAACTGCCTTTGCAAAACGGTGGCAAAGACACAGTATCATAGGTCTTGGAGTTTAAGAATATCAAGATCCTGGCAAGCTTCCACATGGGAAATAAAAGGTCGGCCGTTCTGAAGAGAGGTTACCCAGCAAGTCCAAAAGTCATAGTGAGTACCCACATCCCACAGGCCTGGTTAGTGAAAGGTAGAAGACAGTTTCACTCTAGCCTTCATTGGTGATAAAACAAGCTTCTTTTCATGGAACAGCCATAGAAAGAATGCTGACATAAAAGGAAGAGTTAAATCTTCCAGGGACAGATGATGTTCACATCACCAGCTGGAGAAGATTTGCCACTTGCTCTCATACACACTTAAAGTGGAGGGCCAGCGAGCGATCAAGATTCTGTCTGCTGCCTCATTTGAAAATTTTCTGGTAGGTAATGGCCGCCCTGACAACACTCAGACATGAAGGTTCAGCTTCATGGCTGTTCATTCCTGGAGCTTGGTTAGAACATGAGGCAGAAGAATCATTGGAGGTAAGGCATACACCAACATTCCCTCCCAGGGAATGATGACGGTGTCAATTGCCCAAGCTTAAGGATCTGGCACTGGAGACACAAAGGTGGGCAACTTTGCATTCCAGCTGGAGGCAAACAGGTTGACTCGTGGCCAAAAAAAGATCAGACAAATTTGCTGAAAGACCAAGGGAAGCAGAGACCTTTCTGTGGGAAAGTCCTGTGCTTTTCTGCTGAGTACATCAAGCATCCAGGAATGTGATGGACCTTGAGTCGAATCCCATGCTGACAACAACAAATCAGAATTTTGCACACCCAAAGATAGAGAAAGATCCACCATCTAAGGATGAGTGCACAGTCTGCAGCTTCAGGAAACCAAAAGAAGCCTCTAAAAAGATAAAGATCCAGTCTAAAAATATTACACCGTGAAGCCCAAGAGGTTATTGCAGTGCACAGCCAGCAGAAGCAGAAGGGAGTCTCAAAAAGGGCATCTATTTTTGGTCAAGAGATGACCCAGAGCTGAAAACTAAAGCAACATGCCATCTGGTAAAGGCGAGGATGAAAAACACAAAGTGCTTAAAAAGTCAAAGAAAAACGATTTTTGTTTTTTTAACTCAGGACCATCTCTTAAAATAATTCAGGGAAACCAAAGAAATCAGGTGAAAGAGGGGGATAACACAGTTCTGAGGAATGGGGGTGCCCGACTTCCCAAAACGCGAATTAAGGGGCCTCTTCAAAGGGAGGAGACCTGGCCGCCTGTAACATTCTAGATAAGAAGATAAACCTGCCTTTACGTCAGATGCAAAAGAAAGATCACATGGTACTTCTTAAATGTACAACAATTTAAAAACACTGGAAGAATCTAAGATCATAGCTCCCTCACCCAGAGAGGGGATGGAAGGGGGAGCAACCGCCAGGTTGGAGGTCAACGTATGGCAACTCTGACATAAAACAAAAGACACAGAAGTAACTTACAGAAAAAAGGACTTGAGGCAAACCGATGGATTTTTGTTGTATTGTGCCAACTCGCTCCCAGGGGTTAGGAGTAACTGAAAATGTGCCACTGTTGATGTGAGCAAACAACGTGAGGCACACTGGGGGTGGGAGGGGGTCGGACAGAGGGTAGACTAGTGTTACACGTGATGACAGGTGAGAGAGGCTCATCATGTCAAACTTGCATTCACCGCTCTTCAGATCAAAGTGGCACAGACCTCACATTGCTGGTAAGAAGGACAAGCCAAGCACTGCATAAACAGCCTAGAGAGTCGTCTGAAGACTTTACAGCTCCCACTACTTGAATACACATTGTGTGTCCATCCAGAAGACAAAGGGTGAATTGTGTTCCTGGAAACAGGAGAAAGTCCGGTGCACAGGCTGTTTTCAGACAAAAGCACTGGCTGAAAGTTTCTGTAGCTGTACAGTCTCAATAGAACAAATTTTGACACAGACTAGGCAAAAGGTTGAAACTGAACACAAGCCACCAAGGTGAACAAGTGCAGCCTGTGGTAAAAGCAGAGTCAGTGAACACCACTGTAACCATTGAAAAAACTGCTGTACAGTGTTTGCCTTTGTCTTTTCCTTTACAGCTGTCAGAGGGCTGTTGTTCACCTAACCAGTGGAGCGCCCTGCATGCCAGGCACATGCTAGTTCACTGTCAGGGAGACAGCTTTTGATGGTTAAAGAGCTAGTGTAACCCTTTCTCTCCTATGACCATGTCATCTAGTACATCTGGTACACTGTTTTTATCTTGCCAACCTGTAGGTAAGTTCCACCCTGATCTCTGGCAGATTTTCATTAAGAGCCTCTAGGCCCATCTGGTACTGATGCTCCAATGCTTTGTACAGCTGTCGGTCCCAGTGAGCTCGCCATGGCTTCATGTTGTCACTAGGGAAGCCCTTTTTAAATACACCAAATATAACACTAAGTCCCACAGTAGATGCTTCAAAAGACAATAATGAAGGATACTGAGTCATGAAATCAGAATAAAGAGGTCCTTACTACTTGTTATCAAAAAAAGGGTTCTGTTTACTTACAGCGGTTTGTAGACTAATTTAAGTTATTCATAATGTACTGATATTTTAAAGATTTTTAAATATTATCTTTAGTGATTACCTGTTCTACTAGGCTGGCCATAAGATGACGAATGTCCATCAGCCCATCCTTCCAACGTTGCTGCTGTCTTAAAAGATCAATGCCCATTAACTGCTGCACCTGTAAATGAGTCGATTGTAGATGTACATTCAGACATTTTCCTTACAAAACTATCATCACATGACAACAAAAAAGCAAAAAACAAAACAACACACCTTCTCTGAAACAACATAGTGGGATTTCCTCAGCTTCCTGTTCTCTGTTGTGAGTTGGTCAGCTGCAGCCTGCAGTTTCCTTATGTATGCCTCAAGTTGTTCAGGGTTATCCCAGGTAACCTGCACATCATCTCCCTTGCTCTTCACTCCTGTTTATCAGAACCACATATTTTTGAAGGTCTCAAGTTGTTCCTGTTTCACATAAACTGCTTATTGCAAGCAGATATGTTTGAAGGTTTCATTATCCCTCACTTCTTAATAAGTAAAACACAATGGCAAAGTTTTCCGCCCTTTCTCTTGAGAAACTTCACTAATTCTTTGCGCTCTGCCACATGTACTATTCTTTATTTGTTGTAAACTCCCACCTGATTTGGGATTCTTCACAAGTCTTTCAAAGGCCAGTGCAGACTCCAGCATCATTGCCTGCTGGCTGGGAATCATCTGCTGGTCAATGGTGTTGTAGAAGTGAGCCACCTGTCCATATCAATAAATAACCAATCAAAACATCAGAATTGTGTACACACCTGTCTACAATATAATCCATCAGAATTAAGTCCCACATCAATGTTACTACTGTCTAGAAATTGCAATCTCTTCCAATCCTGCACCAATAGAAATAATAATAAACATTTACATAGTGCTTTTCCAAAATAATTTGCTCAAAGCACTTCATAAATAAGAGGAAATACAAACAGACCATGCAATCTTCAATAAGCTTACATGCTATCATCCGTATATACATGTACTCATACAACAGACACACCCACACATTATGTAAGCACATAGTCTGGACATGGTCTGGTGAAGTCACTGATGTTGAAAAATGTATGTCTTCAATTTGGACTTAAAGGTGGTCAAAAAATCAGCAGGTCGAATGCTGAAAAGTAATTTGTTCCAAATTGATGGGGCTAGATAAGAAAAAGACCTCTGTCCATATTGTCCATATGTCTTTGTCTTAGTGGGATTCAATCATACTGCACACACTATTCCCTACTATAGGAGCTACAACCACCTGTTTGAGAATGACACCATGGCGGTAGAATTTCTGTGCAGTAGCAGCAACAGTCTGAATCTTGGAAGGAATGCTAAACCCCAAAGATCCTAGCTGCCGAACTTCCCGGAGCAGAGTGACCAGTCGTTCACTGTAATTTACTTTCATCTTCCCATCTTTGTGATTCAGCTCCATCAGACGACCATGTGTCTCTAAACTGAACAGCAGAACATTATATCAACATTGTGTCATCGATACAGCTCACAGGTTACATATGTAGGTGAATAAATGCATGCACACAAAAGAGCAGAGGGTATTCATACAAGACTTTCAAAGAAATTTATATTTGTAGGTGGATAAAAGCATGTGCAGAAAAAAGAGACTATTTAGTATTTATACAAAATTTGCAAGGAAATTGGATTTATGCTACACATGATTAAAACTAAAGTTGTGCACCACTTTTAAATGAAGCATTTGTTCTTGATCTTGTTAAGCTTAGGAAGATGAGATTTACCTGAGTGGTTGCTTAGGGTCATCTATCAAAGCCTGCATCTCCCGTGACCACTCATCAAACTGTTCTCGCCGCCAGTTCTGCAGCTCTTCTTTTAGTTCTATCGTGTCTTTGCTAAATTTTTCAAACCCATTCAGATCGCCCAAAAGGGTTTCTACAGTCATCAGAGTCTCATCAATCTGCCATAAATTAAAAGAAAATTATCTTGACTGTGGCTTGTAAAGTCCTAAATATATGTATAACAACTGAAAAATGATGCATGCCTGATAACCTGATGGCATCACCACAGATAAGCAGAAAATACAACACACACACACACACACACACACACCTTTGCTTCGAGTTGCCTAACATAAACAATATTGTTGACAACATCAGGCAGATTCTTTCCTTTGGGCACTCCTTTGCCACCTCTATGTCCTGTGCGGATGGAAAAGTCCTCACTGATTTGCCGCACGTGCACCATGAGCTGACCGAGTAGTGTTTCTCTGGCAAACGATCAATAGAAATACTTAATGCCAATATGAGTGCAGCCTTTAAGAACATATATACCTCTTATCTTTCACTCAATATCATTATTAGCATGCATTTCTGTACTATGCAAGAAAAGAAAATCTGCTATAAATGAAGACTGTGCTTGTTTTATGTATAGAATGACTTCACATTTTGGATTCTTACCTTTCAGATACCATCAGTTTCCTGATCGCAGGCCTCTTAATAAGCTCTTTGAATCTCTGAAACTCTCTCAGTAACTGTTGACATGCCCAGATAAGTCAACATTATCTTTGTCTCCACAATACATGTTTACCTTTAATAGCTTAATGCTACGATAATGTTATGAATATAAAATATTTTATATTATATAAATACACATAAAAGCTGTATTACCATCTGTCATTTACCGGGATAGACTAGCTTGTTGTGATAAGAAAACAAAATCACCAAGAACCATGCATTACACATCTCCCTAAAGGCAGTAGTGACACGAAAGATAACGACAGAATGGCATGGCACCTGTGCACACAGCTGTCTAGCTAAACACTATACACGCCAGTCTCACTGCAATGTTTGAAACACCTATGCACACCTGTTGTGGGTTTCCATCCAAGACTTGAAACTGGGAGCGCAGTTTGCCAGCAACCTTTTGCTGGGCAGGCTCCATGGCACGTTCATACTGAGCAACTGCAGCAGCCCACAGAGGCTGAGTATAGGGGTTGTACTGCACAGGGTTCAGCCCCAGGAATGGGTTAAAGGCATCAACAGCATGAAGCTCCCTTCGCTCTGAATCTGTCAGAAGATGGAGCACTTGCTCATGGAAGGTGCGCAGGGACAGAATCTAAAACAGAAAAAAAGTAAGAAAGACTTACTTTCTTTGCTGTAAAATGGAATGTACAAAACTCTAAATGCAAACAGTAATGTTTATAGTTATCTAGGTAAGCAGGTATAGACTACTGTAATTTAAGTCTGCTATAAAAATATAAATAAAAATTAAATGACAGACTTCCAATTTCTGAAACAAATGTGGAAAAATACATGCTGGGCATATAATGCTGCTTACTTCTTCAAGCCTCTCGGACAGTTTTTTCAGTGTCTCTGGAGAGAATTTCTCTCCCTTCCATGGATGATGTGTCAGTCGCTTCCAGAACTGGACTGTGAGAGTCTCACATGCTATTGTCCAACGATCGCAGATAGTGATTCCCATTCGCAATGCTTCTCGCACACTGCTAAACTGACCCTGCCAAAGGTCTTCATTAGACAACTTTCGCTGAACGTACCTTCCAAATGACCCCGCTGCAAAATTAAATAATGTCAATGCTTTACCCAAAAAGATAATGGTGCAATTTGACTGTTCACTTTCCAGTTTCATTCTCTATAATTATGGTCCTTTATTGTGCAGATTTTAATCTTATATTGTAGGTACATAGTCTGACACTTGACTTCTCTCAGTAATGGCTTTCATACCTTATCACACCATACAAGGCAGCCAGGGCTCTATATTATGTTGGGACATAACATCCTTACCATTAGAGGCAAAAAATATCAGCTAAAAATATAACACATAAGGGATTAAAAGTAAAAATAGTTATCCTTCAAAACAGGCAACTATAAAACACCTAAAATTAAGTCTTCAGTAGAAGTAAACTGTCAATAAATATTTGTCAGAAACTCTTATGAAAAAGTTGTATATGAACATCTTATACTGACCAATAACATCCAACAGATGCCTCATTCTAGCTTCAGCAAAAGGGGGGTCACTCTGCTTCCACACATCATCTAGTGTGTCCTGGGTTATCTCCACCAATTCTATCACATCAGACAATGCCAAGGAATCTAAGCCACCAAAATCCTAGGAAGAAGTCAAACACATTGCTCATCACTCAGGGGCAGTCCTTAGCTCTGAGAAAGTATAAACTATCACCACACAAGACTTCCTACTTTTTTTTTACCTTTGAAATGGGTTTAAACAGCTCCACATAGTTCTCCGCTGCTTCTTTCAGCTCTGACTGTACACTTGACCTGGACAATTCTGCCCAGTACTGAAATTCATCCATGGGTGTCAAGATACCTGAAATCATACCATGAGCATGTATAGATCTTTAATTGACCAGTAGTCATTACAAGCCTACCATGCTACCATTAACAAGAATGAAGTACCTGCTATTAACAATCATGAAGTTAAAAAATTTGCAGTCAGCTACAGCAGCACAATCTCCCGATGTTTAGTTTCCGAAGTAAAGTCTCTTTAATCTTCATTAGAGACATCTGCAATAACTCTAACATCATGATCCTTCATTTAAAATAATAAAACAAAGGTGACAAGAAAGTCAGGATATTTTATTTCTTGGACTTAGTAATACACTGAGAATGCTGTGTAGGCATACTGTACACAACCCGTAGCTCATTTCAGCATGATGTATGCATAAGCTGTATGCAATGTTTTAATTATTTTACGTAAGTGCGATCTGTGCAAAAGATTTCACGGATGAGCTGTTTTTGATGACATGCTCATTAAAGGTGAGGTCATAAGAAGAGTAGACAGTTACAAATATTTAGGCATAACTGTCGATGATAAACTTACCTGGAAAGCTCATGTTTATAGCATTTTCAAGAAAATAGGTATCTGCCTTTACTGTTTGAAAAAACTTAGATCTTTTAATGTGCACCCAGAACTCCTGCAACTATTCTACACCTGTAATATGAAGCACCATGACTTTTGGCCTAGTGTGCTGTGGTGGGAGCATAGCAAAACAGGACAGGGAAAAGTTAAAAAAAAATATTAAAAAAGCAGGATGGGTGTTTGGGAGGGGGCAGAATGAGTTAGAGACAGTATATCACAAGCTTCTGTATAACAAACTGCAATTGAGCTGATGACTCTCATCCACTCTGACAGGAATTTGACAATAGAAGCATAGACAGAAGTGGTAGGTTTAGAGTTTCTTGAGCCAGAACTGCATAATAATAATAGTGAAGATTTTTATAGCACATATTCACACTCATAGAGAGCATGCTCTTAGCTCTTAACTGCATGCTACCTGCACTCTTTTATTTTGGTGGCAATCCACATATACAACCAAATCAACAACCAATAGAACGCGTCTTTTAATGAAGGTCTCATACTGCTGGCTCCCATTCCTAAAGTGCCCAGTCTTTCTTGTTTTTATATATGCTTATATTTAATGTCATACCTGTAATATATAATATATGATGTATTATATAATTGTAACAATGGCAGAAAAACAATTTCCTGAAGGAATTAATAAAGATGTTTTGTATTTGTATTGCATACTGCTAACTGTGAGGCTCTTGACCTTTACTGTCTGTCTTGGTGCAGCAGCCTCACCAAAGAGGCCTGCGCAGTCAAGACTAGGCACGTCTCGATGACAGAGAGAAAATATACAGTTCCCAAGGCTCAAGTGTCCAGAACCACATCCTCTCACAGGAGCACACCATTTTACAGGAGCACCACACCATTTCACAGAATCAACATATCCTCTCACAGGAGCACCACACCATTTCACAATAGCATTTATGGCACAGTGACCTTACAGCCGTCTACAGACCCACCACGGTGACAATAAATACTTAAAGTACTGATAATTATTGACCCTCAATGGATACAAATATGTATGAAATGTCTACTCACCTCCCAGTTTGTCATCATCCCCTACTCTGCCACGAAAGGAAGGGTCTTGCTTGCGAAGAGTGCTGCCCAGGCCAACCTCCAGCTCATTTAGAAGACCTTGCAGTTTGGGGTCAACGACCTTACTCCACTTTGTGTCCTCCAGCAGCAGTGGAGCGTAAACCTATAAATCAATATTTTAATGGATGACTGTGATTTTGTAACAAAGTTGCCATATTTTGCTTGTCTTCATTGTAACCAGTTCTGTGCATAGTATACTCAACCATCTGCTTTCTAGCATGGTATATGACAGGTCTGAGGTCAGCATTAGCACAGACCCTGGAGGTATTTATTGATACTTCCTTTGTGTAGTAACAGATAATGATGATCAAATCAAAAGAAAGACTTTTAGAGTCTATTATAATCTATCAATAATGCTCTACAGTTTCTTACCCTGTTCATGGTTTTTAAACTGACACGTTTGCTGAAGAATCTTCTTTATTATGCAATTTATGACATGGTACTTCACAGAGCGGTACTATAATGCACTGAACAAAGTGCATATGCATTCTAACTGGAACGACTTCATAGAGAACTTTACAATTTCTTGCCTTTCATTTGAAATATGGCCTACAGAGTAGCTGTATGAAACCCACCTTCTGCAGAGCATGGTAGAGTGTGCTGAGAGGTGAGTCTATCATTGAGGAAACAATGATGTTGGAATGTGTGTTATCAGGGGTGATCACATCTGGCTTGATTTTGAAGAATACAATTACTCTCTCCTTGTTGTCCCCTTGGTCAATCTACGGCACACAACAGTTGTTTTTTGTTTAACCAGAAGAACCCAAGTTATAGGTGTAGTAGTACCATGTTATTTGATTTCGTACTTCAAGGGTTTTTTTTGATACCCTTTGTTACTATTGAAGAGTATCCTACAATAACAAACAGCACCCTAAAAATTTAATTTGAGAAATCAATCTAATACTGAGTAAGTGTTTTAGCTTGCACATCTATAATGAAAATCTCACCACCCAGCAGGTTCCATCCTTACTTCTATCTAAGCCATTATCGTTCCTCCTATCACTAAGTAACCTAAACATCAAGTTCATGCAGGGGTTGACCAGAAGGCGATTGCTTATATTATAGGACTGACATGCATATATCAAGTACTTATTTGGGAAATGATGACTAAAATATTTATAAACATAGGTTTTTTTTCCACGAGAATAATTTAAGAGGATTCCTGCTATTCAAATGTTTACCATCAGACCTGGATGCTACTAACAATTAGGTACCATTGTAAATGGGTGTATGGAGAACTGGATCTTCTATTTCATCCTATTGGCTATGAGCATATTATAGCAAAGCAGCCAGCCTTCAAAACTAACTGGTGAAAAATACAAAGATCAGAGTGTCTGAAATGTGGTCTTAATCCAGGATCAATGATCTTCACTGTATTGGTGATGTGCCAAAGTGATCGATGTACCACTAAACCACCAACATATAAGAGTACCTATCTAAACATGTTTAGGTTTTATTACGTTGCCTTTTGTTTGTGGGGTATGCAATGAATTATTAATGTTTTACCCCCAAAACTTCTGGGGCCACCAGGTTTTCTTTGTGTATCAATGGTCAGTATGCTGTTTGACACCAGGGCTGACAGATCAGTTCTGATTGATTAAAAGTAAACAATTTTTCTCAATTTATATAAAAATCCACTTTCTTACTCGATTTTGAAAATCAATCTTCCTTCCGCCTCTCTGGTCAATCTTGCCAGCAAGAACTGAAATGTTTCCGTCATCAAGGAAGCCATTGAGGGGCTGAGCATTAAACAAGTTTGTAATGGCTGTGTCATTGATGGGAACAGCAAAATAGTTTGCCACTGTTACAAGAATAAAGTCTTTTCTAGAATCTCCAGGCATGGTGAAAGCATTGATGAACTCTCAAAATTTCTGAATTCTTCTTTGTGAAGATTTCATAGTACCTGCAAAGTACCACAAAATATTTAATTTACTGCAGTGAATACATGTAAGCTCTCCATGCCTTTTAATAACTAGATTTATTAATAGCCATACAAAATTAGATCCCACAAATGATTGTCTGAATTCAGATCCCATAAGTTAAACGACACAAGTAAGTCAATTAAAATATTTCATATACTTTTTTTAATGAAGACCATGAGCTCCAAATGCTGTTACATGCGTTGAGTGAATACATAGTTACAGGTGAAAATGTCTACTGAAAATGTATTGAAAATTGTGACTCCTACACCACAAAAAAATACTATGATACGCGCAACCATGAGACCCCACCAGTCAGCCACTGAACCATTTGGTGAATGGCGGCAGCGTCTGTGACGACAGCCAAGACAAGGGAAGAAAAACGAAAGCAGATTTTTTCATAACAAGAAAGTATATGTTGATTAACCAGATTCATGTGATATGATATTATTCAAAAAAATGCAAACCCCTGGTTAAAATCATACAGTGTATTCCAATGCACGATTCGGCAACAGCACCATCGACGAACTTCTAAGATCCAACGCCTAGGAATGCCGCTACAACAAATTGCAGACGACGTTTTTCATTGGCTTGCTTGAGGTCCTCCAATGGAAAACTAGATTCCATTTTTAGTGAATTTCCTGTTGCGCATGCCTAAAATTGATTTCCTGCGGCTGCACGTTTCCTGCTGAGTTTTTAATTGAAAGTCTGCACTGAAAGAAAGTAATCTTTCCTAATGCTGCAAGCACCAGGCGCCAGGTAAATCGCATAAATAAATCCTGCCCTTAAATGTCGTTAACAAGAAAATGTGCTGAGCATTAGACACTGAATCTTGCCTAAGACTTCGGAGACGAATTTCTCACGTCGTTCGTGATACTGGAACCCAGCCGCCTGACAAAAACTTTGTTTATGTTTCATCCATGACTGATGGATAGAATATTTTTGTGGTCACTCCGTGGCGTGCTGTACACGGCGTTTTGAGTTTGTTGGCGTCTGTCATCGCGAACGTGATTTTCTCCCGAATGCCTTTGAAGCTGAAGCTGACAATGTCTTGGAAGTGAATATCTATAGAAACAGCGTTGGCAGAACATCGTCTGCACTTTGCATTGTCACTTATTAATAAAAGTAGCATAGCTTACAGTTTTTCGTGTGATGGGAAGAGCTTCTCGCAGATAAATTAATTATATGTTCAATATACATGCATATAACCAGAATAAAAAGCGCATTTCAAGGTTGTGAAGTGGAGAAAATCAGAAACGAGGATAATGGGTTAACAATACGTCGAGCAAATTTGCATTATTGGGGTCATTACGATGGGGGCCCATCCAATCTTTTCAGCGCTAGACACAAATGGCAGACCAGGGACTGAGTTATAGAAATCATGTGATGTCACATCGTCTGCTTTGCCGAGGTAGTACCACAACGCTAGCCCTAAATTGTATGTCGTTCATTTTTATAGCACTGTCCAGTAACTTCCATCAGGCTTCAAAGCTTATCTTCAGATTGTTTGGATGGGCCTACACACTAATTATTTATTGCATAAAGAATATGATGTGTAGAAATCTGAGTCCTTCCCCTTACTCCCTCACCTTACATGTATCAGCCACAGATTCCTAAAATATCTATTAGCTTCTACGATCAAGTTCAGCTTCTAATTTAAAACAATAATATATCAATACTTTTGTTTTGAACATTTACATGAGAGTTTACATGCAGGATCTTCATTGTTTAATTATGTTGTCATCACCTTACTTTTAAAAAAACAAAAACAGCCTCAACTCTAATAACCCCCAAAACAATCTTCCTGTTTCCAACGTACCTTTTCTGTCCAAAGTACTTGAAAATATTCTGCTGCTCCAACTCCTGAACCATTTTGCCAGCCACAGTCTACGTCAACCATTTCAGGTTGACCATTGTGAAAATCATTCAACTGAGATTGTACTGTGACAAGTGAATCCTTGCAAAAGGGATCACATCTTGTTATAAATACTGGATCTGTCGGCCGTGTTTGGTGCCCTCACCCATGATGTCTTTCTCGAATGTAAATTATGGTCTCAGGCACCAATTTGAACTGATTCCGATCCCACCTGACTGACAACACTCAGTTGATGGTTGAAAAAAACCCACATTTTTGCTTATCACTTTGAAGTATGGGACGTCTCAAGCCTCAGTTCTTGGGCTCTTTATCCACTGTATATATTGAATCACTTGATACCACTAACCACCATTTGGGCCTGTAAGATTATGCTGATGATACATAGCTGTTAGTCTGTGTGCATTTTTCAGCTCCAGCAACCTGCACCACCACATAAATAGCATAGAAGCCGGGATGTTTACCAACAAACTGCAAATGAATGACAACAAAACTAAGGTCATTGCAGTAGCATCTGAAAGTAAACTGCAGTGTGTGTCATCTTACACTACATTTACTTTCTTGGGGGTAAACATCTTTCGCAGACCATCAGAAATCTGAGTGTTACCATCTATGCATAATTATCTCGTTAATTTCAAATCAGTGCAGTGTGCAACTCCGTCTTCCTTGAGCTTGACAGGATCTGCCACATCCAACCACTCATGCTGTCTTCCATAGGTGAACAGTGGACCATGCTATACCCCTCTCCTGTGAGCTAGACTGCCTGCCAGTTTGATCTTGCATTGATTATAAGATCATTGGATCATTATGCCAATGTCTCCATGACCTTATCGCAGCATATCTGAGCTATTGATGGGGTACTGCTTGTCAGTCTTTTCAATCTGGTTGTGACCTTTGTACCTCCGATCAAACAATAGAAATTCGGCAGACACTCCTTTTTTCTGACCTCACCATTTGGCATTCTCTGCTCCTTTCTCTTCTGTGCCTGGGTTCAAAGCATGTTCAGCCTCAAAACCTACCTTTATGAAGAAAACTTTTCTGCTCACTCCTGAATTCTTAATCCTTGTCCATGCACTTAATTCATTCATCTTTACTGTGTTGTCATCTGTTTGCTGTTGCTTGTCTTTCTTTCTTTCTTGTATAGTCAACTGTCAGTTCATCTGTACTCTTTAATGCATATCACATTTAGATCACCTCCACACTACAAATTCAATTATTATAATTACAAGATCACCTAATAACATAAATTGTAACTTTAGTAATGTGTGAATAAGAAATGTATATTACATTAATGTGAAGTGGATTGATGGATTTGGTTGGTTATTTTCTTTTTCATGTCTGAAAGTGCATCATGCTTGAGATGTCCAGGTCATAAAGCTTATCCCATTATCTACCAGTGTCCTATTTAGAGGTCAGTTAATTTACAGGCCTCTATCTGTTGTACCAAAGCAATCACATGACCCGGGCCTCATTCAAAGCAGACTGAGTTGCCTGTTGTAGTAATTCATCAGAGTTTGCCATGTCCCAAGTAGCGTGTGGGCGGCAGGTAGTGTTTTGTGGCTTTGAAGACAGCGTCTGACATTCGCTACATGTTGTGCTTGTTTGCAGAGACAGAGGGACTGATGCAATATTAATACACTCTCCTTATGTCCGTATTGCTAAATATTATTCTGATCACATGAACTCAAAATGTAATATCTCGTCATTTCCCATTGTCCTCTAAATAGGGCATTGGGATGATGGAGTACATATAATGCTTTGACCTAACATAAGCTTTATTTATGCAATTTTTGTAGTGAAACATGGCAAGAAAGTGTATTTCCCTGGAGGAAATGAGAGAGCTTTTTGAACAGTGCGTCGAAGAATACTCCGCAGCTACTGTCTGTGTGCTATCACCAAATGCCAGTGAAGGCGTTATATCTGTTACTGGTGTTCCAGGAGAGTTAGAAGCTGTAATGTTGAAGGCATGGAAGACGACACACTGTTTGACGATGAGGGGGATAATGCTGAACTATAAAGAATCAATTCTTCTTAAAATAACAAACATTCTTTTGTGCCATCAGAGATCCTAAAATTGTCACTTATGAAAGAAAATTTTGCAGACATCAACAAGCTCTACACCTCCTGCAAAACGTTCAAGGAACAACAAACATTTTTCTGCGCCTTCCTGGACGAAGCAGAAAAATCCGGCCTTCCCAAGGACATTTGCACTGAATGGACAGGCCGCCGCTATAGCAGATAATAATGTGAGACAAACTTGAGGCCAACATACTCCTGTGCAACTCTTTGAGGAGTTCTTTTCGCCAGAGGCGTATGATGTGATGGCTAGAAAAACAGTTCGCTATTCAACTTATTTTAGAAGCGATTTCAAATGTTATACATCAGCTGAAGAACTGAAGGTCTTTCTTAGGATTTTGATTCTAACCGTATACCATAAAGTCCCCTCAGAAACAGACTAATGGAGCGGTGCAGAGGATCTTGTTGTACCTATTGTCAAGAATGCTGTCTCGAAACCAATTAAAAAAATTGTAGGGTAATATTTATTTCGTGGACAGTTCTACTGCAGACAGCAACAAAGGTCATCAATCATTCAAGATGAAGCCGTTGTTTGAACTCTTGAATGAGAATTTAGCAAGTTCGGCTATTTTACATCAGCGTTGATGAGATGATTATGTAATGTTATGGGAGAAACAACCTGAATTCATAAAAAAGCCCATCTGATTTGGGTATAAATATTGGGTCACCTGCTCCAGCGAGAGATACTCTTACAGTTTCTTAGTGTATTGTGGAAAGGAAACCATTGCAGTGGATATGCCCCTTGGTTCTCACATGGTCTTGAATGCTATACAATACACCGCAATTGCTGATCCAGCCACTTATGGTCTCTTATTCGGAAACTTCTTTACAAACATGGATCGGCTGTCTCTACTGGCAGGTAGAGAATATACAAACATGAACACTAAAGTCATCAAAAGATATGAAAATGTCAGATCGTGGAGCAATGCATGGATCATGTTCGCATATTGTGCAAAGAGGCTCTTTTATCTCGTCATCCCCATGTCATAATTATAGGACAGGCACAAAAATAAACAAACACTGTCTAACACTTTTTTGTGTTTTGGGGTCTCCAAAAAACACAACTTTTACAAAGAAAACAAAGTTACTCAAAAACATAATTTTGGAGATAACAGATTAAGCAGTGAATAATAATTATTCTGCATGTTAATTATTCACTCTTTTATGTGATATCATGTAACTCATTTCCTGCAACTGACTAGGCATTGCTGCAGGCCTCAGTAAATATTACTCTGAACTTTTTTGTCAGTGACAGCTTACCCACTTCGTGACTGTGTGCAGTAGTTGCTGGTCCTGGGGGCTGTAGGAACTCAGTCTGGCGCAGAGGGAGGCAGCTGTGAATGGCCTAAATTCAGTGTTTCATTCACTGGTGAAATATTGATTTGCTTGCCTGATAGAGATTTATGACATACACATTCTTTTTATTATGGGAGAAATGTCATTGGGTATCACAGGAAAGATAAAAAGAAATGCATTAATACATGAGATTGTATTAGAACATTTCCTAGTCATCTTCCTCCACCATATATAATGCTGTGATAGTTTTGTCACATAAGATCATCGAAAAGAAAACTTAATTATTTATGCTTCAGAGGTGGCATTCTGTTGTATAGTTTTGATTCTAGATTGTCAAATTTTCTATCATGTTAGATATATATATATATTTTTTCAGAATTTGGGTGAACCTTTTTTAAACCAGCTGACTAAACCTACTTTCGGTAGCCAGTCCAGACTCTACTATACTAACGTCATGCCAGGACGTAGGCGCAGACGTTCTCCTGAAAAGGAAGGAGGCAAAATTAAGAAGCCCAAAACTGTTTGGTCAGCATGTTTGCTTGATTTATGTGCATTTATTGATGTATTGATGAATAAATAAGATAGATTTTAGTTTTTATTTAGTCGAGAAAAGTGTAAAATAGGCCTAATATTAAATGAAGTTTTGTGATGTATCTTTGTGTGTATATCTAAACCTTTGTCTTGGAAAAGTGTGTTCATAAGTGATACTTGTGGACTGTTATTTAGTTGAATGAATTAGTGAACATTTTAAAAATATATTTCAACAGTGCTAACAAAGATTTGAGTACACCGTTCATTTCTAAGGCATGTGCTGCCTGGTTCCGAGAATACACAAGTAAGTGCAAGCATTTTAAATAATCTTCTGTGTGGGGAGGGAGGTAGATCATATTTTTTCTTGGATCTGACACACGTTGCATTACCATGCCCTTCAATTTATGTGTTCTTTCGCCGTCACCTCACCATTCTTTTAATGCCTTTATTTGTAAAAATAAGATAAATAACATTTTGGTTTCATGTTGTGTTTCTTTGATAAGCATAACTTATTTTTCAGCCACAGATGAAAATGTGATTGGTCCAGATGGCATGGAAAAATTTTGCGAAGACATAGGAGTAGAACCAGAGAACGTAAGTGTGTGTATATTAGATTGAAGGCTACAGTTTCCATTATAAAATCATATGCCAGACTGTTGCACAAAAGAATGGACGTTTGATCAGCAGAGAAGTCTTTTTAGGTCTGAGTAAACACAGAAAATTGATTAGTGATAATTCTAAGCTCTATCTCAACAGAAGTATATTTTTATGGGAAAAGAATGCTCAACAATACCAGCAATAAACAACTTCCATGCTCTTCGCGATGGTTTTTATTATTTTTTTTAATCATTCTTTCATACATTCCTTGACTGGTACCAGCTGACAAGCAGTTATGATGGTCTATTGATACTGGTTTTCAGTGGGTAGAAGTGTCATTCTGTGTACTTTGTAGTGGCAAAGTGACTGCTCAGTGGCTGTCAATAGTGAAAATAAGTGCTTATTAATAGCATATTTTGTGACTGGCTGAAGCATCTGTTCACCTGTAGCCAGTTCAGTTGTGCCAAGACAAATGTCTGGGCATGCTTGACCTACTGGGTATAGTCTGCACATGCATGGGAGTATAAGCTAGGCAGGTGCTCTCTTGCTTACATGGTAAATGATCTTCCACTGATCGAAAGTGCAGTGTGAATGTGTAGAAGAATAATCAAACATTTTATGTGAACCTTCATTTACAAGTTTATCATAAAGAAAATATAAGGAGCAAAATAGAACATAAAAAGTAAAATAATATAAGTAATATATATAATATAATAACAAAATAGTAAGAAACAAAAATTGCAAACTCATATTGTGATTTGAGCTAGTTTTTTCTAAGTAAAACCATAAAAATGTCTGCTAATCCATCCAGACAACTGTTTACATAGGCATCTATTAATTGTTTACCATGCAAGTGACTGTCTCTAAGAAGTGCTTCACAACAGTTAGCGCCTGTCACCAATACTGCAAAGGTTGGCTGTCCTGGGTTCAATTCTCCTCTCGGGCATGCTGTTCTTTCTCTGCATGTGGTATCTGTTTACAGGGCTAGCTGCCTTGCTGTGATATAGCCTTAATTACTGGCTCGGCGTAAAACACCAATCCCTCTTCTAAAAAGTGCTCATGCGTGGCTGCACATGTGTGCACAAATGATATCCAGTTGGACAGTCATTCCCTGACATCTGTGCTGATCCTAGTGCCCACAGTCATTATTCCTTGTCTCTGTGCTTTCTTGCAGGTCATAATGCTATCCCTAGCCTGGAAGCTGGGGGCAAAAAGCATGGGTTTCTTCAAGAAGGATGAATGGATGCAAGGCATGACTGAATTACAGTGAGTCTCACTTTCAATTCTAATGTTTTTGATTGTGTTTTTTTACAATCCTTGACCCCCGTAATACTGATCCTACTTTATGGATGAGAAGCGTGGAGTCCAGGCATTCAAGAACAAGTGCCTAAGGAGGCTGTTCTGCATCTCATACAGAAAATGTAAAACTAATGGCTATATTAAGCTTGTTGACACACTCATAAGAGACCAGGAAACTCTACTTGCAACAGTCATGCATGTAGGCTGGTCTGGTTTGGCCATGTGACCAGGCACAACACCTTGTCAAAGACTCTCCTTCAAGACACCTTGAAGAGTGGTCTAGGCTGCAGTGGTCAGAGGAATAGCTGGCTTACGAACATCAGAGACCAGACTGGATGTCCTGAGCAGGACCTGCTCACCATCTTGCTGCCATCGTGGGCCAGAATTTCCTCTGTGGTTCAGCACTAGTCTTAAACCAGTTCTCTTAGTTGCCCATAATTCCTGCTTTGGGGTTTCCTTGTTTGCTCATTCTTCAAGGTCATCCTTTGATCATCCTAAGAGATCTTTGTAACCTAGGGTTTCTTCTTTTGCCTTTCTAGAACCTCTTTGACTGTTGAACGGGGTACCACTTTGATGTTTCCAGTGTGGGTGTATCTACATCACAGTCTACCTTGTTCAAGGTGGCAAATATGTCTCTAACTTCAGTCTTGGAGATCTCTGCAATGTTTGGGTCCTGCAATTTGTTCAATTCCAAGCAAATGTGGAGTCTGGTCTTGTGGGGTTCATGCTAGTTTAGAAGAGGTTATGGAGCTGCTCATGTTGGCACCTGGATATAGCCTTGTTATAGCCTTGTTGAGACAGGATTTTAAATGCCTTGGGAGCAGAATAAAGCCAGCTTTGTCATAGACCAAGTCATCTGGAGAGTGCCAAATTGCCATCCTGGATTCCTTGTAGGGATGGAGGGTATTAGCTAAGGTGTGTTGGTTTCTCTGCCAGAAATGGGTATACAGCTGATGACAACGCTGACCCCTTCTCTACATGATTCCACCTACCTATGAAAGTCCTTTCTCCCAGCTTTATTGGTGGTTTGGCTCCAGTAGCACACTTTTTGCTGTCCCCTCCCAGGAACTTGACAGTGGGGCATGAGGTTGTTAATTCAGATCTTCACTGATGCGACATATTTGGTTTCCACTTTCTGTGTCCTGTCTCTGGCACCCATCTCCTCTCCAAGTGATCACAGTGAAGATCCTTCACAAAAAAGAACCTAGTGATCTAAGCAGAAATAGGTCACAAGGCAAAAAAATTAAAAAGAAGTATCTTATACTGTCAGCAAGTTGTGTATATTCATAGCAAATACTGACAAGTTTTAAAATTAATGTGTTGTCTCACTGTGCATTGTCCTTTCCTTTCTCATTTTCTTCCCGATGTACGCCCGCATTAAAATTAGTAACCAGTAGAACTGTTTTAAGGATGGTGCATGGCCAACTTTTGTAGTTGGCTCAAACAGTTAAACCAAGATCTCAATGCTTAAAAGTGGTCAGAGAGAGAGAAAAACTGGAAAAATAGTCTCATCAAAAATGTCTGACAGAAGTATCTTTATACAACATGCCATCTTAGGTAAGTGCAGCATGTCCTGACAGTGTGACTATCAGATGTGCAGATCTGTGTGCTGCATACCAGGTAAAGAATAACATACAAGCCCAGTCTGGAGTTCAGAGGTCCCTGTCTAACCCAGTCTGTGGAGTAGTTTTTGTAATTTTCCATGATTTCTATTTTTCTGCATTAGTTTCAATATTGTTACCATAGTTTTAAAGTTTCCTTTTGTCACGCTGACTATTTGCAGGTGTAACAGTGTGCCCAAATTACAGGCCAAATTCAACTATTTGCAGGTGTGACAGTGTACCCAAACTACAGGCCAAATTTGACTATTTGCGTTCATTGTTGAATGACCCTGTGACCTTCAAGAGTATCTACAGGTTTGCCTTCGACTTTGCACGGGTTAGTACTGCATGAGTAAGGTGCCTCATCTTGCTTATTTATGTGAAGAAAATGTAAAAGAAACACATAAAATGAAATGATAATGTTCAATTATTATAGACTTGTTTATAATGCCAGGAACCTAATCAGCGAAGCCTGGAGGTGGACACTGCCAAGCAGATGCTTGTGTTGTTGTTAGGGGGCAACTGGAGTTTGTATGCAAGTTTCCATCAGTTTCTAGAGCTACATGTGAGTGTCATCAATCTTTTTAACTTGTATGTTAGTGGTGGAAATAAGATGTATTAGGATGCAATTTTGTATATTGATATATTGTGTATAGCCACACAAAATTCATGTTATTGCCAACAGTAACAAAGTGAAAGGAAAATAAAACTATTTATAAACATGAATAGTCATGAGGTTTCTAATATGCGTGTGTGCTGGACTCTTTGTCTGCTTTAACAGCAACATGGCAAATACCGAGTGATCAACAAGGACCAGTGGTGCAACATACTAGAGTTTAGTCGATTTATCTCCGCAGATCTTTCCAACTATGATGAGGATGGTGCATGTGAGTTTTTAACTGTTTGAAAGCTCATTCTAGTAAATTGATAAAATCTGTTGATTAGATGGTCATAATAAACAGAGACGAATGGAGTTTCAACTGTGTGAAAGTGGAAATAGGTGTAAGATATTGCATGGTATTAAAGCTGTTGCTTCTTTTAATTAAACCATGCCTAATACACTTCAGTATTCCCATGAAAAGTTTAAATTATGTTGCATTATGGTAGTCAGTATTACCACAAAAACCTTTACCTGATGCTGCATCATGACAGTATTCTCCACAAAGAGAATACAAATCATTTACTTCTTCCTGTTTTGATAAATATAGGTTTGACATGATGTGGCAAATATAAGTGGAAGTAATACTAATAATAATAAACATTTCTATAGTGATCTTTTAGTACTTAAATTGACTTGAGTGTCTTAACATACAGTTGCATGAATACACATAAATTGCAAGGAGATTGTCTAGCATTTTTGCACATCACACACGACACATTTGTAAATGTTCTGTTTTCACTATATTAAGCTTTAATTCTTAATGTAAAGTTGATAAGTTACAATGTTATTTATCCTGCATGAAGACTAGCACTGACAGCTTTATAACAAGGCATGACACAACAGTGCTGTCCTTTCATCAGGGCCAGTGATGCTGGATGAATTTGTGGAATGGTTCAGAGAGCAACAGACCAAAACCAGCTGAGAAGGCTGTTGTGCGCTATGAGCTGTGCCCAGTTCTGATGAATGCAAGAACACAGTATTTTTTCATGTACTTTTTTGGGGCACCTTCCCTTTGTCCTTCTGGCTGCGACGTCTTTCTGCTGCTGTGAACAGATGATTTTTCAGGAAGAATAAGTCAGAATGAGTGCTTATAAACATTTGCTGCTAGGAGCAGAATGATGTAGAAAATGGTGCTTACACATTACTGGAAGTATAAGAGTAAGGGAAAAAAACCTAGGTAACTACAAGTGATCCCACTCATTTAAGAGAAATGCAGCGCTTCAAGATCAAAATTAACCAGATCATTCTTTATCTGTAGAAGATTAGTAATGATGCGGTGTTTTACCCTTTTTCAGGTTTTTGTTTTGATTTTTGTTCTAATCAGTCCATGTCCTTATGATCTGTTTATTTTAAGCTTATCAGATGCTGGTCAGTCGATAATGCACAGTAATTGCTTCTGGAATGGTACAGTTTAGAACTGTGACAGAAACTGCATGAGTGCCTCAAACTGAATTTGTCCCTGTTGTGTGAACAGCAGTGCACATAAAATCCAAAGACCCTCCATGTTATTGTACAGCTTGTTTTACTATGTTGCCAATCACAATGTAGCCTTTGTGGAGTGAGCACCTGTTGCACTCTCAGCGTGCTGCATTGTCAGGGACTACTGGCAGAGAAGGAATCACAACAGAATTATTAGGGACTTTTTGGCACAAAAAATAACAGTAGTGTGAGGTCAGATACCTCTCTAAGACAAGGTGAGGCAGGTTTTGGTTACGAGGTTGCCTGATGTGTTCCTTGTGACCTCACTGTAGCATGACATAATGGTTCAGTAAATGAGGAGTGCAGTCTTCGGTGCACGATACAATCCTTTTTGAGAACAGTGTGTAATGTACTGAGAAGCTGCACAGTGAAAAGGGTTGGTTGAAATCCTTATGTAGGATAAAGTTTGTTCTCTTTGCACAGTGAAGAGGATTGGTTGAAATCCTCGTGTAGGATAAAGAAACTGTTTTTTTTCCTCCCTCCCTTTACCCTGGGTAAGAATAGACTGGATGAACATGCAGGAACATGTCATTCTTTTATAATCTGACAAAATGAGCTGTATTTTCAAACTCTATAGTTTAATTTACTTGTGTTTTCAACTCTTAATTTACTTGTATTTTCAACTCTGTATTTTCAACGCTTGTATTTTTAAAGTTAAACATGCCATGCTCCACCATGAGTGTGTTGAAGCACAAATACATGCTTAGATTACAGACAGGGCCTTATACGAGGCATAGTCTCTTCCCTGACACCTGTAACAACAGTGCAAACAGTATCAGCTGGGCACTTGCATAAATAAATGGGATAAGAAGTATATGTATAACAACTTTATCAAGTTTACCCCCCCTTTATTAGTTACAGTGCTCTTTTTGTCCTGCATTTCACTTGACTGGAGCATAGCATACCTTTTGTGAGAAATGCCATTTGAAATCATGTCATAGGGAACATGTTGACAACCTGTCTTTACTTAAGCTGCAAGTGTTGGCTCAGCATACATTTAAGTGTGTTCAAGTGAGATTTGGACAGTTGGATTGTGGTTGTGGCAGTTTCAGTCATTTGCAGCACAGTAGCTGTACTCCATGTCTTTTGTTGTTGACTGTGTTTGTTACTTTGCAATATGGCTTTATCTTACATTGATCCCATCATCGTCTTGTCATGGTATTTCCTACCCAAAACCTACTAAACATGAAAGAAAAACATTTGTCTTCCACTGACTTTCAAAGATAGCATTGAAAATAAGATTTCTCTTTCTGCCCAACCCCGACACTAAGGCAGTGGGGGAGGAGGATTATATTTCTTTTGTTTCCTGAAGATGATTGGTGGGTGCTATGGCAGAAGGTATTTGCTTCAACTGCTCATGCTTATCAGATGTGAATCAAGCTTGGATGTCAATGCATGTCATTCTTGCCTTCCTCCTGCCAGACCAGAGTGAGTGTCTTGTGCATGCTACGCAACAGGCATCCTGTTCTTCTTTGCCAAATGACTTGTCTGTCCCACACAGGCCAGTACCTTGATAATAAGTAAGCTTGTATATCGTGAAGGGTGAACTTTTGGTGATGAATTTTGTAAATAAGAGAGGGAATGTGTGTGTACAATCTGTTATGAAGGCCAGAACATGCATTAAATGTATGAATGTTTATGAATTTTAGACTGATTTCAGGTTTGAAATGAAACAGAAAATATGCGTGTGTGTGTTATACAAGGAAACTAACCCTAGTAAATAGCCAAACCACATAATGAAACTACATCAGAGTTACAGAATGGTGGATTGTGGGTATCGGGAGACAAGCTAGTATGGAGTAACAATGATAATTTAAAGAATGAGTTATTTGCTGAGAAGATAGAGCCAGGGATCAATTTCTGGGAAGGAGTGATAGGTGAGAGAAGTGCAATGTGGCAGTTTTTTTTAAAGATATTTAGTTTTTCAGATATTCAGATGTTTAAAATATTAGAACTGTGTTTAAAACTTTTATTCGTCCAAAGAATATGTATGCAAAGAACCATCATGCATTTTTCAGTGGATGCTTAGGTTGTTTTTTTTTAAAGCAAAAACATTGCTGTGAGGAGCCAGGGTGAGATTTGCACAGGAAATATGCTGCATGTACCACTACATGGTACACCCATAGTTTAACATCTTCAAGTTACTACAAATTTTAGTTCCTGTGAAGTCATGGGACCTGCCAGTAATGCACACTCCATGCTACAGCAATTGCAGATTCAGGTTGCATTAAAACCTACATAGTTCAAATTCACTTTCAGAGGTGAGCCAGAGAAATTGGATGACAGGAACATTTTATGCATTAACTTCAAACATAATGCTTAAATATGGACAGTTTTAGAGGGAACATTTATCTGGGTAACTTAAACCATTCAGATGTGGTGAGAGTTGATCTGATTGTTTAGACCATGGAAACAGCTGATAACAACTTGTGTTCATCATCGTGCCATAAAGGACCATCAAATGTGTTGAATCACGTTATCGTTGAGAGTTTTTTTGTTTTTTTCTTTTTAGAAACACGAGTGCCATTTCTTTAGAGTTGAGATATTATCTGTGGGATTGGAGTGTACAAGATTTAATATTCAGGAAAAAAAATAAAACTGTTGTATGCTTTGTTTTGTGCTGGATTTATTACAGACTTATAAAAGTCTGATCTTTTGGTGGCAAGCCAAGAGCATATGAAGGTTTGAAGGGAACCATAAGATGAAGCCTGTCCCAAAGTTGAGTAAATTGTGAGGAGCATTAGGGCAAGTCATTCTGTAAAAATATTAACTTGTTTGTGTGAATGAAGCTCATTTTAGTTGTTTTTAAAAACTGTTAAAATTCTGCATGAACATTTTGTTTATAAGGTTATCACACTTGACTCCTCCCCATCATACTTCTTTCCAGGGCTGCCCTGTTCCCAACAGATTTTCTAAAAATGGGACAAATGCCATTAAGGCCATCTTACTTTTTAGTGTCAGATGGTTATTCTAATTCACTGTCTTGTCAATGTATTCCTTTCTTACCAAGGTGAGATGTGTAAAATGAGTATGATAATTGCACGATACAGTGCATGAGTGCATAGGAGTCTCACAATTTCCAACAAGAAATCAGTTAGGGAGTCCAGATAAAAAAAAATCTGTTGCACAGTCATGTTATGAAAGGTTGCAGTCTACTGAATTGTTTGCCATTAAACCTTTGATTAAAACTTAAAAAGTAGCTGTAAATGGTTTCTGTGTGATCCACTACAGGTCGGGATGTGAGTGCCATAGAAGCATTCAACATGCAATGGAACATGGAAGTAAGAAGACAATATTTATTTACTAAACGTTCTCAATATTAGCTTATAAGTCAGACGCCAGCCAACAGTTTGGTTTTCGGCAAGTTAGAGGTTGGGATTGTAATTGCTGTTTTCTCCAAAGAGCCGTCCAGTGGCGCAACAGTTATTGCCTGTCACCAGTACAGTGAAGGTTGGCTGTCCTGGGTTCAGCTCTTGTCTCGGGCATGTTTTTCTTTCTCTGCATGTGCTATCTGTTTACAGGCCTGGCTGCCTTGCCGTGATATAGCCTTAGTTGCTGGCTCGGTGTAAAACACCAATCCCACTCCCACTACCCCGTTTTCCACACTACATGTGGGATTATGTGAATATTCTGAGGGTCATGATTAAGTTCCATGGATTGTACCATCATGACTGTCTTAACCAGTGACAACATCTCTGTGCATACATGTGTGTACCTTAGACTTAGGGAATGAAAGAGGTAACTCATGACATATTGTCTCCCTTTTGACCTTTTAGTCATTTACACATGACATAACAGCACACCTAGGTTATGGTGGGTCACCTTTCGTTAGGAGCAAAGAAATTATTTAGTTGAGATGTTATAAACATATTCCTTGTTGGAAGTGAAGATCGATATTTCCTATAAAACATGTTCAATATAAACATTTTTTGCAGTACTGCTGTCTATGTAAAATATGTTAATTAATGATGGCAGATTTCTTATACAGCAACAGGTCAGTCCTAGCAGGGAATTTAATCTTCCTGCTGTGTTCTTCAGGCCTGAGCATATGAGTGTGCAAGACCAAGCGATTTCATTGGAAGTTGATTGTATTGTCAGCTCTCATGCAGTCATGAGATAGATATGAAGAAATTCTTCCAACAACATGTAAAACAGTAGCAGTTATTTTTTTCTGAAGAATTAAGTGAAGGAAAATTGTTTTTGACACATCGAGGGTAAGATTGTAATGTACTACAGTGTACTAAAGCTTTCCTTTATGCAGTAACTACCTGCACTCCTCCAATACACTGGTGACCACAGGTGCCACAGTCAAGAGAAAAAGACATGAAGAAGAAAAGGGGTTGTGTGTCTATACTTCATGCAAAATGAAAATGACAATGTTTGAGTTCTAAATTTTTTTTATGGAGTTTTTTTTTTATTTATATCAGAAATGGCACAGCTAGTGATTGTCATAAAACATGTGCCTGTATAATTTAGCCGTTAATTGTATTCCTGCAAGTGTTTTGTTAAAGAGATTTTTGTAGGGTTACATTCTGAAACATTTAATTAGCACACTATTGAGAGAATAGCTTTCTGGTCATCCCCATTGGAAGGGCAATGGTTAGTGCCTGTCATCAATACAGTGAGGACTGGCTGTCATAGGTTCTTGTCTCGGCCACACTGTTCATTGTCTGCATGTGACATCTGTTTACGGGGCCGGCTGCTTTGCTGGGATATAGCCTTAGTTGCTGACTCACTGTAAAATACCCCTCTCTCCTTTTGAAAGCAAGCAATTTGGATCTCAGATGGAAGCAAAAAGATTTTGTGTGGATGGAGTTGTATCTGTCCATATTATTACTTGCTTGAGAGGACAAGTTGATAGGATTTTTTTATGTTTTTCACATCCTGTTTTATTCTAAATTTTGTTCTGGTGTTCATATGAAGTATATATGCAGTTGATTGTTGCTACTGACTTAAGTACAATTTCCATTAAGTTTCCCTGAAAGGGAGGTGCATAGTTTTGTGATTGTCAGAGTAGTGTAGAGACTGAAGCAAGTGCACTGAGGCAAATTTCTTTTCAAGCAGGGATGTGATTAGTGTGATCTTTCCTTTTCATACAAATTTGCTTGAAGTTGCCAGTCTAAAGCAGGTTTTGCCTGCTGGTTCATGCCAGCCAGGGGGAAAAAAACTGACTATTGTGCATGGAAAGTTAAAAGTTATAGATTGGACTGATGCTGGACAGGAAAGACAATAACGTTAAAATGTTTTCCCCATGAAGACTTGCATCTACCTCTTTTGTCAACAGGCTGCCTGCATATAGGTGATAAAGGTGAGGTTGTGGCTTGTGTGAAGACAATGGCATAAAATTCCTTGTGTGAAATAAAGTGATAGAGACAACAGCAGAAAAGACCTTGTGATTGACCTAAACACTTTAGGAAACATAGTCCAGATGCGATAGAGTGCTGAGTAAGCAGAATGAGTGGATGTGTGCAAGAGAGAAATAGACTACAGACAAGAAGGAATATATGGAAGTGTTTACTACTGTCTTTGAGGTGGGAGAGTTTTGTACAGTTGCTAACTATAGCAAAGTGATATCTTGGAATCAAAGCCAGCAAAGCTATAAATCTCCAGTCAAATCAAACATTCTTCTCATTGCTGTGATGTTTCTATTAGTGTCATCCAAAGACCATGCTATTTTCTTTGTGACAATTTAATGTGTATTTTGCGGTGCAGAGTTGTTTTAGAACACATTTACTGTACCATCATGTGGACCTGCTACATGCTGTCCGGAGAATGCAGTCTTCATTCCTCGGTGTTCACATTTGCCTGCCACAGTATGAACACTCCTGTTTATTGACAACATTGTCCCTACTTAGGATTTGTGCATATTTTAACACTACATCTTTGTAATTAAGAAATGTGGTTTTCAAAAAAAGCTGCAGGTTGTTGGACTTGACCCTTTGACTATAAAGGTTTTGTATACATGGTTAAATATCTGGAGGAGGACCAATGCCAGACCATAGAGGAGGTAACGGCATCAGGTAATAGCCTCATCAAGACAAGTCGCACAAGACTTCAGGAATCAAAAACATCACTGGCCACGTACAGAAAGCACTGCTGTACCAAACCAATGGACTGTATGCTGGGTAGTGGATGAGAGAGCTGGTCATTCCACGCAGGACCGGCTCAAGATGAGCATAGTGGCAAGCCTTTTCAGCCACTGTGTCAGTCCAGTTGTTATTCTTGAAGACCTGTACCAATGGACCGGCATTTTTAAATACATGTATTTGCAAACTGACTAATAACTAGGAAGTGTTGCACCTATGAAGGCATGAAAGAAAAAAGAAAACAACTTTCCTTTTGCTATTAGCTTATTCTGGCAAATGGTTTCATTTCTTGATGCAGGTCTGTTGTAGGGCCAGCTAATGGAAAACAGATAGGCTGGGAGTGGTGGAAATGAGCTAGAAAACTTCTGTTCTTTGAGCCATTCTACTGGAAGGGCTTAATTAATGAACTGATAGTTTTGTTTTGCCTTAGTGAGCCACATATTTTCCCAATGAATTTGTAGCCAACTTAATTACAGATGAGCACATTCCATAATAAAGCACATCATTACCATTATGAAACAATATTTTGGATATTTTTTTGGGGGGTAGAGATTATCTTGTGCTTGTTTCTTCCTTATCCCATTATTGTTGTGGACTGGTCCTAACTCCATGTTGTGTTCTGTGCTTCAGTTTTGGCTTCCAAGGTATTGGCAGGACAGTTTCCACTGTTTCCTGTCATAGGCTCATATTTCTTTTGCATCAGTATTTTTCTTTACAAACAGTTGACCGCATTGATAATGCCAATGCTCCCAGGTTTCAAGATGGGCACAGCTCAAACCAAATGCACAAAAGACTTTGTGGTGTATAATCTTGTTTTGTATGGTGTTCACTAATAGTAATTGTTTTTCTAACTTAAACTGACTTGACTGTCACTTATGAATATATTTCCCACAAGAATTTCAACACATTTAAATGATGCCTGTTCTGATTACTGAAAAAACATGCCTGTAGGTGATGTATGGAACTCGTGAGTTTGCATTTTCCCTGCTTCCCTGAGACATGAGTACTGCATGTTTACCTACGGCTGTATGTGAAGTCTGTTTATAGGGTAAAATAAGACTGATAAGAAAAATGAAAACTAAATAAACATTTTATAAAAAAACAAAATTTGAATGTAGTTTCTAAGCCAGCCCTGAGTGAAAGAGGAGAAAAGAGCAGCAGAATGGATAATTCAGATTATTGCGGGCAGTTTGTGCAGTGGTGAAAACACCTTTCATCTTGATAGAATGAGGTGCTACAGGTTTGGATCTTGGTCTAACATACTCTTCTCTGGATGTGACGTCTGTTTACAGGGTTGTTGGCAATTTTTCTTGGGTACTCTTCCACTGTGTGTGTGTGTGTGTGTGCGAATGCTAGTTGCTGGCTTGATTCCTCCTGACAGTGTATGGTCTTTTAACAAATGTTCATGTATGTGAATATAAAGCATCTGTTGCCTGCTTTTGGAAGTAGGGTATAGCATTGTATAAATAAATTTATCATATCAATAAATATATTATCAAAAAACATCTGACTACATTGGCAGCACCATCTTGGTCATCACAAGTCTAATAACATGGAACAGTTATTTTAAAGTTCTTTTGCTGGCAGAATGCGAAAGATCTCTCCCATACAAACATCTGGTGGTTTTCTTTTGGTCTTATGCCAACAAAGTACATGGTCAATCTGACCATTTCTGTTGACCATGTGGGTTAAAACGAAAGAATACAAAATGAGCTGCTAACCTACTCAATGCTTTTACAGTGACATGGAACATGCCCAAGAAGTTGCATTTTGATAGAATGTAAAAAAAAAAAAATGGAGTTCTCACACAGACATTCAAGGATTATTTTATTACCTTATTATCTCGTATTTTGCCATTCTAAATAAAAATGATCTTCCAAATACTTCCAACTAGACACTGACACTTTTCCAATCATTCACCAGACAAAATGTCAACGTATCCAGCCTAGACTGAGGCTTTTTCTCCAGTTCTGAGCCTATAATTTTATGCACCACCAACACACAAAGGAGAGTTCAGTATGGTGTGAAGGAGAGGCCAGACTATAAACATTTGCCTTATACGTCTAATTTGTCTGTTAAAAAGAGAAAGATCTTTTGTTTTTGATGACACTGTTCTCTGCTTCAAACTTGAGCTGCTCTAAAGCTGTTTTGTTCCAAGGAGACCATTTTGTCAACTATTTACAATATCTGTCTGCCTTCATTTTTTCTCGCCTGAAACAGAACAGAAAAATAATGTCTGCAGACAGTGCTCCAAATATCAAATAAAGTTTGGCAACATTAATTTACAGGCTTTAGTGAAGCTATATAAACATTAAATGTATTTTGGATGTGACTTTTTTTTCTAATGACTGACCAAATCTCGGTGCAAGGTTCCCCAACACCTTCTGCCCCTAGCATCTTGTAAAGCACACTGAGCTGGCCTCCAGGTGGTGAAATGTGCTATATAAATTCTATTATTCTTTGTACAAAAAGCTCCTAGAAAAGCAAGAAAATGTCTGACGTGCAAGAGGTGTTTTTAAGTATCTGTTTCAAAAACGGAAAGGGTTATTCACGTAGATTTGGGAAAATAGTATCTTCCGCTACCCAGTCTTCAAACATCGGAACCCTGCTACACCTATCAGTCTTCACTGTGGTGTATTAAAAAAAAAAAAGTTCTCAAGCACTTACCGATCCAGCAACTTCTCATGAAGAGACCCTTCCACTTTTGCTTTTTTCAGTTGAGATGAATCTTCTTTGCTGATACGAATTCTTCTGTCCTGGAAACTCTGAAATTTCTTCCTGTTAAATAAAATGGGACAGTTAAATCTTACGGCTCTTCATGGTGGTGCATAAGATTTTAATCTTTTCCTTGAGGTCTATAAAAATCACTTGAACAATGAGTTGACAATAAAACAGGTTCTTCCCATAGCCTCTGCAAACATTGTGAAATGTGTGCCAACCTCAACTACTTTTATTTTCTCTGGAGTGAAGACCTCTTTCCTAAACCGCCTGGAATCTTCTTGTTACCATCAACGCATTATTTTCTCTTGAATCTCACACCAGTGCAGTCTGTAAGTACCTCTTCCTTCAGTTTTGCAGGCTCAGTCACATACCTGTCAATTTCTGCCACCAAAAAAGCTTGTCTGCTTTTGTGTTATACTGGTAGAATTATTGCAACTCTCTACTTGTTGATCACCCTGTCTACTGAACAAACTTTAAAGGGCTCAGAATGATACCGCTTGCACCGTCTTCTTTAGGCGAAAAACAGACTATACTAACCCATCCTCCGTAAACTTTACTGGCTGCATGTTTGAGCTTGCATTGATCACCACACTGTGCTACCATTGTCTATACAGCCTTGCCCTAGCATACCTGTCTGAGCTACTGATTTCTTACCGACTCAAGTCTCTTTGGTCTGCTTTTGTTGCCCTGTTCTCTAAGCTATGAATCAGACAGGAGAAATTCAGTAGATGCTCTGTTTGGAATTCCCTGCACCTTCTTATTTGAACTGTCAACGTTCAAAGCCTTCACATCCTACCTCTAAACCCATCTCTTTAAAAAATATCTTGCATAACCAAGTGTTCTATTCCACTCAATCCTCAGTACTTCCACTTAGTTCATGTTTACCATCGTGTCAACTGTTTGCTGATGCTTATGTTTCTTTGACTTTTGGTTCGTTTGTAGTCTTTTTGCATGCAGTGCATCCAGCTTGCATCCACACAAGAAATGCACATTGTTAGTTCAATTATTACTACTCTTTCCTCATCTAAACAGATTTTGAAAGAAACTCTCTAAAACCACCATAAATAATACCCACACATAATTTAACTCTGCATCCTTTAGTGTCCCACGCTCTTCTTTAGGCACATCTTCCAGTGGATCTCCATCTCTTGCAGCACATGATCGCAGCTGAAATAGTCAAAAGTCATATGTACAATGGTATAAAGAACAAAATAAATACACTCTATCAAAATATTTAATCCACTGCGACAAGAAGCAAACTGTCCATACTCGGATAATAAGAAATTGGTCAGCTTTAGCTTTAGGAAAGGGAAAACGTCAATCACAATTCTATATGGTGTATACTTTCCAAACTATACTGCTTCATTAATCTGAAGCTCAGTTCTGTTAGCTAATGGCTAAGATACACAGGTACAAAACTATTCCCTCACCCACCCTTCACACACAGTTCTTGGAAAGTAGGGACGCACATCAATAATGCATGCAAACCAGTGACGGTGCCGTTTCCAATATCTCTGGTTTCAAAAAGTCAAATTTCTTACAAAATCACTTTTCTTTATACTTAGCAGCATCTGGGCAGTCTTTGGTTTTTGCAATGATTATTTTGCCAAAAAAAACCACCAAAGAAAAAAATTAATCTATATCCCTGGTTCACTCTTTTCTACCACATGGCACTTTTAAAACCTTACCCTACAACGCTACACCTAATCCAACCTAACCATTTAAAAAACATAAACAACGTTTGAAAAACATACACATATTCTATGTCAATATGATATATCCACAAATGCAAAATAAAACGTCATAGAGGGAATTTAAGATATGATTGTTAAGACCATATTTTATAACTGCACACAATTTCTGGAATACCTGCTGTCATTATACCTTTATCATCTCCTTGGACCCTGCTTTGGATGACTGGCAAACAATATCCCCATCACTGTCATAGGACACAAAGCAATTGTTGCAGCCACTTAGTGCCATCTTGTCCTGTAGCATTCAATAAACCTCATGTCACAAACCTGCAGTTTGCTTTGAAGCAGCCAACAAACCCTCTTATGTCACAAACCTACAGCTTGATTTGTAGCATACAACAAATCCTTTTATGTCACAAACCTGCAGCTTGCTCTCAAACACCTGTTGTACTCCATCCCAAAATACCGTAAATTTTGGTCTACTGCGTACACCTGTTTATAAGCTGCACCCACTAAATTTTTTTTAAATCTTTTTTTTTTTTCACAAATAAGCTCCAAAGATATACAACATGAAAGCTGCATAGTAATCATTTTGTCTTGTTTTCGGCATGAGGGTGTGTGCTTCAGCAACTGATCTGAATGCTTTAATTATATGTGGCTCTGATTTCAAAATGTGAACAGTTAACATTTTAACGTGGAGCTCATCAACAAATTAATCGGAATCTGAAAAATTAGGAAAAATCCGCAAACAAGCCGCATCGCTGTTTAAGCCGCAGTGTTTAAAGCTGGGAAAAAAAGTTGTGGCTTGTGTCCGAAATTTACGGTAGATGCGTTTAGAAATTGTCCAACATGTAACCACATGTTATCCACTCCCTCCCCTAACCTCAGTTGTCCAACAACATTCTCACTGAAATGCAAAAAATAATTCTTTATCTAGCCACCTTGTCTTTGGAGAGTGGTGAAAAAAAAAAATAAAAATAAAAAGATGATAAAGAAGGCACACGGTAAAAACTAGTTACAAACGTCTTGAAACACTGGTTCAAACTGCTCCCTAACGCCAATAGCTTCTGATCGCCCAACCACTCTGCAATCAAGGTCGACACTGAGGTATTTCCCATATCCTGACTTAAAGGCAATCTTAGTATCGCCTAGATTCACAGCTGTGAAGACCTCTGATGGATCAGGACCTTCCCCTGAAACACAAGTGGCATCAGTGTTATGATCTGTGGCTAGTAAATAAATGCAAATTTTTTTAATTGGGAAGAAAGATTTGAATCCACTGTATGAAGACAAGCAAATAATACCTATTTAAGTCATCTTGCATAATGATACCGCTAACAGTCTGAGATCGTCAGCTTCATTAGCAATGTCTCTAGAACACATCTTTTTTCAGCTATGTGGTATTTTAGACTAGTTAACATCCCATAGTTTAGTGACTGCAGGGGTTGACAACTATGCAATTCATAATGTTAAGGCATAAAAAGTCGAAGATATTTTGCCTTTTGCCATGTTTTACCTTCCCTGAAGTCCTCTGTGGTGCTGCTAAACACAGAGTTATATATATATATTGGTACAAAAAAAAAAAGCCCTACATATAACATTTATAAGGAATTTACAAATTACCAGTTGGCCAGAACACACAACAAAAGATAATTCTAATATAATAATATCATATTGATACAGGTTGTAGGTGAAAAGCAGTTTTCTCTTCTCTTTCTCTTTTAACCAACCTTCAGGATGAGGAGGTCCAACTATAAGAAGGCCATTATCAAGTGAACCAACGTACTTCTGGTCACCTATTTCCACAGCAATATTACCAGTGATGTCGTCAAAAGACTTCACTTCCCACCAGCCACCTTTTTTAAAGAAAAAAATACATTTAACAGCAAACAAACTTTAACAAAGTACTTATATAAATTTAGAATTTCTACTTTTTAAATTAAAAAATAGGCAAATGTTAATCGGTAATCAAGAAAAGCTTAAAGATTAATATTTTATGGTATGCTTTCCCACTTTGAAGTAGGCCCAATATGTTGTTCAGAAATAAAAACATAATAAAACACAAAAATACAAAAGTAGACAAAATAACAGACTGAAATATATCAACCAACAAATATAGAGAGACATCATCAAAAAGATCTTGTAGGTGGAGAAAAGTTAGCCTGAATACCGTTTAAAGTGTGTTTTGAATGAACTTCTAGAAGCAACCTATGACCAGATATAATCTCTTTGCCTGTGGTCCTTTTCTGCCATCTGCATGAGTGTAAAAGTGCACTGTGTTTTATTTATGTTGATGTAAGCTCATAAGTTTTCATTCTTTTGGATAAATTGGTAAATTTATTACATGCTGCTCTGAAAACACAAGCCTGTGATTGGAATGTACATGTATCATAATGGTGTACAGTTATCAAAATACATATCATTATTCAAAACAACAGAGTAGATAATATAATTATGCTTGCTGCTGGCTGCAACAAAAAGGAAACATAAAAGATCAAAGAAATTTTTTTTCTAAAGACTCATTCACATTGTCTAATTTATTTTCAACTGTACAATTGCCATAAAAAATGAAAAAATGGCTTGAAGAAAATAATTGGGCTAGATGTACTATGTACCATGATTTTCTGTGTCTTCCCTGTCATATATTGCTGTAGTCAAGTGGGATGTACTGGCATCCTCATGCTTTCTTTTTTTGCCCTTAGATTTCTTAGGTCTGCAATTATGGTTTGAACAATGAAAAATACAATGTATAATATTTAAAATATGTGACTAAAGGAGAGTGAACAAAAATGTGAACTGAATTTAGCAAACCTCGAAAACACTTGTTTTTAAGTGAAAGTATGCCATTAAAACTGAACACCAAAAGTGTAATTGCAAATCGATCCCATGCAAAGCAATTAATGTAGGTGGGGAAAAAAATTTGACTCTTCGTTTAATTCATCAATTCGTTCATTTGTGTGTCTATGATCACATGTGATTGTGACATGTTAGTGTCATTGCTGACGCTTGCAACCAAACGCAGAAGTGCACACGACATAACAAAATGGAACTGTGTTGGCAGTATCTGCTCTTGGCTTTTATTTTGAACACGTTTGCTTATTCTTCATTTTTCAATCAGCCAACTTTCCAACAAATGTGTGCGTTTTAACATTTTAAAAGTGAACGTAAATTTAATGACAATTCTATTTTCATATTCACCGTGCCCCATAAAAAAGAAGCGAAACGTAAACTCATCGTTCACTCAATTGACTCGTTTTATAACATTATACTATTCTACAACAGTCTTAACACGATACACATTCGATCCCGTCACAACAACGCATCATTGTATGACAATCGTGATCGTGTTCCTCATTCAGCTTCGTAAAACGTTACCAACTTTTTGTCTTTCTTTCCTTTAAAAGTAAGTTTTCCGCTCTTGACAAGAGAATATGAATCTGCCATAATGCAGTCTTCACTTTATATCATATAATATATAAATAATTATATTTCGCATCCGACTTCAAGCTGTTGAGCTCCGTCAAGTGTTGTTGTTGTCAGTGCTCTCCCTTGCGCTGACTTCCGGGCGCGTGACGTCAGTGCACTGAGTGCGACTAACGGCCAGCCTACCCGTACTCATACCCCTACCCGTACCCGTAAAGTTACCATGTTACCGCCTTCTTTCGGGCCTATGGAAACAAAAACGTATGACTGTTCCTGCTACAGACAATGGGTTTATCTTAAAGTGTGACACCGAGGAGACGTGCCAGCGCATGCCAGGTATTGTGTGTGTGTTACTCTCCTATGTTTGTCTTGTTATTTACAATGTTTTATTCCATAACAAGAGCAAATATAAAATACAGCTTTAACAAAATGGCATGTGCTGTCTGGAAAATGGAAGGGGTGAGAGTTTCCTTGTGGTGCTTCTTTTAATTTAAAGAGTGCAGAAGCAGAACATGCCTAATGAGCAGAGTGATGTTAGACACAAAAGGAACAATTGCTCTACCAAATGGCTTGATCGATTTACCACTGTTTTTTGTAAAATGATGTGGAATAGGCATGAAAAATTGATTTGATATAAAAATTATTTTAAATGCCAAATTCGTTAGAACTGACAGGAATAGTGAATCTGCTAATGTTATGTTTTATTCATGCTCTCTTTCTCTCTCTCTCATAACTATAAATGTGTGTAAATATAAATCATACACACCAATGACAAGTGATGCGCCAAATGATAAAAGAGAAAAAAAAACTATCTTCATGGCTGAAATATAAAATTTTATTTTCTGTAAATAATGCCCTTAATGAGGGGTTTGTGTAAATAAAAAAAAGAAAAAACTGGGATGAGTTATATACTATCACAGCCATCAGCCTTTTTAGCCACCCTGTAGTCAACTCCCCTTCTGTTGAAGGACAATTTTTTTTTAAATTGTAACCTTTTGTGTCTCCACACTAGAAGCTCAGTAGTTCATTTCCATCATAAATCACATGAATAGCAGGGAAGTCATGTTTCTTCACCATGCATCAGTGTATATATGTAGGTGTGTGTGTGTGTGTGTGTGAAAAAGAGAGAGTTATACACATAAGGAGATATTTTCCCAAGCTTTTTACAACAGTTTTCTATAGTGATGTTGGACACACAAATAATATCTTAAAATACTACTTCTCATAATGCATGTAATCAGTTTTTCATGTTAGGGTGGAAACTACCAAACAAGTACAGTTATATGAAAGAGTTTGTGAACATCTATAATCAGGATTGTAGATGGATGTATGATCCTTGCCTAAAATAATCACCACTTCAAGACCAGCAAATTAAACTTGAAAATAATTGCAGTGGAGTACATTTTGTTTTAGTGTGCAGAAAGCCAAGATGTGCATAGTCAAGCCTGATGGCAGCAATGCAGTCTCTTTTTTTAAATTGTGTCTGGTAACAGGCTTAAAGGACTATTAGGGTGCAATTTTTTCCTGATGACTAGGTAAAACTCAGTTCAAGATACTATTTCCTCACATTTGGGGGAATATTCCCTCCCCTTTCTGTTTTAGAGATACGCTCCCACAAAGATCAGCTGCACAGATTAACACAGACATTAGCATTGTACACGGATACCTTTTAGGGGAGCAAGAATAATATGTTAATTACACATATCTGTGTACAAACATAACGTCACAATTTTGAGCTCTTTCTATACATGGTGCTGTCTGTTGGTGTGTATCTCAAGAACAGAAGAGGAGTAGTTAGATTTTACAAAACTCTATCGTGCACAGAGCATGAAGCAATCATAAAAATAAAAATATGCACCCCTTTAATGACTGTTGCCGTTTGTGCTCATTTACGATTTTGTGAGGTTCGAGAACTGTATCCCCAACCCTGCTAGTCCTGGAGCCTAAGTGAGTCACCTGCTTGGAATGTAGGTTTTTTTTTCTTTTAATTCCCTCAACAGTTCCGAGACTGATAAGTGATTGCCGAAACTGCTAAAAATAAAATTTAAGCGAGTTGACGGACGGGTCCGAAGCAGCCAGAACGTAGCCAAAGAAGTTGTACCCGACCTCGCGAGAAAAACGAAATCGTCACGAAACGACAACTGTTGTGAACGCCGCCCCGCTACGGGTTTGTGAACGCCAGCCTTTTGTATTTGGCGCCACGTTATAGACAGGAGGTCATCCGACACAAACCAATGGCTGGTTTCATTTTGGCTTTCTGGGGCAAGAGAATATTCGAGAAGGTCCTAGTGGCACTTTTGTTGTAGAGTTTTTTTTTTAAGTACACAATAGCGATATGACTTTAAAAAAATGGCTAGAGATACTTTCTGTGCGCTGAGGTATTGAAACTTGTAGGTAGCTGCCCAGGCCCTGTGGTGTCTGGCGACTGGGGGAATCAGGGGTAGGGCACTTTGCTGATGGTAGAAGCGCCGTGTGGCGCGTTTTACCCGCATCAGCTGGTGTCACCCAGTCCGGCGAGACGGCAGCGCTGGTCGGCCCCGATGTGGGTGTCCTGCCATCAGAGCCCGCTGTCCAGCCACAGGACCGTCCATCCGTCTGTGCAGCATAGTAATCATTTTGTCTTGTTTTCGGCATGAGGGTGTGTGCTTCAGCAACTGATCTGAATGCTTTAATTATATGTGGCTCTGATTTCAAAATGTGAACAGTTAACATTTTAACGTGGAGCTCATCAACAAATTAATCGGAATCTGAAAAATTAGGAAAAATCCGCAAACAAGCCGCATCGCTGTTTAAGCCGCAGTGTTTAAAGCTGGGAAAAAAAGTTGTGGCTTGTGTCCGAAATTTACGGTAGATGCGTTTAGAAATTGTCCAACATGTAACCACATGTTATCCACTCCCTCCCCTAACCTCAGTTGTCCAACAACATTCTCACTGAAATGCAAAAAATAATTCTTTATCTAGCCACCTTGTCTTTGGAGAGTGGTGAAAAAAAAAAAATAAAAATAAAAAGATGATAAAGAAGGCACACGGTAAAAACTAGTTACAAACGTCTTGAAACACTGGTTCAAACTGCTCCCTAACGCCAATAGCTTCTGATCGCCCAACCACTCTGCAATCAAGGTCGACACTGAGGTATTTCCCATATCCTGACTTAAAGGCAATCTTAGTATCGCCTAGATTCACAGCTGTGAAGACCTCTGATGGATCAGGACCTTCCCCTGAAACACAAGTGGCATCAGTGTTATGATCTGTGGCTAGTAAATAAATGCAAATTTTTTTAATTGGGAAGAAAGATTTGAATCCACTGTATGAAGACAAGCAAATAATACCTATTTAAGTCATCTTGCATAATGATACCGCTAACAGTCTGAGATCGTCAGCTTCATTAGCAATGTCTCTAGAACACATCTTTTTTCAGCTATGTGGTATTTTAGACTAGTTAACATCCCATAGTTTAGTGACTGCAGGGGTTGACAACTATGCAATTCATAATGTTAAGGCATAAAAAGTCGAAGATATTTTGCCTTTTGCCATGTTTTACCTTCCCTGAAGTCCTCTGTGGTGCTGCTAAACACAGAGTTATATATATATATTGGTACAAAAAAAAAAAGCCCTACATATAACATTTATAAGGAATTTACAAATTACCAGTTGGCCAGAACACACAACAAAAGATAATTCTAATATAATAATATCATATTGATACAGGTTGTAGGTGAAAAGCAGTTTTCTCTTCTCTTTCTCTTTTAACCAACCTTCAGGATGAGGAGGTCCAACTATAAGAAGGCCATTATCAAGTGAACCAACGTACTTCTGGTCACCTATTTCCACAGCAATATTACCAGTGATGTCGTCAAAAGACTTCACTTCCCACCAGCCACCTTTTTTAAAGAAAAAAATACATTTAACAGCAAACAAACTTTAACAAAGTACTTATATAAATTTAGAATTTCTACTTTTTAAATTAAAAAATAGGCAAATGTTAATCGGTAATCAAGAAAAGCTTAAAGATTAATATTTTATGGTATGCTTTCCCACTTTGAAGTAGGCCCAATATGTTGTTCAGAAATAAAAACATAATAAAACACAAAAATACAAAAGTAGACAAAATAACAGACTGAAATATATCAACCAACAAATATAGAGAGACATCATCAAAAAGATCTTGTAGGTGGAGAAAAGTTAGCCTGAATACCGTTTAAAGTGTGTTTTGAATGAACTTCTAGAAGCAACCTATGACCAGATATAATCTCTTTGCCTGTGGTCCTTTTCTGCCATCTGCATGAGTGTAAAAGTGCACTGTGTTTTATTTATGTTGATGTAAGCTCATAAGTTTTCATTCTTTTGGATAAATTGGTAAATTTATTACATGCTGCTCTGAAAACACAAGCCTGTGATTGGAATGTACATGTATCATAATGGTGTACAGTTATCAAAATACATATCATTATTCAAAACAACAGAGTAGATAATATAATTATGCTTGCTGCTGGCTGCAACAAAAAGGAAACATAAAAGATCAAAGAAATTTTTTTTCTAAAGACTCATTCACATTGTCTAATTTATTTTCAACTGTACAATTGCCATAAAAAATGAAAAAATGGCTTGAAGAAAATAATTGGGCTAGATGTACTATGTACCATGATTTTCTGTGTCTTCCCTGTCATATATTGCTGTAGTCAAGTGGGATGTACTGGCATCCTCATGCTTTCTTTTTTTGCCCTTAGATTTCTTAGGTCTGCAATTATGGTTTGAACAATGAAAAATACAATGTATAATATTTAAAATATGTGACTAAAGGAGAGTGAACAAAAATGTGAACTGAATTTAGCAAACCTCGAAAACACTTGTTTTTAAGTGAAAGTATGCCATTAAAACTGAACACCAAAAGTGTAATTGCAAATCGATCCCATGCAAAGCAATTAATGTAGGTGGGGAAAAAAATTTGACTCTTCGTTTAATTCATCAATTCGTTCATTTGTGTGTCTATGATCACATGTGATTGTGACATGTTAGTGTCATTGCTGACGCTTGCAACCAAACGCAGAAGTGCACACGACATAACAAAATGGAACTGTGTTGGCAGTATCTGCTCTTGGCTTTTATTTTGAACACGTTTGCTTATTCTTCATTTTTCAATCAGCCAACTTTCCAACAAATGTGTGCGTTTTAACATTTTAAAAGTGAACGTAAATTTAATGACAATTCTATTTTCATATTCACCGTGCCCCATAAAAAAGAAGCGAAACGTAAACTCATCGTTCACTCAATTGACTCGTTTTATAACATTATACTATTCTACAACAGTCTTAACACGATACACATTCGATCCCGTCACAACAACGCATCATTGTATGACAATCGTGATCGTGTTCCTCATTCAGCTTCGTAAAACGTTACCAACTTTTTGTCTTTCTTTCCTTTAAAAGTAAGTTTTCCGCTCTTGACAAGAGAATATGAATCTGCCATAATGCAGTCTTCACTTTATATCATATAATATATAAATAATTATATTTCGCATCCGACTTCAAGCTGTTGAGCTCCGTCAAGTGTTGTTGTTGTCAGTGCTCTCCCTTGCGCTGACTTCCGGGCGCGTGACGTCAGTGCACTGAGTGCGACTAACGGCCAGCCTACCCGTACTCATACCCCTACCCGTACCCGTAAAGTTACCATGTTACCGCCTTCTTTCGGGCCTATGGAAACAAAAACGTATGACTGTTCCTGCTACAGACAATGGGTTTATCTTAAAGTGTGACACCGAGGAGACGTGCCAGCGCATGCCAGGTATTGTGTGTGTGTTACTCTCCTATGTTTGTCTTGTTATTTACAATGTTTTATTCCATAACAAGAGCAAATATAAAATACAGCTTTAACAAAATGGCATGTGCTGTCTGGAAAATGGAAGGGGTGAGAGTTTCCTTGTGGTGCTTCTTTTAATTTAAAGAGTGCAGAAGCAGAACATGCCTAATGAGCAGAGTGATGTTAGACACAAAAGGAACAATTGCTCTACCAAATGGCTTGATCGATTTACCACTGTTTTTTGTAAAATGATGTGGAATAGGCATGAAAAATTGATTTGATATAAAAATTATTTTAAATGCCAAATTCGTTAGAACTGACAGGAATAGTGAATCTGCTAATGTTATGTTTTATTCATGCTCTCTTTCTCTCTCTCTCATAACTATAAATGTGTGTAAATATAAATCATACACACCAATGACAAGTGATGCGCCAAATGATAAAAGAGAAAAAAAAACTATCTTCATGGCTGAAATATAAAATTTTATTTTCTGTAAATAATGCCCTTAATGAGGGGTTTGTGTAAATAAAAAAAAGAAAAAACTGGGATGAGTTATATACTATCACAGCCATCAGCCTTTTTAGCCACCCTGTAGTCAACTCCCCTTCTGTTGAAGGACAATTTTTTTTTAAATTGTAACCTTTTGTGTCTCCACACTAGAAGCTCAGTAGTTCATTTCCATCATAAATCACATGAATAGCAGGGAAGTCATGTTTCTTCACCATGCATCAGTGTATATATGTAGGTGTGTGTGTGTGTGTGTGTGAAAAAGAGAGAGTTATACACATAAGGAGATATTTTCCCAAGCTTTTTACAACAGTTTTCTATAGTGATGTTGGACACACAAATAATATCTTAAAATACTACTTCTCATAATGCATGTAATCAGTTTTTCATGTTAGGGTGGAAACTACCAAACAAGTACAGTTATATGAAAGAGTTTGTGAACATCTATAATCAGGATTGTAGATGGATGTATGATCCTTGCCTAAAATAATCACCACTTCAAGACCAGCAAATTAAACTTGAAAATAATTGCAGTGGAGTACATTTTGTTTTAGTGTGCAGAAAGCCAAGATGTGCATAGTCAAGCCTGATGGCAGCAATGCAGTCTCTTTTTTTAAATTGTGTCTGGTAACAGGCTTAAAGGACTATTAGGGTGCAATTTTTTCCTGATGACTAGGTAAAACTCAGTTCAAGATACTATTTCCTCACATTTGGGGGAATATTCCCTCCCCTTTCTGTTTTAGAGATACGCTCCCACAAAGATCAGCTGCACAGATTAACACAGACATTAGCATTGTACACGGATACCTTTTAGGGGAGCAAGAATAATATGTTAATTACACATATCTGTGTACAAACATAACGTCACAATTTTGAGCTCTTTCTATACATGGTGCTGTCTGTTGGTGTGTATCTCAAGAACAGAAGAGGAGTAGTTAGATTTTACAAAACTCTATCGTGCACAGAGCATGAAGCAATCATAAAAATAAAAATATGCACCCCTTTAATGACTGTTGCCGTTTGTGCTCATTTACGATTTTGTGAGGTTCGAGAACTGTATCCCCAACCCTGCTAGTCCTGGAGCCTAAGTGAGTCACCTGCTTGGAATGTAGGTTTTTTTTTCTTTTAATTCCCTCAACAGTTCCGAGACTGATAAGTGATTGCCGAAACTGCTAAAAATAAAATTTAAGCGAGTTGACGGACGGGTCCGAAGCAGCCAGAACGTAGCCAAAGAAGTTGTACCCGACCTCGCGAGAAAAACGAAATCGTCACGAAACGACAACTGTTGTGAACGCCGCCCCGCTACGGGTTTGTGAACGCCAGCCTTTTGTATTTGGCGCCACGTTATAGACAGGAGGTCATCCGACACAAACCAATGGCTGGTTTCATTTTGGCTTTCTGGGGCAAGAGAATATTCGAGAAGGTCCTAGTGGCACTTTTGTTGTAGAGTTTTTTTTTTAAGTACACAATAGCGATATGACTTTAAAAAAATGGCTAGAGATACTTTCTGTGCGCTGAGGTATTGAAACTTGTAGGTAGCTGCCCAGGCCCTGTGGTGTCTGGCGACTGGGGGAATCAGGGGTAGGGCACTTTGCTGATGGTAGAAGCGCCGTGTGGCGCGTTTTACCCGCATCAGCTGGTGTCACCCAGTCCGGCGAGACGGCAGCGCTGGTCGGCCCCGATGTGGGTGTCCTGCCATCAGAGCCCGCTGTCCAGCCACAGGACCGTCCATCCGTCTGTGCAGCATCCGGTGACGGGATTCCCAGGGGCCAGGTAAGGGAACAAAATGTGAAAAGGCTAGACTTTAGAGGAGGCGGCAACATCAACTGTGCTTTGTGCACCCAGGTTATTCGTTCCTTCCCTTACTTTGCCTTCCACCCATTTCTTTCTGTTATTGTCAGTCAGGTTTTCACGATATTAAAATACTATTTCAAAGTGTGTAACAATAAAAGCTGCGCCGTCTTAACCGACTTAATCAGCCGAGATGTTGAACCTCAGCCTGTATAAAGATTGGCAGAGGCTGGTAGCATTCCTCACTATTCCCCCACCCCCCACCATCTTGACGGTATTTTTACTCTCCTACCGCGTGTCATCCGGGAGCAGGTCTTGAATAATAAACTGCAGACCTGTGGCCTGCATCTTGAAATGACAAAACACTTTCAGGAAAGCAGTCGCTGTTACTGTGTGAGGGCAGGCGGTGAAATGACCGCCTTGCTCGCGCAGTCACATCGGAAAGTAGAGCTGTAGCCGTGTGATGCTCAGAAGTGCTTCACGTGTGTTAAATTTCGACAAAGAAAATACTTTCGTTTCCTCTTAATAGTTTTAAATTATAATTTGTGAAAGCTATGAGTTAGCTGACTTTTTGTCAGCATTAAAATGATGTACGTTTCTCACACATCCAGCTGCGCTCACAATATAGCACAGGTACGTTTCTCACACATCCAGCTGCGCTCACAATATAGCACAGGTACGTTTCTCACACATCCAGCTGCACTCACAATATAGCACAGGTACGTTTCTCACACATCTAGCTGCACTCACAATATAGCACAGGTACGTTTCTCACACATCCAGCTGCACTCACAATATAGCACAGGTACGTTTCTCACACATCCAGCTGCACTCACAATATAGCACAGGTACGTTTCTCACACATCCAGCTGCACTCACAATATAGCACAGGTATGTTTCTCACAGCCAGCTGCACTCACAATATAGCACAGGTACGTTTCTCACATCCAGCTGCACTCACAATATAGCACAGGTACGTTTCTCACACATCCAGCTGCACTCACAATATAGCACAGGTACGTTTCTCACACATCCAGCTGCACTCACAATATAGCACAGGTACGTTTCTCACACATCCAGCTGCACTCACAATATAGCACGGGTACGTTTCTCACACATCCAGCTGCACTCACAATATAGGACAGGTACGTTTCTCACACATCCAGCTGCACTCACAATATAGCACAGGTACGTTTCTCACATCCAGCTGCACTCACAATATAGCACGGGTACGTTTCTCACAAATCCAGCTGCACTCACAATATAGCACAGGTACGTTTCTCACACATCCAGCTGCACTCACAATATAGCACAGGTACGTTTCTCACACATCCAGCTGCACTCACAATATAGCACGGGTACGTTTCTCACAAATCTGCAAAGTTCGGGTGATTGGAGACTAGATATGGCTAGCGCCAGGTGTTCTGACTGAGCTGCGATGACTAACTAGGTAAATACAGGGCGGGTTAAAAACTCTCGGGTGTTAGAGTTGCTAGGGGAAAAAGAAATACAAGCGAGAAAACACACACACACACACACACACACACACACACACACACACACACACACACATTGCGTGACAGATGCGGCTGTGTTTTCCTGTGATGTGAACGCTGTCTAACTGTGCATTGTATGTCCGACATGCAGACCGGGAGGTTGGTTGGTCAGCGCTTGTGGAAGTGATGTACTGTATCATTGTATTCATTTCACCTTGTACACGTCGTTGCCTTGTGGGGTTTTTTTTTCCTTTTCACCTCCCATTTTCACACGTGTTGCTGTTGCTATTTTGCCATATTGAACGAATAACCGTAAACATGAAATTGTTAACTTGAATGCATGGTGGAAGTGGTTAATGATGTGGATGGATGTGAATGACTCTCACGATACGTTTAAGTGCCAGTGGGACCCGCAACATTAATGAGCAGTGTTACCTGTTATGTAAACCTTTCAACGTTGGTGACAGCCATCGCTGGCGTTTTCTCGCGAATGGGCGAGATGGGTGGACGTGTTCCTCTACCAGGATGACAGCGGGCACCACGGACCTACATTAAATGAAGGTTCGGGGTGGGGGGGGAGGCACTAGTGACAGAAAATTGTCCCATGATGAGAGCTTCATGACTCGCAGTTTTATTGCAGCGTGGAAACTGCTTGCACCTTGCTTTATTTTACTAGCCTATGAAAAACGTTAAATACAAATTTCCAATATAATTTTTTATCTATCATAAGTTATGTCCGAAAATAGTTGTTATCTAGCAAAGCGCATAGCGAGAATGATCTATAGTTGTTGAGAAATGGGCAGATTCTTCAGAATGTAATATGCGTTCAGAAGGAATAGGAGAGAACGATCTGTTTGTTTGCATCCTATTTATCCACATCGTCAAATCTCTTTGTCTATATACTCGGGTTCTTTCTCAAGAGCTGAGAATGACTTGTTTTCAAAGCCACGTGGACAGATTTGAATTGCTTAAGAACATCTGGCTTCGATGTATAGTTGAATTGCTGATATTGTTTTTTGTGAAAGAATTGTGGACTGGCCAAGGAAGACTAAATGTGCGGAGATACGAAAAATGCGAAACACGATTTTTTTCCCCCTCATAAACAGCCCGCTTGTTCCTGTTTGCCGTGTGACCTACCCTGCAAACTTTCCCTAAGGTTTGGCAAACCTGTTTGTCTCTTGTTTGCCGTTTCAGAACTGTTTGCGTCGGTTTTCGCTTTCAACATGACTTCCATAGCCGCTCACCAACTTGACTGAACATTAAACCATTCACTTAAGTGAATTGTTCATATATTGATCGTGAATTATGGGTCCCGCGAACTTTTTTTTTTCTCGCAAAAGCCTTTTTACAAGAAACAAGCGAGGTATCCGTTGGGCAGGCAGTATTTGGTGCTTGCTTTGGAGATTTGAAGAAAGGGACCAGCATCGCTTCGAAACTTCATCGTGGATTTTTTTAAAATGGATGTACTGTTTATCAGAATTACAGCGTGTTGGTATAAAATGTTTGCTGTGTCCGAGGCAACATCTACAAGGAGACAAAAAAGGCTACACTCATCCTTTCCTCGCATCTTAATTAATGGTCCTCTTCTCCAGACTCTCCTTTGTTTCTCTTCTTTTTGTTTGTGTTGTCATTTGCATGAAGTCAGTTCATTAAGTCCACGGCATTTAAAGCCTCGGCGCCTGATGGTGAGTCACAGGTACGACTGCCATTTGATGAGGTCGTTCTCACGAGGCTCGGTCACACGTGGCCTCCACAGAATCGTCATGCTTCACACAAAGCAGTGCAGCTCAGCGAGCAAAAAAAAAAAAAAACAACAAAAAACCCCACCAACTTTAATGGCGACACGCACACGAAGTAGATCTCAGAATGGACGCAGGCACCCACGTCTGCAGTATAAATGCAGACCTCACAAAGAAATTATCCCTCGCGCCCCAGTAAACATTTACAAGAACCATTCAGAAATCCCACGTCAGTCTTCTGTGCCAATGTTACACGTGTTGCAGGTAAGGCTGTCCTGCATGGTTACCTGGGCGGTTGCTTAGTTCAGGTACACTTAACGCTTCCATTGACGGGTGCGACTCTAAGAGCATGTAGCGTTCTGCTTCACTTTTTTAAAAAAAAAGAAGAAAACTTTGGGATGTAAAGCTTTTCTTACTAACAACAAAACTAGAAAGTCTGACAGACGTGGTTTCAGGCACACGGCGCAGAAGATCTGTACTTCATTTGTTGGATATCCGCTTACTGTAAGTCTTGTATGTGCAGGGGTGGGGCAACATTTGCAGGTCTTTGACAAAAAAAAAAAGAAGCAAAATGCATGTGCAGAGTTATTCTGTTTGTGCTTTTGCATCTTTGTGAGCAAAGGAGAAGAAGCTTATTTGTACATCTGTGCTAGACATCGGTTATTCCATTTGTTTGTTTGTTGATTATTAAGGATTTGTTTTAAGGCGCAAAAACTCTGTGCTAGTACACCTTCCCCATTTAAGTCGTTATAGGAAATAGAAAAATAATCTTGCCAGAAAGAGGAAGGGTATTCTGTTGTGCAGCATTACGATGTAGTCAGTGTATGATGTCATTAATGTTCAGAGCAAACTGTTGTGTTGCTGGTGTTCACTGAACTGCCATTATCCATCTGTAGTTTTGTTTTAAAGTAGAAAATTGTTATTTCTAATCTCTGTTGGTTTTACAGAAGAGAAAAAATACTGATCGTTATTGTTGATGTAATTTTTTTCTCAGACACGTGCCAGTCTACATTTATTAAACTTTAGTTGTTCTGTTGCAGAAAAAAGAGGTGCTAATACTAATATTAGTAGGCTTTTATAATTTAGAGGCAAGAAGTATTTGTGTGTGTGTGTGTGTGCGCGCATGCGCGCGTGCGTGCGTGCTTGTTTTTTTATACTTTTATACTTTTTTATACTTTAGAAGGATATAGTGTGTCCTGTCTTAGAATGCAGAGTTGCCTTTGAACATGCACATCCGTCTTTTTCATTCAGGTTTTCGTACTTTTTATTATTTAGCTATTGTGTTTGATGGATCTCTCAGTACTTAGCAAAGTTAACTCTTCAGAATTAAGATGGCTCATGCTTTGTGGCAGGGCTGAACAGGAACAGTGCTGTTACAATGTTCAAACCCGCGGGAACTGGGCATGAGGGCGACAGTTACAACATATCTCCCACCACCCACGTTAACTCCTACAGGGGGAAAGTACAACAACAGACAATTATTAAACCCACTAATCATGCCAAATACATACATACGACAGTTTGGCTCATCTGTCAGTGCTATCCGTACTTCCAATGCTACAGTGTTGTTAACTTCCGTTAAAACCACCATCTGCTCTCACATACATGCGCACGTCAACTTAGCTCTGGCAGTTATTACTTCTGCTCTCGAACTGCGAATTCTTCCTACATCTCAGTCTCTCCATGTTGCGAGTCCTCGCTCGTGATGAGATGAGTAGCAGGTCTCCAGCCCACAGCCGCGGCCCTCTTCTCGGTGTCCGACTGTCCGTCGTCACTTACCCGCTCGGTCCGCCAGCCACGTCAGAGAGCGACTGTCACCCGGCGACACGGATACAGAACACTATCCCAGTCTAGGGACGTCCACAACTGATTGTTCACCCCACTACACTATTACACACCACACAGTGGTAGGCGCCGGGATTAACAATACCACGTGCAGTCAACGAACGAACACCACCTTAATGCCACATTGCGCTCCGGTGCTTTCAGACACGGGCGAATACACAGCCGCTCTCTTCTCCCTCGAGAACAATGACTTCTTCTGCCGGCTTGGCGACGAACTTCTACCTCTCACAGGCAGCCTCAAGTTCTGGTCTCGTAGTCCTTGAAGTTTCCCCGACGACAGCTGGCTTTACTGGCTCAAGTCTTGGTCTCAAAGAAAAGTCCCTTGGTGTTGAGAAAAAGCTGAAGACGTGTTCATTGTTGACTAAGGGCTCTGTTAGCACTGATGTCGGGCCAAGATGTGCTTGAGAAGTTCTAGTTCCTTTGCTTAAACTTCACACACACCCCTCTCCCCAAAAAGCCCCCAAGAAATGCCATTAGACAAATACATGCAACCTGCATCCTTTAACGTTTAACCAATCATCAACTAGCCAGTGTGAACAAAATGAAGACCACACCCCACGTGACCTGTGACTAGCCCTAGCCTACAGGTGGCAGGGTGGAGAAAAAGATTTCTTTTGTCAGTGTGCCATGCTGGCTAGACCTGCCAGCTAGGTGTAACAAGCTCTCAAATATTTTCTCTCTGTTCTGTCAGATCAGGAGCCTGCCCAAGAAGTTCATACATGCACTGTCTCTGTTTGACTGTCTCTGGCATCTTAAAGCCCTCTGAGTACTTAACTGTTTCTGTAAAAGTTCAAGATCAGTTCTAACAACAACTTTGTTCAAAACAGATAGTTTGCATTCTCTCCACACTTAACCCCATGAGATATTTAATGGGCAGTTTGGTTTATTACCAGACAAATTCAAGGGTAAATTACTCCATGTGTTGTTATCTTGTATATGGTATTTCAGTGTTTCAGAGAATGTTTTATGTTGTGTGGTTTGTTCAATGTTTCAGAGAATGGACAGTGATCATGCAGAACATTCCTCTCAGTCTTTGAATTATTCATCAGAACCTCGTACATTAAGAGACGAGAACAACTTCATCCAAAATGTTTCGCAGTTCTTCAACCAGGAGGATATCAGTGACCTGGTGCTCAAGGTCGGCACCAAGAAGTTCTTTGCCCATAAATTTGTCCTTGCAAAATCCAGTGAGGTCTTCCGCACCATGCTTTACGACAAGCGTTGGCAGCAGGCTGGTCTCCCAGAAGTAGATCTGGAAGAGTCGGAGGAGTGCCAGCAACACTTTGAGCCTTTCCTGAAGTTTCTGTATACAGCTGAAATAAACATCTGTGTGGAGTCAGCTGTGGGCATTCTGTGCCTGGCTGACAAGTACAGCGTCATGTCACTAAAAGCTCTGTGCACACAGTACATGGTGGAGAACACTCAGTCCCCCAAAGTGCGCAATGCTTTGAACTGGTATTCTTGGGCCAAGGCCCTGCACATGGGGGAGCTTATCGACTCCTGCACTAAGACAATCTCCTGGAACATGGAGCAGCTGATTGTGCTCCCTGAGTGGCTGAACATGGACATTGACTTTCTCAGTGACATCCTCAGTGACCCCCACTTGGTCATTTCCAATGAGTACACCTTGTACCAGGCTCTGGAGAGGTGGTTGCTTCATGAGAGCCATCTGCTTGACATGGAGACCAATGCCAAGAAGTTGTTGCCTTTGATCCGTTTTCCTCAAATGATGGTGCATCAGTTGTATAAGGTTTGTTTGTTTGTTTGTTTTTTGATGGTGCTTTCAAGAAGCAATCACCACTACCTTGTATGGCAAAAGTATGCACGTCATTGTCACATTTAAAGACATGGCAGACATCTTAGTCACATCATGAATGAGATTTTATTAAGCATGCACTAGTTCTGTAATTTAAAAGTGAGTTTACACTTTATAAATCTGACTTTTGAGACAAACATTTACTACTGCACTAATATACAAGTCCACTTGTCAGTATGAGTATATACAGTGCTATAGACTATAGAGTATATCATGTAGTGTAACCTTGAGTTGAATATTTTTAAAAAAAACATTAGGCTCTGCTTGGAGTTATAGCTATCATATGAAGTTTGGTCACTGCACTTTAACAGCGGATAAAATTACGTAGCCAATGAATGCGTTAACCATGTATCTGTGTGTTTGACACTGTATTTCCCACTGTATATGCTGGTGTGTGTTTGATGTTCTGTTTCCTGCTCAATATATTGTCAGTATGTTGATGTTCTATTTTCTGCTTTGTATACTGTCAAATGTTGATGGGTCTGTTTATTGTTTGTTTAAGGTGGAGACAGGAGTTCTTGCTACACACGAAGGGTCTAAGGATCTGATTCACAAATTTATCAACTTGGCATATCGCTTTCGTTCCCTCTGCCCATCGCAGGCTGATCTAGACATATCATTCAATAGTGATTTCTACCACCCACGCAACTACAAAGACTTAACAGTCGATAATGTTCGCATGCAGAATACTCTACGCTTTGGCATCCAGGTTGATGTGCGCACTTATGTGGGTCCAGTTCCATGCACGCAGAGGGAGGGGGAGTGGAAGATAACGTACCGTAAGTCAAACGATTGCTGGACACTGCATGTGTATTGTCATGAGTCAGCACTGGTCAATGGGGAGGCACGCATCCAAGCTGCGCTTGTCATATCGGATGATGAGGAGAGAGTATTGCAAGTTGAGACCTCAGATGTGACTGTCTGTAGTCGTAGCAACCATCTGACTATGCTCACCAACATGCCATGTAGCAACGAGGCCAAGCTGATGACAGTGCTGATTAAACCTTTACCCAACTAACATTCTTACCTCAAAATATCAGCAACATAATGTACTTGAGTTCATCCGAGAGCGAATTCTAGCTTTCATATGTGTGTGCATGAGAGAGAGAGAGTGTGCAACAAAGAGATTTTGTACTTGTATAGTGCAGAGATGTATAAATAAACAAAAACATTGTGTTTTTTCACAGGGAGTAAGTCTTCAGAAGAGGAATGTTCAGTCTTTAGCTAAGAAAAAATACTAGAGAATACAAATTGCCATAATGTCTTTTCAAATCTTCAATTTTCTAGGGGATTTTTTTTTTAAATAATTTTTTTCTTAATTTTGGCAGCCCATTGGTTGTTGGAAAAGCATGTAAATGGCACCGCTGCATCATGTTTTGCTGGTTTCTATATATATATGTCAGGTAAATGGGTTGCTTTGAATGTTTGTAACTTCCATTTGCTACAAATTTTTTTTTAGAGTATGGATATCTTATTCATAAAACTTTTGAGAACAACCATTCTGTTAGAATAAGAAAAATATTTATTGATGATTGTCTGCTAGCAATCTGTTTATTCTTGTTATAAGTCAAGAAATTCTAGAACTGTAAATTTTTGTATGTAAGACTTTACAATCTAAGCAAACAATCTAAGTAATTTAAGCACTGTTTATTTTTGTGTCTAAAACTTTAAAAGGTACACCAGTCAAGAATTTTCACTATAGACTGGTGAAGACATTAACAATCACCAGAGCTTACATGTCGGCCTAGTTCAAAACCAGGTGCATGTTGGGTAAGGAAGGTATCAGTGAGCAAAAGGTCACAAGTTTTACAGCAAGTCATATGGTTTGCTCCATGCAGAGTGACACTAGCTTTGTTGTGAAAACAATTCAGGTTCTTGTTTTGAGTCATTCAACAAGTTCAGCATATGTGCTGTTTATATTTCAAATATGTTATTTTAAATGTAACAACCGTTCTTACTAGCAAGAGAATTTGAGTACCAGTTGAATTTGTGAATATTGTTGAACAACTTCCTCATTAGCAAAAGAATTTGAGTAACAGCTGAATTCTTGAATGTGACTGAATCTATACTTGAAACACACCCCTGTCCCTCACCTCCAGCACAGTGCTGGACAGGAATGGAAGAGCAATCAAACAACTTCTTGCCAAACTCTTTACACTTCATAATTTTCTGAGTAAACATGGTTTTAGGGCTATTCATGTTCAACTAAATGACAGAGTTAGGCATCCTGGATGATCGTGCACATGCAGCCTGTTCTAACATCCTGAATGACTTTTAACTTCAAATGACAAAAAGGCAACTGTTGGATGTTTTGTAAGGCATGGCTGGAGAAGGCAGTGTAAGAGGGATTAAACAGAAGAGGTTGTTGTACAGTTAATATCCCTGTTGAGTCTATTGTGCATGTAAGTAACAGAGAAAAACCATAAATCTCTCCAAAGATGTGAACTGTTCACCTCAAGTATTTGTTTTTGTTTCCTTTTTTCCTTTTTTCTTTGACATTATTTATTTATTTATTTATGAAGATGTACACTGTGGGGACCAGAATCAGAGTAGGGGCATTATTTTTCATGATGGATGAGTGCTAGCACTAGGACACGCATGCTGTTAGCTGCCACTTGCAACTGCACTTCACATTTGTCGATGCCCCTACTGCTTGCTGCAGCTCTTAACTTTGTGTCTACTCTAGCACTTGTTATTGTCAAACAGTTAGTGTACACTAGAAGTGGAATCTCTTCTGGTCTGCACCATCAGTTGTGCAGCTTCTGCTAAACATCGGTTTGTCAAGCAGTAGCAGCTGTTTATTTGCATGTATTGGCAGCTGCAGCTGTTACTTAACTGTTCCTTAACTATTCTTAGTTGGCATCAGTATCTTGGCGTTTTCTCTCTGCCCTTTTGCAGATGACAAAAGTAAAGAAGTGTTAAATGTATTTTGTGTGAATTAATTGTCTTTCAAAGGTTTTTAGTGTTGACTCAGTAACCATATGTGCTTTTATATTCATTGCATGAATCCTGAATTAAAGTTCTTATGAATGTGCTACAAAATTGTTCTACACTCAGAAAAAAAGATCCCAGTCATCATCATCATCATCATCATCATCATCATCATCATCATCATCATCACACATTTCATATAGTTAGATTTATAGCACACTTTATTTATATGCATTTTTGCTTGGATACAAGCTGGTGGAGACTGTTTAAGGACAGACTTGTTAGTCTGTCATTGTAGTGGCGTTTCTTTGGGGTTTTATTTGTTTTTGTTTTTTTTTTAAATAACTCTGGTCTCAGTATCAGTAGATTTTTCCCCAGCAATTTCAGAACATGTATCATGTGTGGGCTGCAACATTGTTCTGTACTTTGGTTGTGTAATGTTTATGCACGCTTAATGGAATTTTATTTTCGTAGAATTTGGCATGCACAGATTTGTGAATGTATTTAAATGACTTCAGTCACTTGACCCAGCTTGGCACTAAGGGACTGGAGAAAAAGCACAAAATGACAGGGTTTTTCATTGTGACCTTTGCTAAACAGTGGCCAGCAGGTCTGGCATATGGTGATCATCTCATATCACACTTGCAGAGGAAGATGCTTGTCTTTGGGGGCAAACTTAGTTCGAACGACATTCACATTCTTGCCTCCTGTTTTATCTGCCCCTTCCTTCCCGGTTCACTGAGTCATTTAGAAAAGTACACCATGCCATTTAAGTCTGGCATATACTGTTGCAAGAGTGGGCACTTTATAAATACTTTTATTATTATATGTTGGTCATGTCATGGGTTACTATAGTGAGGTACACCAAGCCATTCAGCACTCGCTCCTTCAGGAAATTATTTCTCAGTCCTGCAATTTTCTTTTGATGTTAATTTATTTGCACAGTCAACAAGGCTGCCTTTGTGCTTGATGCTGTAGAACAATCAGGAGAAGCTTTTGCTGTGGAGGGATTTTGTTTGTGTTTTGCCTTCTTGAGAATGGCCAAAGAGATTTCCTTAAATTCTTCATTTTTTATGTAGCTATCATTATTGCATATTGATGAGTAATATTTGCAAAGTGTCTATTTTTTATGAGTAGTGCGTGCATTTTACATAAGGAACAAGCATCATGTCTGCTCGGAAAATTTCATGAAGGGAACAGGGTGCCTATGCAGCTGCCTTGTGGTGTTTTGATAAACTGTCAGGTGACACAATTGCACGATCCTAATCGCAACACTTGTATTGTCAAGATAGTCATCATTCATTGCTCAGTTGTTTTTTTCCTAATATTTTCTATGCTTTCTAAATGTCCCTAGCTTGACATTCCAGTCATATACTCAAGGTTTCTTGAATTCAGAATGTGCAATCACCAGTGTAAGTTTATGGTATGGTTTTTCCAGGCACTTCAATCTATATTTCTTGATCTACTCAAAAGCAAAAAAAATATATGCGATTTCTTTTAGATTGAGAAAAGTGCTTGTATTTTTTTTTCTTTTGCATTTCAGTTGTTTGATTTCATTGCTTATGCAAGAGAAATTTGTGTAAAAATGAGACTTCAGAGTTTTTGTCATTGTTTGAGATGTACGAGAAAGTTGTATCACAAACAAGGATTCTGGAATATAATTAAACGTGTGAAATGACAAATGCACTGCCTTCATCTTAACTGCAACACATAGCTTGGCATTCTGGCTGCTATTTCACAAGCTAGAGCAGACGTCGGAAAGCTCCTGATCTCCGACACAAGACTGTCGATGGAAGGGAGACGATCGAGGCCATATTACAGCATTACGGCCACTAGGACGAGTAGCTTATTACTTCCCTTGTCCTGCCGTTTTGTCCCAACTCATTGGTGGCCGATGTACATTGGTCGTGACATAATGTATGATCTTAACAGGTAGTAACATGTATTTTAGCTACGGCTTTGGTGGGGTAACAACAGCTGTAGTCATTCTATTCTAGCCATTTAGTGCTGATGCTATGTGTCTGGTGACAAACATTTTGTAAGTGTCGTCGGTGATTGTGTTGATATCAATCAAAGCAATGACAAGAAAAATTCTTACACCAGGGGAATCAAAAGTAATTAGCAGTTTATTAATCGCTGCTACTGGGCATAACATGAGTTTTATGAAAGAACAGCAACTTATCGAAAATAACATTCGCGTACAACTCGTATATTAATTAACTCAACGATCAAGTTTGTGTGTGTGTGTGTGTGTGTGCGCTCGCGCGCGCGTGTTCGTTCATTCATTCAAAGAAACGTGTGGAGAAAAGTTGTATTTTCGGAGAGCGAAGACAAAATGGTGAGACAGTCGTAGGCACTGTTGTTGAGGTGGCAGAAGGCGGCACCAAACTCGCTATAAAACTCGTTCGTGGTACTCGCCCGCTCGTGCCGCAGCTCCTCGGGTGATGGAGAGGCAAAGACTTCCTCGCTGGCACCGCGCCATTGTCACGGGCCGTCGGCGCAGATGAGGCGATTGATTGCTGAATTCCGTGTCCACTTAGAGTGGGGCTGCGCTGCCCTGCGATTCGTGCGATGCAAAGGGGAAATAAGTCACTTAGTGTTTCTCGGTGCAGACAGGGGGCCTTTGGTTCCGCCTCCACCCGCTAGGACCTCCACCCCGTCAGTCTCCATTGTGCTGTAGCAAGCAGGTGAGAATAGCGACTAGGGGTGAAGGAGGTCGGATTGCGATCAAAGAATCTAAATTAAGACCTCAAGCTGGTTATGAGCATTCCGGCGTTACAGCACTGTTCCGGTGTTACAGCACTATTCCGGTGTTACAGCACCAATCCTGTGTTACAACACTATTCCAGTGTTACAACACTATTCAGGTATTACAAAACTATTCCGATGTTAACGCACTACAACACTATTCCGGTGTTACAACACTATTCAGGTATTACAAAACTATTCCGATGTTAACGCACTACAACACTATTCCGGTGTTACAGCACCAATTTGGAATTACAGCAGTATTCCGCGCGTAAGATTGCGGTTTGTTCGATGTGTCTAGCAAGTTAGATACGAAATAAGGAGGAAATAACTGAACTGTTCATAAATCTTTTATTTGTAGGTAGAACGGGTCACGGAACTCTATCGCTTATTCAGAAAATACATTATTGAGAGGGCGAGTCTTCACCCATCCTGCACAAGGACAAAATGGGACGTGGACTAGTGTGACTGTCCCTCACTCTGGTCCCTCCCACATTCTTCTCCTTTTTGGCCACCGCCCCACCCCTACCCCCGCCCCAAGTCAACGCTCTGTGTGGCCGCAAGATCAGTCCGATGCACACACATAGGAACTGACAGTCAACCAAACACCACGGACTTGTATTACTGGACTGCTTGCAGACGATTTTTTTCAGTGACGTCATAGAACGAGGCTGGTTACGAAATAACTTCCGGTTTATTCACATTCATTGTTAAGGCTCGCCGAGACTAACAGCGGAGAACTTCGCAAGAGGCTCAGCGTTGGTCTCGGCAGACAGACAGCAATCCACCCTATACACGTCCGTGATAACATGAAACATAATCGTCAGCAAAACGATGACACAATGACCAAAAAAAAAAAAATGAAAAGAAAGGAAGGAAGGAAGAAGACAGGAGTGAGTGGAGCAGTACTCTTGGTTACGCAAGACATTTCTTGACGAGGTTAGAGAGGTGAGTTTTACAGCGGATTTGATGGCTTAGAATGTAGTTCCTAGAGAAAGGGGCAACGAATTCACACGGTAAGGCATGAGAAAGGAAAGGAGCCTCTGCCGAAAGTCACATCTGACGAGTGGCACAGAGAGGAGACCGAAGAGTCCGACTCGGGTGGTAAGGCGAGAGTAGCTGGGTGAGGTCAATAGCTGGGTGAGGTGAATAGCTGGGTGAGGTGAATGCTAAAGCAAATTAAGGCCGTGAAGATAGGGTGGCACAGTGTGGCGATCTATCTGTCTATGCTTCGTTAAACACTGGTCGATACATCTCATGGAAGAGAAGTCGCCAACAAAATTGAAACTTGCCTGACTGCTCTCTCTCTCCCTCTCTTTCACACACACACACACACACAGGAGGAGGAGTCTACTGAAGCCACAGACTGAACCTCGAAGACGTGGCACTCCCTCCTGATGTCACTATCAGTGTCAGTGTCAGCGAGACAAACTTCTGTAGACATCAAATGATGGTAATCACCCACAGTTAACTGTTACTCTGAGCACAGGATACCACTAAAGAGATCGCCAAATACACCAAGAAACGTGTAAAATACTCCCATCGTCACAGTTTTCTAAACAGACTTCATCTGGCAAAGTTTTACAGAGGGCTGCTGCTGGAACTGATGTCCTTGTAATGTGATGTGCTACTGGCTGTAGGGGCTAATATGATGTTGCTGACTACTCACACTGGCAGTTATACATGAATACATCATTGTGATATTAAGGATTGTGGTGGAGGACATTACCCTCTTTGTGTAGCCTGCAGCTGACCTACGTTGAGTACCCAAAACCTTTTAAGAATAAAATGAAAAAGCTACATATGAAATAAATACAGTATGAAATTAAAGTATTCCAACTTAAACCCACAAATATAACACTTGACTGAAACAGAAAGAAAACTAATAAAATAACATAAATAACCCACTAATGAAATAAAATGAGAAGTTCTTGTTTGACATTACACCCACCCTCCGACCCACCCCTTTCCACCCCAAACAAAACATTCCATCAAACAACTTGTCCGCACGAACCCCAGCAGCACGAGGCACGTGGCCTCCTCTCTGCCTCATCAGTGAAACACGACATTTATTTCTACTGCACGCGGCGCGTGACGCTGCTTACAGTTGTCGCCAACAACGTGTGACGAGGGATGCGATTGTCGGTAACTTCCAAACCACACTTCCTTCTCGCTCCACTTGGTGCTGCACAAAACTTGTTGTTGTCCGGCCAGGCTGCACACCGCAGGTTTGTCGGAGGCGACGCTGGGGGGCAAAACATCCGGAGAAAAAAAAATGCACAGCTGAGATGGAGGGGGCTAGTCAAACAGAAATTGTCGATGATGTCGCCGGACGGTGTGGTGATCGCTGAACCGAGCGAAAACAACAAACGACCGATGCAGAAATCAGTGGGCGGAACGAAACGTGTGATTGTCTCGTTAATGCGTTCAAACGATTAGTGCTGGTCCGTGGTGATTGTCACGGGGGCCAACTCATCTCTACCCTCCTACCTTCCCCACCTTCTCTCCCCCCCCCCGTCTACAAACATCTGATAAGTGTTATCGATCACAGTTCGAAATGAAAACAAGATGCTCTGACTATTATGAAAATGAACAATCACGGGTACCCAGTTAGTAGGCGGCCATGTCTCGCACGTGCAGGAATTCTGCCTCACTTCGCACGGACACCAAATCGGTGGATGTTCGCAAACAAACTTCAGTTTCCCTAACACCTAGAATAGTTCTACTGAATGGCTGAAGAAGGCGTTGATCTCACAAAACATCACCGAAACAAATCCACAACAAGCAAGAAGAATGAAGAGGGAATTGAACGCAGGAAGAATTAACTCGTCACTTCTGTGAACGCCTGCTCTTGAAAAAATGTGTCCATTGTTTACACAAGTTGTTGATGAACTAATCAGGACGCACTATTGCCAGAGCGGATACAGTAACAATAAAGGTTGTGTTTTCTGTAATTGTTGTTATCTATGATGTCTGGCATCGTGCATTATCAGCTGTTCTCAGGACACAGCAAGTGTACTGTTTCTTTCCTGACACGCCTGCTGGCAACAGGTCTGTGCCAAGTGCCCTACAAGTGTCTCCAGTCACAATGCACTCAATGTTTCTTAGTAACAAAGTCGTGTAACAGCTGACGTGTAACAGATTTATTACTTGTGTGCCAGAACTACATGTAGGGTGATTTATGTACCATTGTGCACGTGCGAGGTAACGCTGTTTTAAAATAGATGCACAATTCAAACTGTAATAACAAATTGCTGTGAGTTCCCGTACACATGTGAGCTCAGTGGGAACCAAATTAGGAGTTAAACACGCCAGACCCTAACATGGTCAAACATTCATATCAGGAGAATTAAAGATAGTAGCCAACCAGCGATTGATTAATAAAGCCACCACGTTCTCTCACCTTTTACCTGTAAAATGAATGCAACCCAGTTATAGTGTGTCCAGCACACAGTGGTCAGCTACTGTCCTTGTCCCTGTCATCTTTGAAATAGCTTTTTCGTGGGGTTCACCTGCACTGATCTTGGAAGAAACAGTCATTGCTTGTGGGTGTGCTTGGTTTGATTTTGAAATGCTGAAGTGTTGGGGTACACCTGTACTGAGTTTGGGATAAGTACTTATTGCTGGGGTACACCTGTACTGAGTTTGGGATAAGTACTTATTGCTGGGGTACACCTGTACTGAGTTTGGGATAAGTACTTATTGCTGGGGTACACCTGTACTGAGTTTGGGATAAGTACTTATTGCTAGAGTGCGCACGCACTGAGTTTGGGATAAGTACTTATTTCTGGGGTGTGCCTGCACTGACATGTGATGATGGGGACGGGGAGCAGGCGCGAAGTTTGCCTGACAACTCAGGGCGACTTCTGTCGGGGTTATTAAAGAAGCTCTCATCGCATGATGTGTGATTCTCAACATAAATCATTTACACGCTCTAACTCTCATTTCTTGCAGCTTCTCTCCATTCTTGCTTTCGATTGCCTGCTCGGCAGATTTCCCAAGAGGAGAAATCAATCTAACTTAGCTCCCTTGGCAGGAACTCCCCAGCGCCTAGAAGGACGTGCTTAGAAGGGATGCAATGGTGGCAATGTTTGCCTCTGTTTTAGATTCAATTTGCATTCTAATCCGAGAGTTTATCTGCCCCTGGACGGCAGTATCGCCCCTTGAGATAGAACGAAGGAGAAAGATGAGTCGAGAATGGCCAGCAGCGAAGGGTCAAGAAAGATGGGAGTCCATCAAAGAGCGAGCACTCTCACTCAGCGACAGCCCCTTCCCCGGATGTCAGCGGGTCGCCAGTTGTGGACCTTGAGTTCCCGACTTCCGGTTAATGAATGTTAATGCCGGACAAATTTAAAAGAAGTTGTTATTAGCCGAAAGCAAGAGAGAACGCAATAAAGGAAGTTTCATGGTTTGCACCGTGTCTGGCCTACAGTAGACAGATTCAGCCACACGTCGCCCATGTTTCGGTGACTGAGAGATTAATTAAAAGTTTCTGTAATAATGGCTAACGGACAGCACCGACAACCTGCAGACTAAGTCTTACTCAGGGAGACTTGCCTGGAGTGTAGAGCTAACTGTCAAAGCCGCATTCACTTGTTCATGGATATGGGCCTATTGAGGATTAAAGTGTTTAAGTGAACAAAACTATTGAAGATTCAGGTGTTGAAGAACAAGAACAGCAACAGCAACATGGTTTCTATATCCACTTTCTCCAGCATCAGTCGGATTCAAGGCGCCTACATTAATGAGTACACGTGTAGGGCGCCTCCTCGTCAAAAAGACAAGCTGAGTGCACGACACAAGAAGATCAAGTCCAAGTCAAAGCCCAACGAAGAAACAAAAGACGAAGATGGGGCGGTGATGCGACACAACAGCATACAATGCGGCGACAGCCAGAATGTAGTTAGAAGATAAAGAAAGGTGAAGAAAAAAGTCATCTTCAAATGAGAGATCACCTCAATCAATGACGACAGATTGCAGACCTAACTAGAATCGTTTGTTGTTCAATCGTTTCATCAAGGCATCCAAAGAACTGAAGCATTACATCGTGTAAACAATTGTTTAAAAAGCGATGTCTGGAGGTGCGACGACTGTAGAAGTCAATGAGACAAACCACAGACCGCGAAGTAAGCGGCAGGAGATGGAGACCGTTAGCCGACGAAAAGTTGTATCTCATCTGTCCATTCAATAAGGAGAAAGACAGAAAGACTCAGACAATCCATCACACATAGTAACTAAAGGAAGACGCAGATCCCCAAATTGATGATGATTAACACAGTGTAGACAAAAGAGAAGAAGACAGCGAGAGCTGCCCCCAGTCATTGTGGTAGACAAGTGTTGAGGTGTTCCATGTTACAAATCACGGATGTCATGTTCAAGAGACAGTTGAAAGTCCTGTTGTGTCCTGCTGTGTTGTCTTGTGGGGGAGGGGCAGTGACTGTCACCGACTGTCTCACTAACTACTGTGTCTCATGTCACGGATCCATTTGGAGAGAGAAGTTTTCCGATGACACTACAGTGGAAGGTCTCATCGCCAACAACAACCAGACTGCGTGCCTCCAGAAGGTGGATCCCCTGGGTGATGGTGTGGTGCAGTGACAATCGTCTACAGCTCAGCCTGTGACCAAGAAGATGATAGTTGACTTCCACAGGTAAACAGGTCCCTGTGGATGGTGAGGCCATGGAGCAGGCTGCATGAACCTTTCAGGTTTCTGGGATCCACCATCTCAGATTGTCTCAGAAGACAATGTGCACGCATGCATGAATTTGCTCGTATAGAAGTGTACATATACAAGTGTGCGCAGGGTGTCTGCGAGTGTAGGTGTGTGATTAGTATTTGTAGGGTAAGGGGCACAATGCCCAGAATGACTAATAACTACATGACTATTAGCCCACACTGACCAAATAACTGTATGGCTACTGTTACCCACTGACTAAATAACTTCATGACTATTTGGCCCGCTGATTAAATAATTGTCTGACTACTTGCCCCGCTGATTAAATAATTGTCTGACTACTTGCCCCACTGGTTAAATAATTGTCTGACTACTTGCCCCACTGGTTAAATAATTGTCTGACTACTGGCCCCGCTGATCAAATGAGAGCATGATGGCCACTTGTCTACACTGAGAGCTGAGGGCATCCGTGGTGTAAGTCTTCAACTTGCATGACATTCACATGAAGTTCCTCTCAGGCGTAGTTTTCATTCTGTTGATTTGTCTGCGTGATTTTCTTTTTATGTTTTTTCTTGTTTATCATTTGTATGGCTGCTTCTTGTAATGAGGTTGGCCAGAGCAGCTCGTGTGTCAATATTAACTTGGCTGAATACCTTCAAGGCAGTGGGGTGGGGGGTGAGCAGTTCATTGTGTGACACCTTTTTGCTTGATGAGTTTAATCACAAACTGTGGAGGAAGACTTTGTCAACACTGAGTTATATGGTCGCACAATTATGTGGCGGGTGGTGGGGGTGGCGGTGAGGGTCAATCACACAGCAACCGAGCGAATGTCTGTGAGTCACCAAGTGTCATAAGAACATAATAATTTGTCTTCCATTTCGTTTGCTTTGTCGTGCGCTGTAGCAGATATTTCTCCATTTATTTATGACTGAGATGGTTGCTTGGAGGACTTGCTACCATTTGTTGTGATTACTCTGTTAATCACAACAGAAGTCTTCGTGCTAATTGGCTAATTAGCCCGTCTCATCCAAATTCATGTTCTCATCCAAACTCATTATGTGTCGCTAAAAGATTTTACAATTAATAGTCAAGTGAGTTTCCTACATGGTGATTGAAATCAAAGGCATGCTGCATATCACTCACTGGTCGTTTCGTTCCGATTGTGGGATTTAAAAATATTATGAGATCACAAATGTGTTGTCACAGGTATGGCTAGCTCACGACATGTGTAGCAGCTGTGACAAAAATAGAACATAACAAACAGAACAACAATACAGCTGTGTCTTTTAGAAAACACATGTATGTTGTTCGTACAGACACTGTATGTTGTGTACAGACCCTGTATGTCATGTGTACATGTGTACATGAATACAGGGTATGTACACAACATACAGGGTCTGTACACAACATACAGTATATGTACACATGGCGTACAGTGTCTGTACACATGACATACAGTATATGTACACACGACATACAGTGTCTGTAGAGACAACAATGTACACACAACATATTACAAACTGTAAAAATTTATTACACAAGCAATAGCAAGGAGTTTATGAAATCCTTGGAAATATAGCGAACGATGTGGAGAAGCCGTATTTAAACAAGTCCTGTGTATTATTATTATTATTTTGTTTTTGTCTGAGAAGCCGTTGATGATAGTGTCAGTGTTTGTCGTGACATTTCTCTCGCCTCCCGAATAATATACCAACATGATTTTGTGTTTCCTTCTCCAGCAAAACACCGTAGAATGAGATGAGTTCGGCGCCGAATTTCAAACTTTAATTTCCATCTGACATTTTCCTTGATCTTCAAACTCATTCTCTTTTTTCTTTGTAACCAAGTCTGCCTCCGAATCTTTATAATCAAGTCTACCTGCCCCCCACCTCTCTCTCTAAACCAAGTCTACGTGACTTGGACGACACCCCAGTGGCCAGTGACTAGGTCTCTAGCCCCGCCTACAGGTGTCGGGGTGGACAAGAAAGATACGAGTCCTCGTGCCATGCTGGTCAGTCCTGCCGGCCAGGTGTGACCAGTCCTCGGATGTTTCCCTGTGTGTAGCCGTCCATCTGTCACAGAAGTCGTTGGCACCTCCACTGGGGGGGGGGGGGGCAGCTGCCACGTCTGGCGCGCGCTGATGACACTTGGCTGACTCCAGCTGCTATCTTATGTAAATGCTCTCTAAGAGCCTGTAACCAGACCTTTTAATTACCTTTTAATTTCTCTGCCTGAGAACGTGTCGACCATTTTAATGTAGACTTGAACTGTGGGTGAAGTACGTGTACCTGCAGCCTACAGCCTGCACACCAGACCCTCACTTGATAACTAACCTCCCTGTCTCAGTCTCACCAGCTGCAGCCTCCAGTGTGTAGTCGTCTTGCTTAAGTTAGATAATGTTAGATAATGTTACTTCACCAAGGACCATCTAGAAATGTAAACACTGGAATTTCAATGAGTCATAAAGAAGTTTCGCAGACACCATCACTGTCATGCCTACTATGTAGGTGTCACTTGGCACTTGGAGTCTCTTGTGCTTATTGCTGAGACAAAATCATGTTAGTGCGGAACTGGTTAAAATCTGTAACTTAGCCACTAACTTCTCCCCCAACTGAGCCATTAATTTGGTCAGTCGAAATGTACGGTTAATCAATAGGTTGAAGCCAATAACTTTATGTGTCGCCATGGTGATGGCCCCGGTGCTTGGCACAGCACGTGCAGGGAGCGTGACCTGCCGTCTTCACTCAAACTGCACGAGCGCCTTGAACTGATCGTTAAAACTTCAATCAACAGTTTTAATGTTTTCCATAAGTCACGCGCCAGCTCTGACCTTTTAAGTCAGAGTCCATTTCTGTCATTTTTCTTTCTTTCTTTCTCCGTCTCGACTGCATTTCCTGCCTCCGTCTGCCTCACTCGCGCCGTTACGGTCTGGAACTATGGTGAGCATGGTGAGCATGGCCACCCACACAAGTGACAGAATTATGACAGCCGCTGGCACTTTACAGGCTGACATAAACGCCACGGCATGGAAACTTAAGATGCTGGGGGAAGGGTGCTGAGCCAAGGGCTGTGGTAATATGGTGTTCAAAGCTGATGTACTTATGTCATAATAACAAATGGAGATGAACAATAAAACAAGACAGTCAAAGTAATTTTAAATAAAAGTTTTGTTAAGATTCGGTGCTCTGAACATGTCTGTCCTCTCTTACTTTTATATTTGTGCTTTTAAATTTAAGCAGAGACCCCCCCACCTTCATTTTTGTGAAGGATGAGAGAGAACGAGTGACATTTTTGGAACAAGTCTCACCCGGACGGACGGGTTTCTAGTTTCAGCTGATAATACTCAGTGATAATACTCAGTGGCACATACACCCGGAATACGTACACGTGCGCGTGCTATGGTCACTCAACTGAGAGTCTTATGCTGAATACAACTGGAAAATATGTCGAGACATTTGCGCCTGTAGGAAACCCAATGTACGCCAGACCAAAAGCGGAAACTCGATGTTTGCCATGCGCAACCGGAAATGCGCGTTTGGTTGGGCGGCGTTAAGTTCGCCTGTCACGTGTCCAGTGAGCAACCAGCCTGCTGACATCAGCCGCCACCATATCGGAGGCGGGTTTAAGACCAACCTTTGACTACTGTGTTGGTCGGCAGAGTAGCTTCCCCCTCACATCCTCCTTCTCTCTATCCTGTTACCTTCCCTCCGTCTCTAGACTCGTCCACTCCGGCACTCGCCAGTCTGCCCTCACTACAACGCCAGTAACTGCAAAAGAAGGAGTGTGGAGGGAGGAACTGGGCTGCACCAACACCAGTACCAACACCAAAACCAGCGCCAACACCAGCAACTACCACCAACACCATCATTACCAACACCAACACTTACAGTAACGTTCTCTCGACAAACATCATCATCCGGGTGACTGATGTGACGGTGTGGTTGTTACCATCGCATGGCTGGAGACAAGAGCAGGCAAGCGCTGGTTAAACAGTCATCGATTGAGGCCCTTGGCTTGAGCGGAGAAGTAAGTGCGTGGCCCTGGGCCTGGCTGCTTGCGACTCGTGCTACGTGCTACGTGCTACTACGTGCAACTACGTGCTCTATTTATTGTTTGTTGCCCACATCCTAGTAACGCAATACATCTAGTGCGCGAAATCTTGAGTCGACAGGAAGCTGCTGTCGTCGGTTTTTTTCTTTTTTTATGGGGGTGTTGGAGGGTGGGGTTGAGTGGTGTTCAAGACTCGGGCCGGGTGGTTTCAACATGTGTCGTTTATTTGAACATTTTTCTGAGATGAAAGAGCGCGTGTGGGTTGAGTAGACTTGCCTGAACATTGCAAGTAGTTGTGACTTGATGTCAACATTATATTAACAAACATCAGACAGCTAACGGCAGAGTGTGATGAAGGAATATACATCCGGCAGTTTGCTCGTAGAACACAACGACTACAATTTATGGCTTGTTGTAGAAAACAGTCAACAGAGAGAAAGAGAGGCGGATATAAAGAAAGACATTACATATGGGTCTTTAAATGACGATAATCATGTGAAATTATTGAGAGTATGAAAGAGACGTGTGAGATAGAATATTGGAAAAACTCTCACACATTCACCAATAAATATACGCCGAGGGGCAGAGAGCTGACGTTCCACCCAAACAGCGCATCGGTTCGATACCCACGTAACGCTGCAAGCTCCAAGTCGACCCAGCTGGCGGGAGTGGGTACCTGACTATAGAGGGTTGGGGAGGGTGAGGCAGTGAGGGAGATGGGGTCCGTCCCCTCAAACAGCTGACTCTGAGAAAAGTTAGTGTACGACTTTTCTTTTAAAGCACACATCAGCTCCCCCCTGGAAGAATAAGCCAGTAAACAAGTCCCCCCCCCCCCAAGGCAATGAATAAGCCAGTAACTAAGTGCACCAGGACTATCATAATACAAACAAGTAAACAATGATGTGAAGGACTCTCCAAACATCAAGTATTAAAGGATTTTGACAACAAAGTATTACCTGCGATCCTGTAGGTGTCCACACAAACGCGCATAAACACAGCGCACGGAGGTACTTACCTCTGTTTACAGTCGCACCAACAACCACAGATGTGCCTACCTCTATAAACAATTGCACCACCAGCAACAAACAATATGCACATTTACAAAATTACAAACATAAGCATCCCCAGAAACACACTCACACAGCAGTACTGTCACCCACACGTACATGTCTCAAAGCTAAAAGAATGACACCACCTTGACCCCTGCACCGCATGTTGTCAGCATCCTTCCCTCAACCGTCTTCCTCACCATCAGCAAGGGGAGACAAACCTCGACCCCTCTTCTGTACATGGCTCTGTAGGCAGGTGTTTATTCAATGAACTCTTTGCGCACCTGTTCGCGTGATTCTTTGCCTCACTTTGGCCATCTGTTCCTCTCCCTCTGTGCTCATGAAATATTTACCTGTCAGACGACCATACACGCGCATGCGCACACACGCACACCGCCCCCCTCCAAACTCGATGGTAATACGGAAACTATTTTTGATATCGGCTGTGTAAGGGGGGAGGGGTAACAATCCTACATTTGAGTTGAGAGCCGCGGGCGTTGCAAGATGGTACAGAACACGACTGTGCAGGTCTTTGAATTCCACGTCAGCAGCTACAGTAGGTTGGGTCGATGCTGATGTATGACGTGGGTGACGAAACTCCTCGTGAAGTATCCACACACACATACACGGGTGACTTCCTACCCTCAACTAACTGGCGCATTGACCTCTCACCCATCGATACGCAAAACAGGCAGACAGGCAGACAGGCAGGCAGACGAATTAACGAGGATCCAAACCTCGACAAGAGGATGTCCACACCTCGCTTTGTCCCACGTGATGGAAGGACCGCGAGAACTTTGAGATGCTCGCTCACTTCCGCTTTGATCGCAGCTGACTGTCGTCTGCTCCAGTCTTTTCAAGTGGCTCAGCCGCCCAGGCGACGGCATTTGATGTCGGAATGCAGGGCTGATGGCTGCCACGTGTACCACCAGGACTTGCTGCAGAACTAATCTGAAGGCCGACTACAGCACTGCCTCTAGTTCACGACTCTACACACACTTACTTGCACTCTTCCTGCCTTTGAACGGTCCAGCTGCTGAAAATAATTTCTGGAACGGACTGTCTGTGGAGTTCGAAGACCTTCAGCTACAACGACGAACTGCGGTGGGAGAGGACATGAAAGGTTTTAGTCGAGGGTTTTAAAGTCACTCTAATTCCCAGTGATGTACAAGAAACAGTTACAATGGTCAGCCACCAGTCTGTGGGAGACACCTTTAGACTACTTCTTCCCCTGACACACCATTCTTCAGCATCTGTGACAAGCGCTGGACACCTGCGTGGAGAGCAAAGGTCAAGATCCCACAGCAGTGTGGGCCAAACATTCAAAGCCACTTTCCTCACTGCATGCATCATGGGAGTGTAGCATCATTTACTTGGTTTTCCGGATAACCATGGACACCCGACAACTGTGAAGACACATGCAGACAAATCCAGGCGGACGAAAAACAGGGTGTAGAAGTGGATTATTCTCCAGTTAGGAGATAATTAGTAGCTAGTCGGCTCATTTCCACACACAAAAGGATTTAAAAGAGTGGTGACAGGTGATAATGAGTAGCGTGAGATAAAGTCGCAGCCATTGAAAGTGGAGTCGGTGCTGAGTGTTAAAGTATCCAGACTCCCAGTCGATTGCTGCCACCATCTTTTCAAGGATGGATGACTCACACCTCTGCAAAACTTGGTCTCTCGCCATCTTCTCCCATTGTCAATGGACTTGAAGTTCAGCTGTAACAATGGACTTCATTCCAGCTGTAACAATAAAAATCATTAGACCTGCCATTGATTGTGCTGCGAGGAACGGAAGCGGTAATAGAGAGAGAGTGTGATGATGTGTTTGATGTCTTTCTTTCCGATTTCTAACGTCAGCCGCCTGTCAGACTCATCCTCAGATCCTGAACCTTTGCTTCAATCGCTGCAGTCTCCCGACACCCACCCGCCCGACTTTTTTTTTAGGTCTTCAGATAGATGGGTATATATTGTATTGTAAACATTATAGTAAGTCACGCACCGGAAATAACACACACACACACACACACACACACACACACACACACACACACACACACACACACACACACACACACACACACACACACACACACACACACACACACACACACACAATAATATACAATACGACAGTGCATGCGTCATAGTACTCGAGTTCTCGGTACTTACTACGTAGACATGCAAGACAGACAAACAAACATAAAGACAGACACGCAAGACAGACAAACAAACATAAACACAGAGATGCATGGCAAACAAATATTAACACAGACATAAATACAAATATGCGAACAAACAAGCAACCCAAGAAACAATCAAACAGACGTGCATACAGGGGCACCTGCAAAAGGACAAACAACGAGAGGAGGAGAAAACGAGGGACAAGTTGTGGGGGTGTGTGTGGATGCTGATAAAAATGGAAGCAATTTAATTATCTGCTGAACTGCAAGGAATGAGCAGTCGTGATGACTGGTGACGCAATGGAAGCGGCTCCACGTGCAGATTGTATTCCACCTCACGCTCGTGCTGAGCTCAAATCTCCGCGCCGTGTCGCCGCGTGCTCAAGATGGTGGCAGCTGCCTGTTCCCTGGGACCAAGTCGATGGTGTGCACCTTCTTCATCACATCCCCTCCCACACACACACACACACTTCCCTAACCGCCAGAGATGCTGGAAGTTCTAGAAAATAATACTTTAGTTGGCATCTTGTGACGAACTACTAAGTACTTTCTAGCAAGCACTTGCCACTTCACTTGGTAGGTTGGAGAAGCAGGGACACGTCATCACACCCCGACACGACTGTATCACCTAGTGACAGGTTTCTTACTCCGCCGATGAACAGTTATCAGCATCAGCTGAGTGTCACAATTCACGTGCAATACTCGCATATTTCCATTGTGTGTACATGCACGTGCTTGCTCCGCCTACACATCACCGTCTGGGAATTTATAAATAGTTTGTGTCGTCTGCTGGCTCCCTCCCCCACCCCCACCCCCCGTCCAACCACCATCTCAATACATTCATGCTTAACAAGGTTACTGGTTTGTACCTGGCTGATAGCAACAGTCTAACTGTCTAATGCACAGTCTCAACATTTAGTGCAATCTTTCCTCTCCTGGACTGCGCACATGTGGTGGGCGGTGTGTACGTGTACGTATGCACACACCACGACCCACACTGACCCCAGTCACACCAGTGACTAAAAGCTTCTCTCAAAGAAGGCGACACTGGGAGTAGTTTTCGTGTTAAATGATGCGTGAAGTGGGAAACAAGTCAGAAAGGTGACATGTAACAGCTTTAGCACAACCCAACCTACGCCTGAGTGGTCAACACTTACAAGCAGCCAATTAGCATATTTCTAGCAACTGCATCAAACGCTCTGCTGACATAAGATTTATTTCTCTCTCCCGTGAGAATCGTGAGAATAAATCCATGCCACCGCCCAGTGGAGTTTAACCCCCATAGCTATAAACACCCCGAATTAAGTATTTCCAAATTTATTATATGTCACCGCTGGGCGAAAACTTAATTGGGGTTGTTTTTCGTAAGGAGAGTGTTTTGCCTAATCGCCACAGCCAAATTTTCCAAGTTGCAATCGACATTCACATTTGCAGCCATCTTAGATAACCTCTGTAGAGGCGGGACAAGAAACAGGAATGAGTCTCTGGAGAGGTGAGCGCCGAGCAGCCCATCAACCGGCAGTGGACTTCAACAACAACAAATTGCACGAGAGTCGCCTGTAGCTTGACTGAGTCTTGTGGTCGGTGATTCCAAGTGTCTCAGACTGCCAGCACTTCTCACCATCATTGCCAACACTTCTCACCATCATTACCAACACTTCTCACCATCATTGCCAACACTTCTCACCATCATTACCAACACTTCTCACCATCATTGCCAACACTTCTCACCATCATTGCCAACACTTCTCACCATCATTACCAACACTTCTCACCATCATTGCCAACACTTCTCACCATCATTACCAACACTTCTCACCATCATTACCAACACTTCTCACCATCATTACCAACACTTCTCACCATCATTGCCAACACTTCTCACCATCATTGCCAACACTTCTCACCATCATTACCAACACTTCTCACCATCATTGCCAACACTTCTCACCATCATTGCCAACACTTCTCACCATCATTACCAACACTTCTCACCATCATTACCAACACTTCTCACCATCATTGCCAACACTTCTCACCATCATTACCAACACTTCTCACCATCATTGCCAACACTTCTCACCATCATTACCAACACTTCTCACCATCATTGCCAACACTTCTCACCATCATCTCCATTGCCAACACTTTTCACCATCATCTCCATTGCCAACACTTCTCACCATCATCTCCATTGCCAACACTTTTCACCATCATCTCCATTGCCAACACTTCTCACCATCATCTCCATTGCCAACACGTCTCACCATCATCTCCATTGCCAACACTTCTCACCGAAGGTCTTGCCACAGATTGTAAAGGAGGGTTTGAACAACTTACAGGATAAAGTAAGATTGGTTTGGAAAGCAAGCTGACGAGGAGTCCACATACCTCAGTGTGTCTGTGTATGTCGTGCAAGCAATCAAAACAAGACATTGGTAGGGGGCGGGGGGGACCACTGGCCCCTGTCAGGCCCTCCACACGGCGGTCTGTCACGACACAAAATACAATGTTGCTGGACAGCGGATGGCGCCGGCCATATATTACTTTTCCCCCCGAGGGACCATCCTTGAACATAAGTTTTCCCAGTTTTCATCTCCTTCCGTCTCTCAGTCATTCGTTTTGACCAACACTCCATGTTCCGTGTGTTTGTTTGCTTTCACACTTTCTCTTGCCCACCACGAGCCTCCTACATCGGCGCGTGAACGACCCCCCCCACACACACACAACACATGCACAACACACAATACACCCAACACACACACACACACACACACACACACACACACACACACACACACACACACACACACACACACACACACACATCGCACGCCAGTGTTGTTAACGACAGTGGCGATATCTTTGGTTACATGCGCTGCTGATAATAAAACAAAAAGACTTCAGGAGGAAGGTGAAGACTAATTATTTGTAAACTCACCATGTAAACATTGTTGGTAGTAGAGTATATTAGTGTATTATAGTCTATTATACCTAATATCGTTGTATACAACACGACCTTATATATGTTTTATTATAACCATTAGGACTATAATATCCTGCCTATTTACACAGAAATCCTAGGGGCCCAGTGATGTGGGTGTTTCCCTGGTGGGGTAAGAGCAGACAACTGAGTGATTCCAAGCCAACACAAAGCACATGGCGATGTCTCCGCCATCAGTGACGCCAGCCACGCCGCGTAAGGGACGTAACCCAGCAGGAAGTCAACTCGAAATAAAAAATGTCCATGACGGGGACTGAAAAAAAGGAAGAAAAATGCGCGTCTGGGCGATTATACCAGGAAGTTAACCGAATGACATTTCGCAAGAGTTGCTCGCCCCTCTGTAAGCAAACTGAAAGTTTTGGCCAAGTCCACTTCTGCAACTGTACGCTCAGCACCACAGCCACAACCTGGTCCTTCGCGAAAAACTTCTGGAACAATCTTCTTCAAGCAATACGGACTTTCCAGGATGTAATAGTTGACCTAATTCAAGAAATGTGTATTACATGTATAAATACTGAGATGGAACATGGAAGGCGATCTGTTCACGGTAATAGATTGTGAAAGACTGGCGAGAGAGCGCGCAGTGGTTACCGCCCCTTGTTGACCCTCACCGTGGTGGAAGGAAGGAGCAGGCCAGCCATTACCTTACTGTCCTAATCGGGAAAATCTTATCGGAACTTTGGTGGAAGTCAGTGGAGCAAATAATTGGAGAGCTACTCTTAGCGTGTGGTGCTATTTTCAACTAACGTTTTTTCAAATGGGGGACTGAAGATTTCTCAGACTGATTCATGAGTTAATAATTTAATAAAGAGCAGAGCGGCGAATCGCGCTCGAGAGAAGGAGAAAGAGAGGGATTAGTTAATTGGTTAGAGGAAGAGAGATGAGAGAGAAAGAAATTGACTGGGGAGAAATTGTGGGAAAGAGAGTAGATAGAGACAGAATGTAGAGAGAGAGAGAGAGGCGGAGCATGCACGTGCACGAAATATCTTAGGGAAAATGGAGGTGACTAAACAAATGCAGTCAGGCGTGGCAACTCTCTCTATATATATTAATATATACATATATATTCTTAATTCTTCGACAGAGAAATCTCCTTCTGTCCAGGGAGGTCTTATAGTAAACTTCATTTTTTTCAATCATCTCAGACCGGCGCCACAGTTTATTTCCTTGTCATTCATTTTAAAACAATTCGCTGGAAGTACGGCGATAAATTATATTTCTCAACTCTTCTCGGAAAGGACTCGATGAAGTGAATCAGCTGCCTAATCTGATTTCCATATCGTCACGACATTGCAAGACTGGAGATGTTCTGTAAGATGTACAGCGAGTAAGAAATGTCTTCTCCCTCAGCCTGGTGAGACCGAGGTGGTGTCAGACACAAGGGGCGACAGACTCCAGGGTGATACTGAGTGGCGCCCATTAGCAGCACCGGAAGTTCCGGACATGCAAATGAGGACAACTTCTACGTTTGTCCCAGACTCTTCAGGACGCTGGTCGGCAGGGAGGCTTCAGACACTTTTCCAGATTTTGCCGCAGTTTCGGCGCTTTTTCAAAACCAAGAAATCGGTGTAATTTGCATAAACTTCGAGCATTAGGTGAGACCCATGTGGTCCAGCACTGGGCGAGGCGAGGGCTAGACTTACCACTGTTGTCAACACCAGGACTGAAATAGGGTGAAGGCATGGGAGGCAGTAACTGAAAGGCTGGGGTTCTGTAGCATGGAGGATCAAGAAACTGAAGCGATCAGATCAGTCAGCATCAGCCCAGTGTCAATAAACATCACACTAAAGAGGTTACAACATGTCAGACAGCAAAGTGGTTTTATTGTGAAGTTGAACTGAGTCACAACCAACAGAAGCTACGGCTAAATGTCAGCGGACAAATTATGTTGTGGAGTGAACCAGTAGCAGCAACACAAACTGATGCTGATAAACATTCAATCCCCAGGAAGTTATGGTGAGCTGTTATCACCTCCTTCTTTCTGTGAAAATATAAATAATCAACAACGACTAATTTCTTATTCACACAGATGGCCTGTCCTATCAGGAACAAGCTAAGGACAGTGGATCAGTCGGTGCACCCAAGTCTGCTGGGCATGGCTCTTGCTGTTGTTGGCAATCTTGTAGTAATTTGTCAGTCTGCAAATCGTCCCCTTAACGAGTGTCGGCAAGAAAATGACATCGTAAGTATTTATGGCCGCCCTGGCAGTACAGTCCTACGATAAACTACTCTTATTGTGTCTGCTGTGCCTGGACAGATGCAGGACTGGTTGGCCAACTTCAATAAGTGGACTTATCAATTACTTACCGCTGCTCAAGAAAGTCTTTAAAGGCGGCGAGCTTTGTCCCGCACTTTGTCCATCCACTGCCTGACAACTAGTGCAGGTCAACATGTACAGGTCAGGGGAGTGAGTGATGGTGCTGTGAACGAGTGGCTGGTCCTCTTAGTTACAGACCTGAGTTATTCTTCTTCCTGAGCTCAGATAAGCCGAAGATGGTCATTGGGAATTTCCAGCGCAATCAGCCGTCGAACTTGAGCGGAAGTGATCGATAGCCGATCTCGATCCATTTTCCTAGCGATGTGTCGGCGTGAGGGAGGCGCTTGGGAGGAGAAAGGAGAAAGTGACAAGGGACGGCTTTGATGGAACATAACACGTGACCCCAAGCAAGACCTCCTTGTCCCTGCCAGGGCCCGCCATCCCTCACTTCCCGCCCAGCCCGCAGTTGTCGGTGCTGATGGGACAGCCATCTTGATGATGTCAGCAGGAGGGGGGGGGGTAGGGAGGCTGGCGGCAGGACTGGAGCAGATAAGGCTTCCTGCTCCTTGCTACGTGACACAAGGCAGCTTGTCTGGCATCGTCCGGGTCTTCTTCCAGATCAGGGCAAAGGTCAGGGGGTTACCAAAAATAGGAGGAGGATTGCAGAAATGTGTTAGGTGTATGGAACTATGGAGGGAGGCAGCAGAAAGCTCCAGACACGTTGCAGTTCATTCGAGACAAGCGCTGGAAGAGTTTCTCCAAAGCGTCAGATGGACAAGCAAGCTAATGGACGGGGTACAGCTGTGATATAGAACAGACACAATATAGCACAACATTAACCATGACAGCACTGCCACAACATAAGATAATAGCCATTAACACAGGGACGATACAGCACAGGTACACTACATCACCAAAATATAGCAAAACAACGCTTTAACACGAGATAGTACAGGACAACAACAATTTAGTACCGGCAAACTATAGCATGGACACAATACAGAACAATATAGTATGGACACAATATAGCACAACAACATCGCACAGACAAGCAATAGCACAAGCACAATACAACACAGACACACAATAGCACAGACACACTATAGCACAGCCAACATGTACTACAGGCAGTACACAGGGTGTTGTAGAGGCTCCCTTGCTTTATCTGCCTGACTATGGAGCAGATGGCGACTTGTGTGAGGCTCATTAGAGCAGAGACTTGTGAGAGGAAACACCGCCAGTGAGTAGCGATGGCTACCGAACCAAACAACAGAGGGAGGAGAAGGTTGGGGTCTAACTTCGCCTGCCTACAGTGAACCGCTTACACCAGCTTAATTCTCCGGCGACTGAGGCTGTCACATGTAGTTTCAGGCATCAAGCTGTGAAGAGACAAAACATTAGGATTGTTTCTCACTTTGATGTTGGGAGTGTCTTTTATTTGAGGGGGGGGAGGACTAATTGCTACAAGATACGCCGCCCTACCCTGTCACCCCGACCCACCCGGTCAGACAGTCGTGTCCTTTGCTTTTCTTTCCGGTTCTGATTGTGAAATTAATTAGAGAACAAGAGTTCTGAATATTTTCGAAAGAAAACACTAAGATCTGCTCAATGTATGTGTGGGTCGTGTCCAGTCAGTGTGGACAGTGTCTGTGTTTGTGCTAGAGAGGGAGTGTAAGTGAGAGGAAGAGAAAGAAGGGGGGTAGTGTATATGTACGTGTGTATGTGTGTGGAGGACATTGACGGGGGTAGATGAGCAATAGTGCGAGCGTCTGCAAGTGTGAGTGTGAGTGTCATCGGTATCTTGTTGAATAATTGTTGACCATCAATCATCACATGAAATTCCTCGAGTACCATCACTTGGTCAATAAATTCTTCTTCTCGCTCTGTCGTCTGTTCGTCTGTCTCTCGTGCCGTCCTTCTCTCCCTCGCTTGCTCGCCTGTCCTTTCACTTTCTGTGCACCATGGTGAGGATGTATAGTCAGCTCTGTGTCCCTGTCATCAGGTGGAGCCAAGTGTATCCACTCACATGACAGAGCTCATCTGTCTACCAACGCGGACTAGTCAGCAGCTCAAACAGTCTTCTGATGTCCGAGACAGCACCGGGCTGTTGTGTGCAACTCTGTCCTTTGATCTCTCACAGCTCCCCGGGACTTCATCTGCCACTTCCACCACCATTTCATTACCTGCATTGATTGGGCCATGTTTGTTGTCCCTTTTGTTATAATACTCCCCCCTCCCAACACGGGGATCCCATAGGCGGTGTGCCATCGGTGTGGGTGAATGAGCGGCCACCTGGTGGCGATATCTGAGTGGGTTATCATGTTCTCAAAGCCAAGTGGCTTATAACTACCGCCAGAGTATCTCACCAGGTTATCATGTTGTCAAAGCCAAGTGGCTTGTAACTACCGCCAGAGTATCTCACCAGGTTATCATGTTGTCAAAGCCAAGTGGCTTGTAACTACCGCCAGAGTATCTCACCAGGTTATCATGTTGTCAAAGCCAAGTGGCTTGTAACTACCGCCAGAGTATCTCACCAGGTTATCATGTTGTCAAAGCCAAGTGGCTTGTAACTACCGCCAGAGTATCTCACCAGGTTATCATGTTGTCAAAGCCAAGTGGCTTGTAACTACCACCAGAGTATCTCACCAGGTTACAGGTTTCTCAAGGCCAGGACCTGTGTCACTACAACTGAGCATTTAACCAGTTTATAGAATTGTGACCAGTTTATCTGACCTTAGGCCCAGCAATATGCATCTACTACAGCTGACCAGTTTGTGACTACAGCTGACTACAGCTGACCAGTTTGTGACTACAGCTGACCAGTTGTAACTACAGCTGACCAGTTTGTGACTACAGCTGACTACAGTTGACCAGTTTGTGACTACAGCTGACAGTTGTAACTACAGCTGACCAGTTTGTGACTACAGCTGACTACAGTTGACCAGTTGTAACTACAGCTGACCAGTTTGTGACTACAGCTGACCAGTTGTAACTACAGCTGACCAGTTTGTACCTACAGCTGACAGTTGTTACTACAGCTGACCAGTTTGTGACTACAGCTGACTACAGTTGACCAGTTGTAACTACAGCTGACCAGTTTGTGACTACAGCTGACCAGTTGTAACTACAGCTGACCAGTTTGTGACTACAGCTGACAGTTGTAACTACAGCTGACCAGTTTGTGACTACAGCTGACTACAGTTGACCAGTTTGTGACTACAGCTGACTACAGTTGACCAGTTGTAACTACAGCTGACAGTTGACCAGTTTGTGACTACAGCAACTACAGCTGACCAGTTTGTACCTACAGCTGACCAGTTTGTGACTACAGCTGACCAGTTTGTACCTACAGCTGACCAGTTGTAACTACAGCTGACCAGTTTGTGACTACAGTTGACCAGTTTGTGACTACAGCAACTACAGCTGACCAGTTTGTACCCAGTTTGTGACTACAGCTGACCAGTTTGTGACTACAGCAACTACAGCTGACCAGTTTGTACCTACAGCTGACCAGTTTGTAGTATTGTCAAAAACAACCAGCACTACAAGAACACTTGTCTGAAATATATCTAACATTCTAGGCAGCAGTAAAATGATAATTATAATAATAAATCTGAAAATTAATAAACACGTGTGCTAAAAATAACTGCGACAAATTTAATAATAAAAACAGTAACAAATGAAATAAAAAGATGAGTAAGGTATGTGAATAATGCCGCCATAAACATGACTACTAAAATAACAACAAATGTTAATGCTACTATAATAAATAATGTTTACTACAATCATAAATCAGTATCACTCAGTAAATAAACATTCGTAATGTGGCACAGTGCAAGTTAAATGGTTTTCTTGCAACTATCAGCATCTAGGGGGCAGGGTTCAAACCAGGAAGGACGATGCGGGTGATCAGGACACGGGGTGACAGATGAGGATGATGCATGTTGAACTGGGGTGCATGGGCGAGTACAGAGGTGTACGGGTGGTCAAGACACGGGGTGACAGATGAGGATGATGCATGTTGAACTGGGGTGGATGGGCGAGTACAGAGGTGTACGGGTGGTCAAGACACGGGGTGACAGATGAGGATGATGCATGTTGAACTGGGGTGGATGGGCGAGTACAGAGGTGTACGGGTAGTCAAGACACGGAGTGACAGATGAGGATGATGCATGTTGAACTGGGGTGGATGGGCGAGTACAGAGGTGTACGGGTGGTCAAGACACGGGGTGACAGATGAGGATGATGCATGTTGAACTGGGGTGGATGGGCGAGTACAGAGGTGTACGGGTGGTCAAGACACGGAGTGACAGATGAGGATGATGCATGTTGAACTGGGGTGGATGGGCGAGTACAGAGGTGTACGGGTGGTCAAGACACGGGGTGACAGATGAGGATGATGCATGTTGAACTGGGGTGGATGGGCGAGTACAGAGGTGTACGGGTGGTCAAGACACGGGGTGACAGATGAGGATGATGCATGTTGAACTGGGGTGGATGGGCGAGTACAGAGGTGTACGGGTGGTCAAGACACGGGGTGACAGATGAGGATGATGCATGTTGAGCTGGGGTGGATGGGCGAGTACAGAGGTGTACGGGTGGTCAAGACACGGAGTGACAGATGAGGATGATGCATGTTGAACTGGGGTGGATGGGCGAGTACAGAGGTGTACGGGTGGTCAAGACACGGAGTGACAGATGAGGATGATGCATGTTGAACTGGGGTGGATGGGCAAGTACAGAGGTGTACCAGTGGTCAGGACTCTAGTGGCGCACCATCAGGTCGTCAGGCCAGTCTCCTGAGCATGTTTCACATCGTATTTCACAGCCTGTAGCAGCTCCTCGGAACTCTTGTCACTGTTGATGAAAATAATGTCAGTGTGTCACACAGCTCGTACTTGATGTCACAGCCTGCCACAGTTCACTGACAGTGTTTCAGGGTGTCACTGACCTCAGTGTGCAGGGTGTCACAGTGCAGTTCCGATGCTGGGTAGAGAGGTAAAAGTCGCTGGTTGGAGACTCGTTTTGGTGTGGGGATAATCTCCTGTGTCCAGTCGGGGGCCATTATCAAGGAAAGGGTTTGGCTGGGCTCACGACATGGTGTGTGCTAGAAACGATGAACCGCTTGGTCATGGCTCGGCTCCAACAGCTGATCAGTGACAGTCTCATGAATCATCGGCTTGTATGGACTTGACACTTGGTTTGATATCATATCCCACTGCACGTGCTACTAGAGCGCCTGCCATTTACTGCTATTTGACTGTGAGTGACATTTAGTGCCAGCCTCCATGACAGTCTCGGCTTGTTTAGTCATTTGTCACACTGACACCGACATTCATCAACTGCCAGCTTCACTGACAGCGGTTGTGTCGATGATGACACTGACAACTAGCGCCTCATCACCTTCAGCTCAACTGCACGTGTGACCTGCTGTCACTGACGTGTCACGTGACCTCCATCAGTATGGATTTTCAGCAAGTGTCCATTGACACCATGTTGACAGGCACTGGTGTGTGCTGCAACACCCAGGACTTGACAACAAGTGGCTCTTCATTCAATCTCTTGGTCCCCAGGGCCAGACAACAGCAAAGCTTTTGATCGCGCGGTGTTATCATCACAAATAAAATAGGACTCGTCACAAATCAATGGCGTGAAACTTGTTGTGAAACTCTCCGCCTCTGGCTGCTTGTCTCTATCTCATGCCGCCATGATGCTGGACATGTTTACAGGTGTTTTGTGGTGCTTTCTGGTGTCATTAGTGTACTGTATCCTGGTGTTTTCTGATGTCATTAGTCTACTGTATCCTGGTGTTTTCTGGTGTCATTAGTGTAGTATATCCTGGTGTTTTCTGGTGTCATTAGTGAACTGTATCCTGGTGTTTTCTGGTGTCATTAGTGTAGTATATCCTGGTGTTTTCTGGTGTCATTAGTGAACTGTATCCTGGTGTTTTCTGGTGTCATTAGTGTAGTATATCCTGGTGTTTTCTGGTGTCATTAGTGAACTGTATCCTGGTGTTTTCTGGTGTCATTAGTGTACTGTATCCTGGTGTTTTCTGGTGTCATTAGTGTAGTATATCCTGGTGTTTTCTGGTGTCATTAGTGAACTGTATCCTGGTGTTTTCTGGTGTCATTAGTGTACTGTATCCTGGTGTTTTCTGGTGTCATTAGTGTAGTATATCCTGGTGTTTTCTGGTGTCACTAGTGTAGTATATCCTGGTGTTTTCTGGTGTCATTAGTGTACTGTATCCTGGTGTTTTCTGGTGTCATTAGTGTACTGTATCCTAGTGTTTTCTGGTGCAATTAGTGTACTGCATTCTGGTGTTTTCTGTGGTCGTTAGTGCACTGTATCTTGGTGTTTTCTTATATCATTAGTGTACTATATCCTGATGTTTTCTGGTGTCATTAGTGTAGTATATCCTGGTCTTTTCTGGTGTCATTATTGTGCTATATCCTGGTGTTTTCTTATATCATTATTGTGCTATATTCTGGTGTTTTCCGGTACCATTATTGTGCTATATCCTGGTGTTTTCTTATATCATTATTGTGCTATATCCTGGTGTTTTCTTATATCATTATTGTGCTATATTCTGATGTTTTCCGGTACCATTATTGTGCTATATCCTGGTGTTTCTGGTGTCATAAGTGTACTACACGCTGAAAGTCACAAAAGGAGGGAGGACGACTGCCTGTTGCTGTTGTCTTTACTCATTAATGTCATGTACAGTCTCATGAAGTGCTGCTCACTCAGTTCTGAAGGCTGGTAGTTAATGTTAGTTTAATGTTAGCCGGGCCTATTTCACTGTCCGTTTCATGAGATATATAATATGATTTACATTGATCTCTTTCTGTGAGCGCGTCCATGTTAAATGTTTTCTAGTAAATGAAGACTGAACACTCCCATTTTTTCGAATACCGTCCATTTTTCTTTTTTTTTTTTTTTTTTTTTTGGTATTTGTTCCCCAGTAAATTGCTGGAAGAAAAACTCTACACAAATTTCTATCACGAGAAAATAATGGCGGTGGTGTAACTTGACGGGGACCAGTTTTATTTCTCGCTGTGGAGTCGGCGTGAGCAAAGTACACACGGACAAAGCTTGGACAAAGATGGAAAATATTGAGGACGGGGCTGAAGAGTTCGCAGATTCCCAAAGGTTGATGTGAAAGAGTTCAAATGTGGGTTTTGAGACCAGAAGTGAAAGGTTCGAATGTGGACACAATCCGAAAGGGTAAGAGAATTTCAAACGGCGGGGGTGGAGAAGTAGATTGGAGGGAACTGAGGGAGGGACAGGCAGGCGGCCAGTACTAGCAGCTCCAACACATGGACCCCGAGGACAGGGCGGTGGTGGCTGTGACAGGTGTCATGGGGAAGGTCCAATGCCAGTGAAGTGCTGTACGCCATTGAAGCTTGTCCAGTAGGAGATTACGAGATCAACTAGTAGAGAGTTGCAGTAGTCTAGCCTGGACAATACAAATACAAACATCAGCTTTTGGGTGAAGGCACCTGACAGAAAGGGTAGGATGTGGCTGGTCCTGTGAAACTTGACTTACAGACTACATCGTTGTGATAGTCATGAGACTCTGATGAGTCGATGACAACATCCAGATGTCTGTCAAATAAAGATGTTCACCCCAGAGAGGGTCAAGGTAGTAGAGGATGGAAAGCATTTCAGTTGATTTGCAGCGGCTTTTGAAAGGACCTCAGTTTTACTGGCAGTCATTTAGAGTTTGTTAGTGGCGTCTACTGTTTGTCGTGAGAGAGTTCAAAGCTGCTGGAACTCAGGAGTAGGGTCGGATATTTGTTTATCATCAGTACCTGTGATACTGCCACCCCAAGTGGCTGATGGCGAGACCATGTGGTTAGATGTTTTCAGCAAATAAACGATCTGAGCACTGAAGCACACTGCAGTTCAAGACCGCAACTCTTACTGTAGAGCTTTTACTTTCCACAGACTGGGTGCAGTCAGTCAGGTTGGGTTGGGATCAGCTGATGGTTCCAGCGAGACCGAATATCAGAAAAGGGCGCTGGAAACGAGTTGCAGTATATTAAAGGCAGTTGATGGCTCCAGTATTGATGGCAATGAGATAGGATCTGTCGCACGCAGACAGTAAGTCATTCACCACTCCTACCACCACCCTTTCTGTTGAATGATCCTCCCCACAGACAGACAGACGGAAGTAGTTCAGTAGGCTAAGCAAGGCGAAGTAGTTGGAACTGTTTCGAGAACTTGGTCAAAAACTGCAGATTGAAAACAGGGGGAAGTTTTTGAGGTTATTAGGATCATGGCTCCGTCTTTTTCAAAAATAGCGGTTGATAATCCGGAATGAGTGGAGAGAGCAGGACCTCGGGAGACTTGGTGATAATGTCCATGAGAGGAGGACAAGCAGAAGATCCACAGATGTCCAGGAGAAAACCTTGCTGGGGTTTCTTTTACAAGATATTTCCAGATCACCCCAGACAGTTGTTATCAGGGATGGCAGTGAGTAGAGCGGAGACTTCCTTGTGTTTGCCAATCGTTTGACTCACATTTCTACACAGATCCCTGCTGCACGCCCTTTGGTTGTGTCATGTGGTATTGACACGCTGGATCTTTGCCGCAATGCTCCAGTGCTTTGTGGTTGTGCTGTAGTTGAGCTGTGGTTGTGCTGTGGCTGTGCTGTGGTTGTGTTTGTCTGTGGACTGCCAGGTCCGTTCATCCCAACCGATGTTCAACACGAGGCCATTCTTTCTCTCTGTGTTCTTCACCTCGGGCACGAGTCAGGGGGGCAGCACATCCCATTCGATACACTCTGTCTCCAATACACATTATAATCTCGGGTTTATCTACAGCATCTTCACAAAGACATGGGGAATAACTCAGAAATTACTCTGAACCCGGAGTCACTCCTTATCCGGTCAAAAGAAGATGGAGGGACGGGCTGCCTCATCAGATACGATCCTATCAGGGGTTTCACCTTATTGCCTCCCTTTTGAATGTCTCACACTTTCTGCGGCCACAAACAGACGAGACATTGTCCCCGCACGCTCCCACCAGCCCGTGTTTCTGGCAGCAAAAGGTCTCTTTCCTTCACCCTGGTCTCTGAACACTTCTCACCGAGTGCTGGCCACCGAAACCTCATACCTACTCCTCGCAACCCTCGGCGCTGGACAAATATTGGATCAGGCGGACACCAGGCTGGCCTCTGGCGGGACATGTCCAGCCCCTTACTCCCCCCTCCCCCCGACTGCACGGGAACGCGTGGCCGACAAACCTTTGATTAGAGGTGGCCTTCTACTTCTGATCACATCTGACCGCTTGGACACCACAAGGCTGCCACGAAGACTTTTAAGATACCTGGGTGCCTCTGAACTTTAAGGAAAAATTGCGAGTCAGAGAGACTACTTAGTAAAACTCATTTCACTGCAAGGTCTTCGCCCGACGACAGCAGTCAAGATGAAGAAGAGGAAAAGAGAGAAGAATAAAAGACTGGAACGAATAAAGAGAAAGAAGACAGAAGGGCAAGGCATGCAGGATGAGCTGTATGATTAGGAAAGGTTGAATATTTCACAGCCACAGATACCATAAAAACAGACTAAGAAACAAACATTTCACAGCTACAGATACCAAACATACAAACAAACAAACATTTCACAGCTACAGATACCAAACAGACAAACAAACAAACATTTCACAGCTACAAATACCAAAGCAAGCAGACCGAACGGGAAGACTTGTGAACACAAAGCGCTAACAGCAAATCATCCACGGATACAAGAAGAATGAACCTACCCATAATTACTTCCGAAAAGTAGGTTTTTGAAACAGGACAAAACTGTTTATCAAAAGGAAAAAAAGTTTTTTATATAGGTAAGCGCGATTTTAAGTTTATCATGGGAAAATGAATGTTTATCATGTGTAAACACGTTAATGGTAAGCAGGATTATCGTAGGTGAATACATCCTCACCATAGAAAACATGTGTTAATCGTGAAGTAAATTCACTGATCTGAGGTAAATGCACGTTCATCGTTAATGAATGCACACAGGTGAGCATTTGTGTTGTTCAAAAATACTTCTTGAAGCCCGAACAGAACTGAAAAGCGTGTTTGTAACTTTATGAACTACTACGACAACAGTCAGGAGGGCGGTGGGCAACCTACAGGCCCCGCCTTACTCCACCTGGACATTCAAAGAAATGAGATACCTGGACATTCCAACAAACACAAGATTGTACAGACATAGAAATATCTTGTTACATTTTCAGAATTATCGACGAAGCCTTTAGCTGCCTAAATCCCGTTTCTATCAAACGAATCAAACACTTTGCTACAATCCACACAACAACCATAGACTTTACTTCCTCGTTAGCCACATAAGCTCCTCTGAACCATAGAAACCAACATGCAAATATGATCAAATGTAGCAGATTTTTTCCGAAAGCCAACCTGTTTTTCGCAAAACCTTCCTGTTCCATTTCTGACACAAGCTATACAGTCTTTTATTCAGTATTGATGTTAACATTTTGCTACTTATACTGAACAGCAAGGGTTCTTTGGCTCACCTTTCTTCAGTAAGGGTACAACATTTGCTCGATTTAGCCGGAGAAATGTTTGTTCACAAACATACTTTAAAAGTTTTGTTACAAAAAATGGGATAACAAGCTGTATAGCAAAGTCCATACCCAACAGCTGCTTTTTGTATCAGTATGACTTCCTTTACTTCTCCCTCCTGTAATCGGTCTCTCTCTCTCTCTCTCACACACACACACACACACACACACACACACACACACACACACACACACAGATGCAGTGACTGAAGTGTTATGAAGGGGGAATATTTTCAAAGTAGGAAGGGGCGGTATGTTGATGAAACACTCCCCTATACACCGCTGCGGTGAGAATCTCTAGCTCCTCGGTTCACATCTCGGGGCCCGCTGCTGGCCAGGCGAGTGGCCGGGTGGTTTCCAGACCTCTCCCTTTGTGCTAACTCTCGATTAGGCTGAAGCACTTTCCTACCCAATAAACCAACAAACCTTGAGAGGCTAAAATAAACCCCATCTTTCGCAGCCATCATTTAATAATAATAATAATAATGAGAACTTATAATGCGCAGAATCACGAATAAGATAGATGGCACTCTCTGCGCAGTACAATTTGATAGAACGAAACATAACAACCAATAGACAGTGAGGTACACATAGGGACACTGGACAACATAAAGATGAGGTACAAGTCAGGAATAGTATTTTGTAAAAAGATATGTTTTAAGAGAGCGTTTGAATGCAACCTTAGAGGCTGAGTGGCGAATGTGATGTGGTAGAGAGTTCCACTGCTGAGCAGCACAAAGGGAGACCATCCGTTGTCCATGTGACTGTCTTTCTGAGAGGGAGGGATAAAATGCGGGAGTCTGGTGAGGAGCGAAGGTTTCGGGCAGGAGTTTTGACAGACAAGATTTCATTAAAGTAGCTGGGGGAGTGACCTTCGAAGAAAGCATAGCAGAGAGTTGAGAGCTTGTAGTCTATTCTAGCTTTAACTGGTAGCCAATGAAGAGAGCGAAGAAGTGGTGAGACATGATCAGGTTTGCGAGTCCGAAAAACGAGACGAGCAGCTGAGTTCTGGACCTTCTGAAGCTTATCAAGGAGGTATTGAGGACAGCCAGCAAGAAGAGAGTTGCAGTAGTCTAATTTAGACAGAATAAACGAGCAGATAAGAATTTCGGTGATTGAGACGGACAGAGTATGGCGAATGGAGCTGATCTTCCGGAGCTCATAGTATGCAGATGGACAAATGTGAGAGACGTGTTTATCAAGAGGCATGTCAGCAGACATTATGTAACCTGAATTACGTGCCCTAGTTACAAAAGGAACATCGGCATCGCCTACCCGAACAGAAACAGGCAGTGAAGGGTGAACTCTGGCCCTCCTCTTTGAAAAAAGTAAAGCTTCTGTTTTTCCGTCATTTAGCTTTAACTTGTTGTGGGTCTTCCAAAGCCTAATATCCGAGATACAATGTTGGATGCTCTGGATAGTAGTGTGAGCCTGAGAAGGAGAACAACTGGTATATAGCTGGGTGTCATCAGCATAGGATTGATGGGATATAGAGTGAGATTGAATTAGAGTGGTAAGTGGCTTCAAGTATAAGATGAAGAGGATGGGACCAAGTACAGAGCCTTGTGGGACTCCTGAGTGAATAGAGACAAGTGAAGACACGCAGCCATCCACTATAACTGACTGAGTCCTATCTGAGAGATATGACTGAACCAGCTGAGTGGGGAACCTGAGATGCCATAGAGAGAACTGAGTCTGTGAATGAGTGTAGTGTGATCTATGGTATCAAAGGCAGCAGACAGGTCTAACATGGTGAGAAATGAGATGTCACCTCTATCCACAGCAGACAAAATGTCGTTTGTCACTTTTAGCAGAGCAGTCTCAGTGCTGTGAAATGGGCGATAAGCAGACTGTGATGGAGAAATCAAGTTTTCAGAGTTCAGATGGGATAGAAGTTGCTTGAGAACTATTTTCTCAAGGATTTTAGACAGAAATGGTAAGTTTGAGACTGGACGGTAATTGTCTAATACATTGATGTCGACGGTAGGCTTTTTTTAACAGCGGCTTCACTAAGGCTGTTTTAAAGGTGGAAGGGAAAATGCCAGAAGTCAAGCTGTCGTTTACTATTTCTGTTAGGGCAGGAAGTAGGACGTCGAGACACTCTACCAGTAGAGGGGTGGGAACTGGGTCCAGTGGACAGGTTGTGGGTTTTGACTGGAGTATCATGGTCTTAAGCTCGCTTTCCGAGATCGGCTGAAAGGAAGAAAAAGAGCACTGTGGCCTTGCCAGATGGTCGATGTGGCTAGCAGGATGGTGCACAGACAGCTGATCAAGTTAAAGCCAAATGTCAAAAATCTTCCGGACAAAAAACTTGCTGAAGGCCTCAGGGAGTGAAGCAGGTGCAATGACTGCAGGCAGTTGCGGCCTGTTAGTGCGGCCCAGCAGATGGTTGCAGGTATTAAACAGGCTTCGACTCGACGAGCAAGTGCCGATGTGAGCACGAATGAATGCAGTTTTGGCTGAGTGAACAAGGTGAATGACTGAACGCTTGGCAGCATTTAGCAGCTGCTTGTGGACGGTCAGCCCAGACCTACGCCACAACCTCTCAGCTCGTCGACGCTCCGCCTTAGCTCTCCGCAGCTCAACACGAATGTTGGGGTACCATGGCGCATGTTTCCTGGGGTGAACTTGGGTACACACAGCAGGAGCATGGACTTCCAGCACGGAGTGGAGAACAGCCACGAGCCTTTCAGCAGAAATTGAGGAGCAGAGAGCAAGTTCGGTTCTCAGGTCTTCACGAAACATAGACATGTCCATGTCACGAAGACGACGAAGAGTGCGAAACACTGGTGTGAGCGGTGGGTGGCTGGCTGACAGATCGAACCGCACACAGTAATGGTCTGAAGAGAGCACATTGGAGACTGTAACTGTACGTATCACTTGATCAACAGGTCTGTGCACCACCCAATCCAGGATATGCTTTTTCACGTGTGTTGGCTCAGTGACTGACTGGGTGAACTGGAAGACATCAAGCAGATCTGTTATCTTCTTGGTATACTGATGGTTTTCCGCATCAAAATGGACATTAAAGTCACCCACTACCACAGGTATGCCACTGAGCGTATTGCAGTGGTCAAGCAGATCATGAAATTCCAATAGAAACATATTATCTGTCAATTTGTTTGTTATATTTAGTGGTGGTCTATATAAACACATAAGGTGAACTTCTCTGTCTGGTAGTGAAAGTCTTACATTAACAAATTCAAATGACGAGTGTATAAAAGGGAGATCATTAACAAACGCAAGGTGACTCAGGGAGAGATGTTTTAAAGATGACAGCAATCCCTCCTCCTCGCCTGACACGGGGAAATGAGCGTATACTGTAATTAACTGGAGTCAGATCATCACAGACACTCTCATCACCACAAGCTCTGAGCCACGTTTCAGTCAGTAACATGATGTCCAGATCATTGTCATTGATGAACTCCACGATGTCAGTTCTCTTCTGTGCCTGCTGGTTGGATGACACAGACCGGACATTAAACAGCGCAATGTGGAGATGTAGCGGAGAAGAGCTTCCTATCATTGAACGACTGCAGACTGTTGACATGACTAATCGCCACTGAAATGAGATTGCCAACATTCACAGTTTTCCTCACCTCTTTCTCAAAAGGATTGTGGCTGCTCACCCTGGCACTAATGACACTAAACTGTCTCTGTTTGCGACGACCCGCACGATGCGAGCGAAGACGTGGGCGATGATAGCCGACACCAACACGTCTGATAGCAACAATAGGAGTCAGCTCGGTTGATGGCACTGACAGCAGTTGACTTCGTGTGTAAGTGAGACAAACATGAACTCTGTGACATCTACAGCAAGTAAGGACAGCACAGCGCACTCATCATGTCAACGAGCGTCACAAAAATAATGGGAGACAATTAAACTCCACGTAATATCGATGAATACAACACAAAACGACTGAGAGCTGATCACTCTATAATATTGCGGTTGAAATAAAATCAGATTATTTAAAATGAAAACTATTTTATAAAAATAAAATGCAGTACGATAATATACAATAGGATATTCGAACGGATGATGATGTAGAGATAGGCTAAGTTTCCGATAAGAGAAAACAGAACGAGCAACAAGAAGACGAGATAAAGAATCACATCTAAAATCTCTGTAATGGCGGATCGAGAATGTAACCGTTAAAAGTAAAGTCCGCAACAAAAAACAGAAAGCAAGGCAATTACAGATAGTAAAACAATAAGAAAGTAAAGCTTAAGAGAAACAAATACAACATGTAGCTAAAAGAAACCTCTAGGTACAACTAAACAGAGGCGTTGCACAAGGAAATGGACAAATTACAGGAGAACAAAGCAACTCCGCCTGTCAGGCGCAGCCTCGTTTCCAATCTCCGGTTATCTTTCTCTGGTCTCAGACCCTTGATTTATTAAAATGTTTGCGAACACAAAAAAGACAACCCCTATGTCTTCATAGCACATTTTTTTCTTGAACTTTAAAATTTTTTTAAACTAAAAAGATGGTGCGCATGTGGCAGTAAAAGGGTCTTTGTATAGAGCCATGAACCCAGTGAACTGACGCAGGTTCCCGCGAGAAAGTAAGTGATTTTGATGTATGGGTGATGGTGAACGGGGCTGAACTGTCGAGTGCTTTAAGCTGCGGCTCTACCTTCGCTGGTAACTCGGACACAAATCGTTTTAGCCTCTTGTGCTCTGATGCGGAGAGATAATTCTGGTGACGGGGAGAGCGGAAAAAAGTCCCTCCCGACATTATTAGCCCATAAAGCAACGACTTTTCTCCAGCGACCTCGTGCAGTGTTGTCTACTCCTCTACCACATTGTCTGATGGCGGAGGTAGTGAAAGGTCGTGAGTGATGCACTGATGTCTTCTGAGGAAACATATCTTTCTGAGAAAGTGTCGGCGTCAGACCTTGCTCCATATTTCACACACACACACACACACACACACACACACACACACACACACACACACACACACACACACACACACACACACACACACACACAGCCTCCCTGCAATAATATGCTGACATATCAGTTTGTTAACGTGGTTAGCCATATAGTCATCATATTACACAGCAGACCTAGAGCACACCAGGCCACTCGATGTTCTCTGTATATCAGCAGGCGGGTGTGTTTGTAAATGATGCTGTTCACTGCACCATGTGGGGTGGAACTACAGAGAGTAGTTGTGGGGAGTTAATCAGGGTGATGGTCAATTCACGTTTTCATTCTGACAGAGTTACCGTCTATCCGTCATTGTCCATCAATAGCTGTGGCCACCCGTAGACCTTCATCCTGTGTAGCTACCCGAGGCCCTCTGTAACTCCCTGTGGCTCTCTCTCAGTTCCCATGATTCTCTGTGACTCACCTCCTGCCGTTATTTCTAGTAACTGCCTGTCTCTCACATGCCAAGAACATCCCAGCACAGCGATTACCATAGCGACAGTTGCAAGAGTTTTCTTGTCAGGAAGATAAGCAGCGGCTCACAAAGGCCGGCGTCTGAATTGTGGCCACGTGCTTGAGCACTCCAAACGAAATTATCGGAATTATCGTCAAGGATACCGTTAAAGCGGCTAAAATTTAGAAACTGGAAGAAGTCTGTCATGCCAGGAGAAGATAAATGATGAAGGGAGGCAAAGGGGTGGGGGGCACGCCCACCTGTATCCTGTACAGTAGCCACATGAGCGACTGGGTGAGGTGGGGGGGGGGGACTTGAGCTGGGGGTATTCATGATGAAATGGATGTTTGTCAGGAAGGGCGGACACCTCTTGAGATTTTCTCTGCCCCTGCAGTGGCTGGCTGCTTGTTGTCATCATTACAGTTGTAAAACACCCCCCCCGCCTCTCCACCTGCAGTGGCTGGCTGCTTGTTGTCATCATTACAGTTGTAAAACACCATCAACCCCCCACACCCGCCTCTCCACCTGCAGTAAGTCACCTGCGATAGCATAATGATAATACACACGTGTACAATCCACTTGCAACAATCAAAGAAAGCAACTTAATTTTTTTTAAACAGCGATGAGTTATCAAAGTCTACAAATGATTTCAAGAACTCAGAAAACATGTTTATATACATATCCAAAAATGTAATGATCATGTAAAGATTGTTCTGGAGGAAAAACAGTTTTGAGCAGCAGATTTATTTCAGCCTCTTTGCTTGTTGTAATGACTAACAAGGAGCAGTTTGTAGATAATCACATTTGTCTACCAGTGTTTTGTGGATGTGGAGAATCACAAATGTCTGTGGAATGGGTCTCGCCGCCAGGCAATAGTTGCCAACAGTTGACTACTTACAGAGAGTAGACCAGGCCATCATGGCAGCTCTGGTGGAGCAGCCCTACAAAATGTCCGAGCATTCACGATGAAGTAAAATAATGTTCGTATACAAGCCCCTGAAGTTTGGGTGGTGACAGAGAGGATCACGAACCCTCCCTCCCCCCCACCACCACCACCCGGCTCCTTACTGTTGTCCGAAGCGCTGTTTGCACGCGAACACAGCCTCTCACTCCTGCCCGGGGGGCGCGTGCTGCCGAGTGTCTGCTTGTAAACACTGACAAGCAGCACCATTGCGTGTATACCACGTCTGCAACTCCACCAGCAAAGGTCACACCACACAGTTACAAATCAAACAACACGAGTTTGGGTTTTTTGGACCTGACACCTAATCTTCTTGTTGCTATTGGATGTTGGTAGCAGTCTTTTATATTGGCAATGTTATTTTATATTGGAAAATATTATTTTCTATTGGCAATGTTATTTTCTATTGGCAATGTTATTTTATATTGGTAATGTTGTGTTATGTTGGCAATGTTATTTTATATTGGAAAATATTATTTTATATTGGCAATGTTATTTTATATTGGCAATGTTATTTTATATTGGCAATGTTATTTTATATTGGTAATGTTGTGTTATGTTGGCAATGTTATTTTATATTGGTAATGTTGTGTTATGTTGGCAATGTTATTTTATGTTGGCAATGTTATTTTACAATAGTTATTCTGTTGTGTGCGACTATTTTAGTGCCGTGTGTACTGTTTGCTATATACCACCAGAGAGCTTCCAGAACCAATACGGAAAGGTTCCCGGTCGATTCAACTAGGGTCAGTTCGACTAACGGTCGTTTCGTCTAACGGTCGAGTCATCTATAGGACGCATGAAATGGAAAAAATTGAAGTGATTTGAATGTTAATAAACGATTTAAATCTATCATGTAAATAGTGCTAATTATCATACAGACTCAACAAGAACTCAAACGCCCGATGCCGGCGACGCATCGAACCGTCCCCCGGTGTAAAAATTGACGCACACACGTGGGAACAGTAAAAACACGCGTTTATTAAAGATGGAAGAAAATTGTAAGAGAGAAGAAGAAAGGGCGAACACTGCCAAAATAATGTCCAGATAACATACAAATAAACGTCCCTGCACAATGAACAAAATAATGGAAACCCGCGCAGCGCCGTACATGGGTGCAACCACACGTAAGGCGGGTACAACATAAGACAACCCCCCTCCCCGATGCATCTTATAACGAAAGTTGAAGCGACAGTTGCGAGGAGGCAGCTGGCTGTCATCAAGCGGCCCGCGTCCTATAGCATTTCATGCGTCCTATAGACCACTCGACCGTTAGACAAAACGACTTAGTCAAACTGACCCTAGTCGAAACGACCGTTAGTCGAAACGACCCTAGTTGAATCGACCTTAGTCGAAACGACCGGTTACCTACGGAAATTACTAGAATTTCATGACAAGTGTAACAATAGACTCTTAGAGTTCTGTTACAGGTGTATCAAGAAATTCCTAGGATTTTGTGACACGTGCAGCAAGAAAAGACAAGAATGTTGAGAAATTCCTTCCTCCTGTGAGTGATGCCAGTAAAGCTGCCCCCCCCCCCACATTGGTACCGGTCACTGGGAGGACGGGGTGCGGGACTTGTGGGACTCAGCAGTTGACGAGGCCGCCACTGACATGGGCCTTGAGCTGTCATAAGCAGAAGTAGGTCCATCTTCACATTTGTCATCCAGTTCCTCTGTCCACCTCGGCCTTGACCTTTCTCCAAGGTAAGGCGAAAGACGGTGTTAGCATGTCCTGTTGGTCACGTGGGAGAACCAGACAGAAGGTGCGTGGCTTCAGTTCTGCAGAAAGTGGTTCTTGGTGTCCTGCGAGTCTGGCCATAATGCTTGGTACAAGGTAATGAGACAGGTGGAGCAAGAAACTGAGAGAGGGATGTGACAGGTGGGGCAAGCAACTGAGAGAGTGGTGAGTCAGGTGAGGCAAGGAACTGAGAGAGTGGTGAGTCAGGTGGGGCAAGGAACTGAGAGAGTGGTGAGACAGGTGGGGCAAGGAACTGAGAGAGTGGTGAGACAGGTGGGGCAAGGAACTGAGAGAGTGGTGAGTCAGCTGGGGCAAGGAACTGAGAGAGTGGTGAGTCAGCTGGGGCAAGGAACTGAGAGAGTGGTGAGACAGGTGGGGCAAGGAACTGAGAGAGTGGTGAGACAGGTGGGGCAAGGAACTGAGAGAGTGGTGAGTCAGGTGGGGCAAGGAACTGCTAGAGTGGTGAGTCAGGTGGGGCAAGGAACTGCTAGAGTGGTGAGACAGGTGGGGCAAGGAACTGAGAGAGTGGTGAGACAGGTGGGGCAAGGAACTGAGAGAGAGGTGGGGCAAGGAACTGAGAGAGTGGTGAGACAGGTGGGGCAAGGAACTGAGAGAGTGGTGAGACAGGTGGGGCAAGGAACTGAGAGAGTGGTGAGTCAGGTGGGGCAAGGAACTGAGAGTGGTGAGACAGGTGGGGCAAGGAACTGAGAGAGTGGTGAGTCAGGTGCAAGGAACTGCAGAGTCACTGAGAGAGTGGTGAGACAGGTGGGGCAAGGAACTGAGAGAGTGGTGAGACAGGTGGGGCAAGGAACTGAGAGAGTGTGTGAAGTTGTGTGTGCAGGTGTGCAAGAGGTGTAGAGTTCAAGATGGCAGTCGTTCTGTGTGTGTGTGTGTGTGTGTGTGTGTGTGTGTGTGTGTGTGTGTGTGTGTGTGTGTGTGGATTGTCATAATTATGGCTGTATGTCACATGGGTGTATATCAATGCCTATCTGTTCTCCCGACGATGAAGAATGACTGGGAGCCCAGTGCTTGGTCTTCATTCAGTGTTGTGACAGACTGTGGTGGCCACACTGCCACCGTCGTCTGCTGTGCAAGTAGTCGTATTAAAGTGCAGAAATGTGTAAGTGCAGCTTGTATTAGACATTATGGTCCTTCCCTGCGTGCATGCTCAGTATAATCTCTTTTCTGTTCAACAAAGGCTAGTCTGGTAGAAGAGGCAAAGCAGTGAAATTCGTCCCTAGAAGTCTGATCATGTTGGCAGCTTGTTAATTATTGAGAAGTAATGAGTGTGTTATGTGGCTCCACTTGGGTGGCTGTTTATTGCTTTAAACCTTTGATAACAATGTTCTGGTGAACAGTGATGAGTGACACCCATACATCAAACAGAAAATCTTGCGACAAGGTGTGAGGAGAAGTGTGTGTGTGGGGGGGGGGGGGAAAGGGGTGTGTGTGTAAAAGCATGAAGGCGAGGTGTGGAGACACTTCACTGAACTGCGCATTCAATAAACCATGAACGTTAGTCTTAGAAAATGATCTATACACCTACGCGACCCTTATTCTCTACAGGCCAGTCTACTCTACAGATTGAAGATTGTGGACTGACAAACTCTTGAAAGACTTGGAAAAGCTTCTTGCTGCAAGAGCATGCGCGAACACACACACACACACACACACACTTTCATCGTTGGGAGAGACTGTAGAAGGATAAAGTTTGAGGATGTTTGTAACTGAAACGTTTTCTCCATTAGCCAGAAAAGCGAGAGCTCGGTTCTCTTGTTGTCCTGTAATTCTAGGCACAAAGGGCGGGTGCGGCTAACAACCGCTGAAGGTGGGTAGAGGCTGGGAGGATGGATGCCACCGAAGCAGTTTCTTTCTCTCAAATCAGAAAGCCCGAGCAGCACCCCACCTCCCAGCGCCCCCACCAGGACTGGTGACCAGTGGCAGGAGGTTGGCGGGCGGGCGGCGAGATGACGAGGGCCGAGCGCTGCGAGCAGACGACTCAGTGCGCTGCTGCTGTGAGTGGCGGGATGGAGATGCTGGGGCCTCTCAATTCACACTCGCCGCTGATGAACTGACACAAGAAGCACAGGTAGTCGACAGGTTTAGAAGATTTCTTCGGAAAACAAGGAGACGTTAGTACATCAGCGTCTCACAACGACTACACCACGACGCTGTTGTCTCGTCCTCGAGCTGCGGAGTAAAAACCACTTCACTGACGCGTGTCCGGGCCTGACACCTGTGATTGTCGGCTGAGTTGTAGCAGCCATGTCGCAGGTAAGCAAATAGAGCCGAGGAAGAGATTAGTCAAAGTGAGTGACATAATTCTCACGACAAGGGATTATTTACAGACCTTTGCCAGTCAAAAACATCCGCGGGACCCTTCGCTGGGTGTCTGCAATCATGTCGGACGAAAAAAGACCGTCATTATGTTCTAGCAATGTGACAGCCGGTTGATTGTTGGACGTTTGATGAATACCTCCCGGCTGCCAGATTTTAAAAATTGTTTGTGAGCAAGAAACACCATTCATTGGAACGTTGAAGCATTTATGAGAAACCGACTTTAAAAGTTTGTGAAAGGAACAGGAATCGACCCGACACCACACAGGTTACGGACATCACTCATACACGTAGTGTTCACCAAGATTGTTTGCATGGAGGACGACTAGACCATAATAGTATTCTGGGTTAAATGATGTTGTGAAGTGGCATGCTGATACATCAATGACTGCCGACTGTGCTCTGCCTCAGCAGCAACAGAATTCCTTGTTCTCGCTTGTAGAGGGAGACAGGGTGGTAAGGGGGGTGGGGGGCATCTCCACCCAGTCGTCAAGGCAGTGACACTGACAGCTTTTCATTTTCCGACAATCGTTCTGGCGGCAGTGATATTCTCATCGGGCGGAGGTGAGCTGATCAAATGTTTGTATGCCCCCCTCCCCCACTTTTCCAATGAGCAGGAACCGGGGCTGGCAGCTGCCTCCCCATCGGTGTCCCTCAGCCCGTCCTCCCCTCAGAGTACGCAGACTGCCTTCTTGTAGTTTGTATTCTTTCATGCCAAGTCAGCGGGTGGTATTATAGCGAGATCACTCGCGAGGCTGTGATATAAAGAAAAAAAAGATGAAAAAAGACTAAAGATCCAGCGATGTCTTATTGAATGGTTCCCGTCATCAGACAGTTGGGAGCCTGGCCTCCATATCCTGCAGGAACTGCCGGCTGCTCGCCTCATTCAGGGGACTTCCCCTAAAATGCACATTTCGGTTAGAGAAACCGTTTTAAAGCTTTAAGAAAAGTCTAGAAGCTGAGTTAAAAGTAGTGTTGGGTGTATTACTAAAGTGGTGAGAGGCAGCAGTAGACCAAGTGTGGTAACAGACAATAAGAAAAATAATTGAGCCCATCAGTTCATGTTGGATTTGAAGAGGGTGATCAAGACAGCGTATCCGCAGCCTTTTTTGCCAGAAGGAAGCTCACCCATATTTTGTACCAGTTGCCTGTTGAGCCACGTGGGTAGTTTGTGACGAAGGTTTTCACTCACTTTCTTAGCAACGATTTCTTTGAAGGAAAAGTGTTAAACCAAAGACAATGGAGCTGATGAACTTGAGCAGCAATGTCAGTAGAGCTGCTAGTTATATGAGAAAGGAGTGAGCGGAGTTCATCTACTGCCCACCATCGCCCAACTGAACGTTCACTCGCGTGCACAAAGGTCACGGGCTGCGAGGTCGGTCCACCTCTTGTCCACCTACCACGTGATCGACAAACATGGTGCGGGTAGGAGCTCGTACCTTTGGACTGCTGCTGTACATTGCAACTCTCCATCCTACAATGCAAGGTGAGTGTAATAGGACGCACACACACTTACCTTGCACACGCACGACACATATTACACACATACACCACGCTCGACGAGCCCCCAGTAGGTGGGGATGAAGGTGAAGAGATTTCTAGTTGATTTATGGAAGATGAAGAACTCGCTGCTCTCTCTTTTCTATCTGGCCATGGAACCCTCGTCTTTATTCTTCTTTTTACGTCATTCTTTTCCCGAAATGACGACGAACAAATGACGCACACATGACGTCAAACACAAGACACCATTCACACACATGAAACAATACAAGACCTCCCCCTAACTCACTACAGTGAGAAACTGTCTCTGTGTGTGTGTGTGTGTGTGTGTGTGTGCGTGTGTGTGTGCGTGTGTGCGTGCGTGTGTGTGGTTTACGAGTTACTGTGTGGATCTGTCCAACCAGCTGGTCAAGGTGTGTCACACTGTTTGCACAAAAAAATGCTGCATCTACCGCCACCACCCACCCCACAAACCACACCACAACCCTGGCGATGGAGGGTCGACTGACAAACGCAAGATGTTTTATGAATTCTGCAAAATGCAGGAATTAGTAAATCAGTAGAAGACCTTACTCATGGATCCCATAATTAAGCCTTTTACTCGACTTTCCTGTTAGTCTTGCAAAAGCACGTGCACAATACACAACAGTGATAATCCAGCCACTGTGTTTATTGAAGGTAGAGCTACACACAGGTAGCCAGTGTGGGTTGTACACACCTACACCATAGTCCCCTCAATGTGGATTTGTTTAGGGAGCGAGAGAAAGGTCTGTAAGTACAAGAACTGTAGTTGGTAGCATCAGACTCAGTCAGGTGAGCAACACTAGCAGATTAAACAAGTTCAGTTCTCTTCTTGTGACAACCTTGGTCTTATGGAGTCAGACTAACTCACCTGTCAGTTCGCAATACTAAAAATTACAGATGTTACAGGTGCTATGTCATATCACGTGTTAAGGGTGTTACAGCACACCTGATACACCAGTCAGAGGTGCCTCATGCCAGACATGCACGTGCCATGTCCGAACGAAATACTTGGAGGTTAATCTGTGAAAACCAGAGAAACTGCAGATGTTTCTGGCCGTAGTCGGGGAAATGGCAAAGCTTTATCTCGCCTCCACTGATAAGTGATAAATAATGAGACAAGACGTGTCACTGGTTTAAACTGCCTTTTAACAGACATGGAAACTGTGCTGAGGATGTTTCAGTAAATGAAAACTGTCCTGGCGCCGGCCGCACGAGGCGTGGATAGCGAGAAACACGTGACGAGCATGTTACCGCCTGATTAGTCAAGACAGTCCACCGTGCCACCCCCGCACAGGTTGTGATTATGAGGCTGAGCAAACAACTGTTCATTGGCTGTACACTCCACTCCAGCATGCTCTCTAACACAGCCACACACTGGAGCATCAACAATCCAGGCTGTCACCTAGAAGAACATTAACACATGGACTGGACTCTGATAGGAAGGTGGACCACCAGCAATATTAGCGATGACAGGACATGAAGCTGGACAACTGCACCAGCAGCAAGTTTAAACCTAAACTATTAGCGGCTTGTAACAGAGAGGTGGGTGGAACACTAAAGTATTAGTGGTACTCTTACAAAAAGTGTGACCAGGGGTTCTATCAGGTCAGGTTGTCTTGTTTATCTCATTAGCGACAGAGGACCGATAGACCCCACAGTCGGGTGCAAGCGGAACAAAGTGCTTCAAGTCCTGTGAACCCCGATGGAATATAAAAACGTAGCAGGTATTTCATCCGTCTCCTGTGGATGAGAAATATGGTGGTTCTGACAGTCTCCTCATCCGAGTACAACATCTCCCTCACGACATTTTAGTGGATGTCGAAGTGAGACCCGCGCCGCATCAAACTTTGTAATTACAACATAAATTCAAGGCATGAAAAATATTTCACAGTCAAGCAAACACTTTCAGCGCCACCTGAAGGTTTTATGGGCCTGGAGGTGGTCTGCAGGTGAAGAAGATGATTAGCACTAAACCCGGGCCCGTGGCAGGGACCTGATGTGTTGCCGATGAAATGTGCGCCACACGCCAGCCTATGGGGGACCGGGGGGTCATTTCCCTCCGAGTTAAAGTTTGCAACTTGTACTTTAAACAACCTCGTCACCACGTGACTCTACGGGAAATAAAGACACTGAACAGTTGTTGTTCAGCCGTCCATGTTACACTTTCTCGGGGTTTGGTTTAGTAGAGAAAGAGGATAAAATCTAACTATATACATGCAACAAGTTCAAGTATTTCTTTTCCCTTCTTTCCAACGAGCACACACACACACACACACACACACACACACACACACACACACACACACACACACACACACACACACACACGATAATGCGCGATAAAACACACACAGCTAAAGGTAAAACACTTAATGTTTTCAAATTAATTTTGAGGTTCATTTCTCATTAACCTTATCATCTGTATTAGGTAAAAAAAAAAGTCAAAGTTTTATTATTTCTTTTAACCATCATCTGTATTATCGAGGAAGTTCTTTATTTTTATAATCTTGTGGGTTTAATCCACGTTGATTCTGAGCTGGGGAGCTGGCTTCAGCCCTAGGTGTGGGTTTAATTAATTGTGTCGTGAAGAAAAATCCTGTCAAACTCCATCTTTTAAATTTGAAAAAAAGAAACAACTATTCTGGTCATCTGAAAACATCATTAGTCTGTGTTCTCACATCAGAGAATAACGGACCTGGTGAGACTCTAGGTTCACAACTTCCCGGAGTTTTCTTCCGGGAAAAAACTCTTGGCTTCTTGTGAATGTTGTTGTCTGCTGTTTTGTATATTTTACAGACCTCCGCCTGTCTTTGATTGTTTTGGTGTAGAAATGCCTGCTGTGAAAGGACCTTAGTGACTCTTATGAGTCCTTACAATGATGAGAAAAATGTCTGGAAGCCATTGCACGCCTTTCTGTGGAAGTTGCATGCTGTGAAAGGGCCAGCCTGGCTCCCGTAAATCATTTCATTTATTTCTGTTTCCGTCCTGCCTGTGTCAAGCAGACGGGTGTGTGAACTAGCGGGGCTTAAGGGACAATCTCACTACACCCACCCTGTCAGTACCCGTTGCCGGCGCTACGTGTCTTTCAACCTCCATCCGTCTTTCAAACCGTCGTTTGCTTTATTTGCTGCGGGGGCCACAGCCACTGATATAAGGCTGAGTGGGAGCAGGTATTACCACCCAATCTTTGTGTGGCTGTGCACTCGGGTACATGCGGTTGTCGTGAAGAAAACTGTAATCTCACTGCTACCTGCTCGCTTCTACCACGTGAGGTTCATTTCAAAACTCAGGTACACGGGTACACGGGTACACTAGCAACTGTCAGCAATGTGAGCTCTGAGGGTTGTAAGAAACTGTTCTCACTATTCATTCTGTCGGGTATGTGAACCCTGTTAAAAACTCACCTTGGAGGCAAGGGTCACCTGAAACTGTCTTCACTTCTTTGTCAGAGATGTGAAGGTGAATCTGTTTTTTGTTGGAGGAAAGGCCGCCAGCACCTGTCCTTCCTTGTTGCTCTGTCGGGTGTGTGAGGGACATCAGGAACCTCACCCCCCCCCCACACACACACACACACTTTTTCGGGTATTTCAGGTTCTATCGTGACTAATCACCTGTATTTCGATCTGCTTTATATTTTGTTCCCAGCAGGAGTGTTTCTATACAGCTGAGAATGGGAAACAGGAATTATTTTCTGCCGACCTAGACAGCTACTGTTTTTGAAGCTCAAACAAATGCACTCGTCACTATTAACATGGCGAGTATTTTTAGACCAGTCCTCTCTTCAATTTCAACATGTTCACGAGAGCTTCACCTTCGAAAAAAAAATGTTATGTGGACTTTAGTGGTCACTGACCCTTGACGAACTTGTCGCTCCCACGTCACTCCCACCCGGACTCACCTGTCGCTTAGCACGCTGTTAACGAGTCTGTTTCTTACACCGACATCAGCAAGACCCTCCCCCTGCCCCATATAATGTATGTCTGTGCAGACACCCCCGTGGTTCTTGAGAAAACAGTTCATGAACCTCTGCATACCGGTCATCGTGTCAGTGAGTGGGTGACATATCATACTAGCCTATAGTCGCCATTGTCAGTGAGTGGGTGACATATCATACTAGCCTATAGTCGCCATTGTCAGTGAGTGGGTGACATATCATACTAGGCTATAGTCGCCACCCCATGTACCCAGCAACTCACAGTGCAATGATTATCTTGATTGCCATTGTCTTGATTACCTTCAACATCATGATTAATCTTAATGATGAGCATGTTTCGTGTAGGATGACCATTTTAATATTCCTGATTACCCCTTTGTCGTGATTACCGTGTTGAAGTTGTTTTACCTTCGTGATGAGTAGTTTGAGCTGATGGTTAGAGGTGTTACCTCCCCCCCCCCATGTCCACTGTGTACTACTGTGTAATATTATCTGGTATTACTAGTGTTTCTAAGTTTGTTGTTGTTGTTAGTATGGGGTGCATGACCTGTTCCTGGACAATTTAGTTTGTGAAGTTTCTCCCAGGTGAAGATCATCTGCTGTAATTCGTTGCGAGCTACAAAAACTCGTCAGTACCCGTTATTAACCCTTGAACTACTTACCGCTAACCTCTGTCTTGTTACCATCTTACCATTTCACCATCTAGACATGTCTCTACACGCCCAGGGTCCGGTGATTATGCATCACAGATATTTATCGGTAAGATAACAGTTTCTTGGCGGTTGTGCGATTCTGTGGAGTCAGTGTTGCCATGAAACTTGTCTTGTGTAGGACTGGGAGCGGGGGGAGAGGGGGGAGAGGGGGGAGCTGCTGGCCGATCAAAGGGCGTCTGGCTGTGAGTCCCTCAAGCTTCGGCACGTCTCGGCGATGCTAAGTCCATCAGAATCGAACTGCAACCTCATAACGGCTCTCGAACAAAATAGGAAGTTGGTCATTTCCGCATCAACGCTGTCTGGGAGCTGTCAGGGAGACTGAAAACGGACCGACACGTGGGTGTGTGTTTGAAAAGGTGGGCTGGTGGGGGGTTGGTGCGAGAGCAGAGAGTTTTATAGCAAGAACTGCACAATTTTAGTGGTGCAAATAAAGATTGGTGTGCACTGTGGCTGGATTATTGTTTTCACATTAGTCCATGTCAGTTGTATTAGACACAAGTTGTATTAGACACAAGTACCTTTGTGTAGAGAGCAGACTGCATGGTAATGAAGAAACTTGTCGAAGATGAAAGACAGTTAGTGTCAACGCTCGGTCGCCAAGCGCCGGACTCCACCCAGCAATGACTGATCTGCTTTATCAACGACTGACAATGACAACAACTTTATCATCTCTATAGATTGACATGACAATGGCAATAGCCTTATCTCTATAGATTGACATGACAATAACTTTATTATATTTGTACATTGACAATGACAATAGCGGTATTATCTCCATAGAAAGTTGGGTGTGGTGATCAGTATAATCGTTTTCAAGAAAGAAGCGCTGCCTGAACAAAGCAACAAACACACGCAGTATCCATTGTTGGTTGTTATAATTGTATGTACAGACAGGTGGTACAGACAGGTGGTACAGACAGGTGGTACGGACAGGTGATGATCTGCTCTCACACACTCGCGACCATTTCAACGCCTGTTGCAAAGTGTAACAGACCTGGAGACCAAAGTGTTTTGTGATCTGCAATCTGTCTGTGACCAGCTTGTGATCACTCTGTCATCGATGTTGAGACTAAATGTCAAATGGCAAGAGCATCACGATTATGAAGTGTAGTCAAATCACAGTCTACACTAATGATATCTTGTGAAGTGTAGTCAAATCACAGTCTACACTAATGATATCTTGCTGGTGAAGATGACTAAAATTCACAATAATCTCCTTGGTCCCACTCCATTGTGTCAATAAACTCGTGGCATTGCTGCTTGGGAAGACTTTGTGGTTTGTAGAAGTATTCTAGCTGCCGACTGCAGCATCCTGATCCTGATCCTCATTTTCCATTCCTCTTGTTGTGTAATATGTACACATATCGGCATCGCTGCCAGACTTGTGTAAACTACACTCAGAATAAATTCCGTTTTTTCAAATCGATGACAAAGGTCGCCATCTGTAAGAACTCTACAAGTGTGCGCCACCTGACCTGTAAGGTCATCGTTGATGACGTCGATGACAGACCTTCTGTCAAAAGATGTTTGTAGTTCGATGACAAACCCCCGTTTAGTGTAAACTGCTAGCCTCATTACCGGAGCTGCTTGTTTACAATGAAGAGAGTGATTGTTGTCTTTTTCTCCTGTCACCACCAAGGCGTATCGTGTTCGCCCGGGTCACATGATATCAGGGTCCCTCCGTGACTGGGACATTTATGACCGACAGTAGGTACCCACGAGTCACTCATTATCACGAGCTTTGAATACAGTCTCACCACTTGTCACACACCTGATACAACCATTGTATCTCGTGTTCTTCAGGGTGCAGGGAATCAGTTTATCGCCATTATGTGCGGCTACTACATCTACTTCACACTAAGAGAGGGAGAGAATAATTCACCTGCATTGTGTATCTCACAAACAATGTTTATTTGTTTAAGTCAAAGATCTTGCAGGTGATGTATTTAATGTTTTGTACTCACACAGTGTAAACAAAGAGCGACATCCTGTAGGTATTCCACAATAACCACCTTGAAGTATGGGGGATACCCGTGTGTGGTTTGATTTCCCTGTCTGTAGGCTCTTCCTTTCGACACGTGCATGACTAAAGGTGTGTCTGCGCGCATGCTGGTCTGCTCGAGTGTCGAGGGGCACACACAATGGAGCAACACAGAAACACAAACAGCTGAGAAGAAAAATGGAAAATACGCAGCACATGTCTTGTTCCCCATCCTTTCATGATCATCGATCAGGAGACGAGCCTCAGAGAAATTTCTGGAAAAAAACAGCTAAAATGCTGAGGCGGCGATTGTTAATTATTTATTTTAACAAGTTCATGTTTAGTAAGACTGATACACCGACAAGGGACATCATTTATCTAGTGGCCGACACCATTGTTCATGATCTCTATGAATGGCGACAGAGACATACAAACAAAAAGGATTAATCAGGCGAGAAGACGGGTTGCTGTTCTTATTTAAATCAATCCGACATTTTGTGGCGTGCAGCTGACAGCCTCAGTCACGAGATCGTTGATGGGTCGTTGGTCGGGATGTTAATGGAGTGGGTGGCAATGTTTTCTCCTGCAGTGGCTCCCGTCTTGTTGCTGGATGCGAGCCCCCGGGCTCCTTTGTCGATGTTGGCCGAAACTGAGGCGCCGTCCATTTCATTAACTTAATTCCAAGCCCGACTTGTGTTTGTTAAGAGCACACAGGCCTCCATTTAGTCAGCAGTTTGCGCACTTGAGCTCCAACAATAGGGTCGACGAAGTTCGATAACTCCAGTCCTTTGAAGTAATGAATGCAATAACCTCCCCTCCCTCCTCTGTATGAGCCACGTGTTGAATGGACTTCCTGCTCGTCGGCTGCCTGCGGGACCTTCGCCGCCTTTGTTGATACACTGACGTCACTTCCTGTACAGACACGTGGGGAAACCCCTTCTAGTCACGTGGGCAGCTTCCCAATGTGAGACCTTCCCCAGGTGATGAGCTTGTCATGAGAGGCTGGCATCGTGTAGAAAGGTAGGACTTGTCTCCTGGTACATCAGCGCCTGGGACACAGGGGCTGACGGAAGTTGTTGTTTATGTTCTGAGGATAATAACTATGAAGTTGTAGCAGGTATGTGATACTAGGTGTAGGGAATGTAAGAGAGAAGACAGGACGATTTTACTGTCTATACTAGGACAAGATTGGAAGGAAGACATATTTTTAGTATCTAATATTTAGACAAGACTGGAGGTCAGACATGACTGTAGTGTCAATATTAAGATTTGAAAGAAAATTTGAGTTTAGTATACATACTAAGACGAGATTTGAGAGATGATGAGTTTAGTATTATACTAAGACACGATTCAAGAGAAGACCTGATGAATTTAGTATGATACCAAGATAAGGTTTGAGAGAAGATTTGATGATATTTAGTATTAGACTAAGACAAGAGTCAAGAGTCAAGAGAAGACGATGATATTTAGTACTAGACTAAGACTTGAGAGAGAAGACTTTGATGAATGTAGTAGACACTTTGACGAGATTCAGAAGGGACAGTGACAGCTGTGATGAAACATGTGAGTTGTGAGGAAAAGAAAACCTCAAGTTTTTAATTTTGCATTCATATCAGTGTGAGTTGAATTACAATTTACACGTGTAAAACTCCGTGAAATGTAAAATCTCTATAGCAATAATGGGATACGCCTTATCCCCCATAGGCAAGCCTGGTGATTGTCTTCTCATGGATGTTATCGTTGTTTATATTCACGAGTGAATTTCCTCAAAAAATGGCCAAATGCGTAAATGTAGCCACGAAACTGGGTCAAGACCGTTAATGATGCTGGTGGAGGAGCCTGGCGGTGATAACCATCTCGTGACAACGGCGTCCGACATCCTTGTGAACTGCTTCCCCGTGCAGCACCAGCTGTCGATAGTTTTGCTGCCAGCATCAGCTTAATTAATGCACTGAGTTGGACATTTGTGTTCACTGAACTACGGACACCACATTGCACGCACCCTTGTGTATGCTTACCTCAGACTGTCTACATACACCGGGGTAGGATTAGTGGGTAGCGACAGGCACAAGTCACACTTTTATCCACGCATCGAGTCACAAACAAACGCACAAGCAACATAGGATATAAACACAGAGACAAACACACATGCACACACACACATGAACACACGCGCGCACACTCTTGTGAAATGAGGACTCTCTACAAGCATGGACATGGAATTCTTTTGCGCACGCGCGCGCGTGTGTGCGTACCTGCGTGCACACGTTTCACTAAAGAAGTTGCTTTTGACACATACAAAATTGTCCTCATAAAGTTGACACACGAGATGGCGCTACTGGCAGACGATATACGAGACCATCAAAAAGCACCCGAGGGGTGAGCAGAGATAGGGGGGTGGGTCAGAAAGGTAGCCAGGAACAGAGTGAGGGAGGGACAGAGACACAGAGTGAGATAAACGAGAGAGAGAGAGAGAACGAGATAGTTGGAGAGACAGAAAGGGAAGAAACAAACAACAGCATTGTGTGATAGAGGAAGAGATAATGCTCCGTAAGAGCACTTGTGAAACTGTGAAAGGTGATCTTTGTCAGATGGACAGCCCGTATTTCCCACTGGCCTGATGCTTTACTTCCGGTAATCTTTCTAATGGATGTCGAGCAGGCCTAGAAGGTTCCATCTTAGAACTAACGGGCTGCTCCACAGGAAGTATCTGGTGTGGTCTTGTCTCCTCGTGGATCACCAGAGTAAATACCAGTTGTAAAACTTGTTTTGTCCCACAAGGACGACCAGCAGCTTCACGCTGTCAGACACGTCGTCAGCTTCACGCAGGTTCCTTCCATACTCTTCAAAATATTGTTGTTCAGCAGCCTGTCTTGTCCGTGGGGGTGTGGAGGGTGTATGCACTTATTTCGAGTATCGTCCCCTGCAAACCAACATCCGTAATGGCCGCCATGTTCTCAAAGGACCCCATCTTCCTGTGGAGTTGTCCCGCCTGATGTCGTTTAGACTTCCTCTTGCTCGTCCTCATCACCACTACTGTCACAGTGTCACGTGTCATTGTCACAATATTCTCGCTCTGACTGAATTAAGGGGAAGCAGTTAACATCTGCATAAATGATGGTTTACCGACTTAAATGAGAGCGGTGTGTGAGTCAGTGTTGGTCTTCAAATCAGAACCTCGACTGTAAGCGGCACCTGACTGAATAAACAAGCACGTAGCTAAATGTATTGTCTGCCAGTAAAATAATATATCATGTCTCTATCCTCCAGCTATGAGCGTGAATTTTTAACGGTATCACATGACCGTGTCTCACTATATTAAGGTTAGGAAATCCTGCACGAACGGTCAGGTGAGTTAATGTCCAACACACAGGAGTTCACTTCATTGCTTAGAAGTCCACCTGAACTGACCATCACAAGGTTACAACCAAGACAGGTGAGTCGTCTGCACAGAGTTTCTCTCGAACTGATGACCGGCGGATTATATCCAAGGCAGGTGAATTAATAATACAGAGGAAGTCCACCCGAACTAACGAATTAGAACTTTACACCCCACGAGGAACACAACCGTAGATGACGACTGTGTAGATATAGACAATCCCCAGTGTAGATACCCCTTCAACACCACCCTTGGCCAGGAGTGTTTCAGCCTCCGTAGTCACCGCTGTGGAGGTCTGTCTTGTCTGTCACATCTCCGCTGAATGCCGGGGAAACGTCCACTGGTTTAAACCAATCAAACTCTTAGCAGGTGAGTCACAAAGGTAATTATCGCTACGTGTGATCCACGCCGACTACACCACCAGGTAAGTTCATGTATTTGGTCGGCGTGGATTCTCACCTGAATGAGACCGTGCCGGGCACAGTTACACCACACCACGTGACTTGCTCACACAGTAATCTTTAGTATACAAGGAGTCACATTCTTTAATACGTCATGGTGTGATGTAATATCTAGACTTACGTCACACGGTCACGTGGCTTCCCAAGAACGTGCCGCTGTTCTCTGTTGACGGTGACAGTGGAAAGCTCAGGTAATGTCGTCCTCTCTCTCTCTCTACATCACTTCCTATCACAGTGCTTAAGCTCCGAGGCTGAACATTAGCCTGTCATCATCTTTATGACACTGACAGTGATAATCTCTTATGGCAGTGACAGTAATCATCTGACACTGACCCTCAGCAGTAACGTCCATCTTCAGCAGCTTTCCAGGAAGTAAGCTTTGAAAGGTCAAGCTTTTAGTGGCGAGTTCATGTGTGACCATGGGTGACAACATCCCAGGGGTGCCCGCACTGCCTCCGTCAACTCGTGGAACGAGAAATAAATTCGGTTTTTAAAAATGCATTAGGATGATGTAGATGGTTCACAACGTGACACGTGCACTTGAAACAATACATACAACAGGATATGCCCCTGTCACGTGACTGCCTTACAAAATAACATGCTGGTGTTTACTTGAGTGATTGTAAACAACTTTAGTTCCAAACCACAGACAGGTTCATAGACGGACTCTTCTCCGACTGTAGAAACTATACATGAAGTGCCTAGTGGCGGATACTACTCAGCTTTCTGCAACCTAATTTCTGTTCTTCTTTTTCCTACCATCTCCATCCCGCACGCTGCGCCTCATTCAGTTTGTGGGTCCCCCGAGACAAACAAAAAAATGGAAAGAGATCCGTTTCTACCGACATGTCGTGGCTGGGCGGGTAGTCAGTCCTGTCGGCTGGGATGAATTTCGACTTTGTTTTGCTGTGGTCAGCGACATTATAGCAAATGAGATTGCACTGGGCCTTCTTTCACCTGACAGCCAGTCTACAAAGGTTAGCATCATGGCAGTTTGTCACTTGTGGGAATAAAGTGTGGGCTGTAGAAACAAGCTTGGTTTGTGGAGAGACGCTCATGGCGACTGGAGCATCGCACACGTGTGTGTGTGTGGGGGGGGGTGGAGAAGCAGGACAGATCATGCTTTTCTCGTGCTGTGGCAAACATTTGTTTACAGTCAACGTCTGTGGCACCATGCACACGTTCTTGAAGTATTCCAAGCTGACCCATTGGTTGTTGCATTGCTGCTCTCTACTTTATTCCGGGAGTTATGTTTTTTTACTCTCCTTTATCCTTTTATTATTCTACGAGATAAAGTTGATATCCTGGTGAGACAGGGTGAAAAAGACCTTATGAGCTTCTTGGTCTAGGAATGGTGAATGTAATAATAATAAAATGATGTACCGTGTCTTGGGACAAGATATGCCGATAAATAGTGAGTGGTTCACTGTGGCTAAGAGCAAGATATGCGGAAAAAGTGTATGGTTCACTGTGCCACCAACAGAATGATTGAACTCGGGCGTTCTTTACTACCTTGTTGCTAAGGTAGAGATATCTGATGGAAACTACAGTTTTTGTCGTCACAACGCCTGATGATGACTCCTGCCGAGATATAAGGGCAAGATATTCGGAAAATAGTGAGTGGTTCACTGTCTTTAAGGGCAAGATACGCGGAAGGGGTTTTTGGTTGGTGGGCCGAGCAAGCTTCGAACACACGACTGTCTGATTCAAAGGCGAGCACACTAACACTACGGGAGCAGATCAGCTTTAAAAGTTTCTTTTTTCTACTCGTCAGACGCAAGTCTCTTGAGATGTTTTTGAGGCCGCAATGTTGATAAGCATGCTAACACCAAGGGAGGGAAGGCTGGGGGGATGTGAGTGGAGGTGTTGGGTGTAAGACCACATCTCACTTTAATCTTGGGATGCGAGTGGCAAGACTTGCGTGAGCTGTTGGTGTGTGTGTGTTGAGTGCAAGTGTTTTCTGTAATCCTCAGACTCAAGCAGCATCAGCCTCGTTTCCCAGCGGTTCATTTTCTTGGCTTGTGTGGTTGCGTGCATGCTGATGTGTGCAGGTGCTGAGGCTATAGGTACAGATACAGACGACGTGTCTCTCTTGTGGGCAATGAACTGATTTCCTGCATGGATCACACAATCCATCCCTCTCTCCCCTTGCTTTGAATCAGCTTCTTTGGCTTTGCCTACAGCCACTGGCTCTCTCCGCGTGCAAACAGACATGGCGATGTTGATAGTCCCACTGTACAATACATTTAGCCATGCTGGCTAGGGGCTGCAAACCTTAATTAGCAGGCTTTCTTGGGGGAGGAATTGGCATTTCAACATTTGCGAACATTCACAAAAGGTTTTCGTAAATGAAACTGTATGAGCTTTTAGTATATGTCTCTCTCTCTCCCCTCACCCCCTCCCTGGAAGGATTAAAGGAAATCACACAGCCTGCGGTGTTTTGAGATGAAGATGTTGATGTCACGTCAGTCATCATCCTCTCTTCAGCTTCACTGCCATCGAAATGGAGCCCTTCCTTTACACACTTCTTACTACACGGCCTCCTCACACACACACACACACACACACACACACACACACACATACACACACACAATCACACCGACAGCGAGACACATGCATACACACGTGTGCTAGAGGCGAGGTGCTTAACGGGGTGGAGAGTGAAGGCGCTGTGTGTATGTGTGTTTGTGTGTGTGTGTGTGTGTGTGTGTGTGTGTGTGTGTGTGTGTGTGTGTGTGTGTGTGTGTGTGTGTGTGTGTGTGTGTGTGTCAAAGTAGCAGTTTCGCTTTTTGTCCTGATGCTAGAAGGCTTTAGAACGACTGCAAATGAAGGGGCTTTGAGTAAATCCGTCATGTCTGATATTGATCAACACAACTCGCACATTCTCACTCTTGTTCAGCCCCTACACCCTACCCCCCACTCTACCCCACACCCTACCCCCCACTCTACCCCACACTGTACCCCACACTCTACTCAATCGCTTTTTCACGAGGGTGCACGCGAAGGTGCGATGAATAATTCATCACCGAGATGATGATATTGTATTTTTCTTGAAGTAAATAATCATTTCATGCCACCAATATCGTGTTACATTATTTAGTGTAGCTCCTGTGAAAGCGCATTTACAAACCTCAATAATTCTCGTTAATGTCGTAAATTTTTCTCATGAGTACAAAAACTTCAACCTGCTTTAATGAGTTTTATGTGCTCTCTAACAATCAATAAGTTTTAAAGCTTTTTTGCGCCACCGACATTGTTTACGCGATTGTTTATCATCACAACCCACAATAAATAAACACATTCATTTATCTTGATCGTATTTTTTCACATGAAATAAATGGAAGTAAAAAGGCGACATCGGGTGACTTGTGAGATAATCTCGCCTGACAATACTGGTCAGCAGTAAAACTCCTCCTAGCCTTGTTATCAGTGTCTTGTGCGGTTTTTCTCTAGTCGGTGTCACGGTGGCAAAGTATATTTGTCTTTGATTTTTTTCCCTGTGTTTTCTTAAAATTTCGCTCGTTACACTTCCCGTGCACCGTCCGAGGTCTGCTCAAAGAACTGAATTAATTGCCCCTTTGTCTTGCAGACCTGAAGGTGACATATTTATTCCAGCTTTTCTCCACAGGCGGCGCTGGGTGACAAATAAGGTCCAAAGCTATAATTTGTTGAAGCCTGAAATGTTTCTGATGATCAGGCTCAGTACTGCTCACCCCAGTTTGCAGTTGATATTTTAAGGCCTAAGGAGATGTATCACAGCTCCCCACCTTGTGTGTGTGTGTGAGCTCACGAAGTGTGCCATGACCCTGTTTCTCTCGCCATGTTTCACCATCATGGGCCACTCCGACAGGGCAGTTTGACATTCGGATACTTCGGTCTCTTTCAGAGAAGCAAGAATTGAGATTTTAACATGAGAGTAAAGAGCGATTACAGTTTTTATATCAAAGAGGAGAACGATTACACTTTGGAAGGAAACTGGGGAGAGGAGCAGCTTGAGAACACTCCTGTGCGGTGCATTGTGTGCGGGAGGAAGTGAGGAGAGAAGGAGCAAGGAAGCCCTCGGGGTGGAGGGGGGGAAAGGACTGGCTCTTGAAAGGTTGTCGCGAGAACTGCAGGCACGTGCCGCCAGTGAACATTGATCACACCTTGCATGCGCACAGCTGTTTGTGAGGTGTGGGGGCCTCTCTAGACCCCAAGAAAGGTTTGGCGGGACTGGCACTTGGGTGGACTGTGAGGCCTCCACCCTGCTTTACTGTCCTTTGCTGCAGCACTCGACTCGTTTGAATTCGTTAGAGTAACATGGAATGTCTACAATGTTCGTGCTGAGGAGATCGCAGTCAACAGAGACGGGTGGATTGTCTCCGTGGCCGCAAGTTGGGGTGGGGCTGACAGTGGCGCTCAGACACTGTTTTACCTTGAGGAAGACAAAGTGCGACCTGACCCCCACCAATCCCTCATACGCTCACCATCAGTTACTTGTTCCTTTTTTTAAGATGTTAACGAAAAGGAATTTGTTTTAATAAGCACGTTATTCACACTAAAATAATAAGAAATACAAAAGATGTTTGGAGGCTTTTCTAACACTGACCTCCAGGGTGACAAGATTCCTACCAAAGAACATTTGAGTGGTTCAGTGTTACAGTGGTAGTGATACAGTACTCCATAGGTCCAATCACGGACCTTCATTACTGGATAAGCGACTCGGGGTCATGTCCGGTGTAAGTCTCGGCATTCCGTTAGACAGGCCTCGTGTTTCCGGTTCTTTGTTTGCATACCTTAGATAAATTCTTAAAGTAGATGTTTTGTTTTCGTAACAGAACAATCTATACAATTGTTTCCCAAAACTCGAAAACAATGTTTTTTTAATTGTTAGTGGTAAAACAAGTCAGTAGCATCTGTTGTGACGATGTTTTTATTTTATAAAATTGTCGACAAATCTAAATGAGTTTTCTATAAACAAACGAATAAATTTTACAGAAAATACTGTTTATTTTGTAATCAATCTTCTTTAACAAGGTTCTGATGACAGAAAAGCTTAATTACTCACTTTTATAATTTCTTCTACGTTAAGAAGATCCGCCATTTTGACAGAAAACGGAAGCGAAAGCCCTCGTTGTTAGGGTTTGTTACGAGGTAACGAGCGAAAGACACTTATCCAGTGAATGAAGGTCCGTGGGTCCAATGTTACAGTGGTCCAGTTTTACAGTAGTCCAGTGGTAAAGTGGTCAAGCGCTTGTCACCAGGAGATGGAGGCTTGTGGATTCCTCAACACGTAATTTGTGTCTGGATTTGGCGCCTGTTATAGGGCTACATTGGCCGAATTCTTAAATTACTTCAGGCCCGCAGATCGGCAGGTTCGATACCCTCAAGTAGCGAGGAAGTGACGGCCACGTTCTTCACCCAAAAGCTGGTCCCGAGAAAAGTGAGGGCTGTTAGTCTCATTCTCCACAAAACGCAAGGCCACGCAACAGCATTGACCCTACAAGACTAAACTGTCTCTATGGCCAGTGTTTAGCTTACAAGGCTAAACTGTCTCTATGGCCAGTGTTTAGCTTACAAGGCTAAACTGTCTCTATGGCCAGTGCTTAGCTTACAAGGCTAAACTGTCTCTATGGCCAGTGTTTAGCTTACAAGGCTAAACTGTCTCTATGGCCAGTGCTTAGCTTACAAGGCTAAACTGTCTCTATGGCCAGTGTTTAGCTTACAAGGCTAAACTGTCTCTATGGCCAGTGTTTAGCTTACAAGGCTAAACTGTCTCTATGGCCAGTGTTTACCTTACAAGGCTAAACGATGGATATAGAGGCAAAGTTGTTGACGGCGTAAAACAGCGACAACCACCCTCCCTGGTGACACGTGACACGTGACGTGGAGCTGACTGAGAATCTTCATAACAGATGAGGTCATTCCAGAGCTTCTCAACTACTAGTTGTACCCCGGGTACACCATGTCGCTCTTATTTTACTGTCTGTGTGTGTAGCTGGGAGGTTCTTACCTGCTTGTAGTCTACAGGTCTTGGTGTTTAACAAACCTCCACACACACACCCCAACACACTCACACACACACACACACTGAAAACACACACACACACACACACACACTGCTGTTTGTTTCAATTTTTAATTGTCTCCGGATGCTGTCAGCAGACTGGAGACAATAAGTTCACGAGGCTGACAAGGCTAATTGCCGGGTGTCTGCAGTCTGTGCGACACTGGCCGCAGGACCAGTCGAGACCAACGGTCCACGGCACGTGCACCCCCTTGGTGCTGCCCAGTAAATTGAGACTTGAGACACTGGCGACACTTGTACCTCAGCACAAGAGAGGCCTGAGCTGTGACTGCCAGCGCCACCTTACAGTTTCTACATATCCGTGTTTGTCCTGACTGTCGTCGTTGTCGTAGCCTGAGGCAGACTCGACTCTTGCCCCCCCCAGCCCCCCCCCCCCTGTCAGACTGCGCCTCACGCGCCTCGCGCTTCCTGATAGTAGGGGTCGCGATGGCTTAGAGGGCAGAGAGACTTGGCTTAAACACCGGGAAGAGGGGGGGGAGGGACGAGAAACATTGCCTGCGATTTCTCCATTTACCAGTGAGTGAGTAATGCCCTGCCGCCGTACGACGACTACACGAGTCGATTAGTGAGATTTCATCTACTGCAGTGATGACAGCTCATTAGCACAATGCATAACGATGACAGTCAAGTTAGGGAGATTAATTTTCACGAGCAAATGCTAAACTAAGGGCGGAAGGACACTTGACATTAGCCTGCTAAGAAAAGTCAGTTTAGCATTAATTAGCAAGACAAGCCCTCGCCACCTCGACGTCAGCATGGCCGCCACTCGAGGGACAGCGGCGACTACAGCAACCCGCCACACCAGTCGTTGTCTTGATGCTGGCAGTGACAGGGAAGAAAATCAAGATTTCACCGGATGAAGTTGAAAACACAACTCACAGGCACGTGCAGCAAGGAAACTGCCGTAAGTTTATGATTAGACTGTGACACGCCCCACACCATGTGGACACTAACCGCGAAAAGGTTAATTAACTGTCTTCGGCATGAATGCGGGGCCATCCTACTGGTTGTTTACTTCACCCTATGATTGATTGATTGATTGATTGATTGATTGATTGATTGATTGATTGATTGATTGGCGTCATCGCACTGTCTGTCGTATGAAATACCTCGGCGGAGTGTTAGAAGATGAAGGCTGAAGAGAAAAGGGAAGAGATGAAGACAAGAAAGAATAAAGACTCCAAGACTTAGGATACACACTGTACCGGGCAGGGAAGCTGACGGAATCCGAAGTTCCACTGATAGCCTTATTTTTCCGAGTAATGGAAATTTTCGATTAGAACCTGCAAGTGCCTCTACCTCCCCACTATCCCCGGAGTAGACTCCTCGTGCTAAAGCAGCGCCTCCTCTCGGCAGCGACATGAAAGAAATTGACCTGTCAAAGATGGCGATACAATCTGCGAAACGACTGGCGACCACGGGTCAGACATGTGCAGGGAGGGCTGGGAGGGGGCTGGGAGGGGCCATGATACTTTCTGTGAAATTTTGTATTAGGCATCGGGGTGGGTGGGTGGCGGAGAATTCTCACAGCGCCGGCGTGTGTGTGTGTGTGTGTGTGAGGGGTGGGGGGAAGATCAGCTGCTGGAACAGACTGTTAGCATGAGCAACAATACTTGTGATCTACAAGTTCAAAGAAACTCAAATTGCATAGAGAGATGCAGGCCAGCTTGTGCCAAGTGCGAGGGCTCTCCCCGCGTTCCGCCTCGTGCACACACGTCAAAGTGAGGCTAACTCCGCGCAGATTTTTACAATAAATTACCTGATTGAAATCTCCTGATTGCCTTTTGAACTCTACCTAACTCGGACAAATGCATTTAACTGCGCCAGTCATAAAGCTCTGCTTACTCATGATGTTGCAAGAGATTTTGTGTGTGTGAGAGAGAGAGAGGGAGGAACAGAAAGAGAGACCAAAGTAAACTCGGTAAATATAAATATAAATTTTCCTGCCTACACACTCAAGAAGCACACAGGAACGTGTGGACACTAACTACACTTAAAGCATAAAACATTCCCATCTAGTCCAGTAGCCCACCATCAGTCACTGTCAACTCCCACATCCTTTCACAGACATTTAGCAACAGACAACGCATCTTTGGTCAACGAGGGTGGATCTTACAGAGTCATTCCCTGTCATTATCTGTCATTCCCTGTCATTGTTGATGTCTTTGTCACTGTCTCACAAAACTTATTACTGGCACTGGGTGTCGTATACCCGTTCACTGGTGCTGTACCCGACTTAGGTGTCAGCTTCGTCTCGCAGACTTTCGTGGATGGAGATATGCACACCAAGAGTGCACGTGCCTAAAGCGACTCCAGCCTGTCATTGGACAGCCTGAGAGGTTTCTGGCCTTCATCATGCTGTTAAATGTTTTGCGGTGTCGCCACACAGCATCAAGATGTAGAAAAGGACAGGAGCAGCGAGAAGCACGTGACCCGCTTAAAATGCAATCAATTAACGGGACTCCGTGTGCTGCGGGCTGTCGCTCAACTTCCTGCTGGTGTGGTTGGCGGCTGCACTGGTGGTGGTCGGCAGTAACGGGCGTCTCACATGCCGTGTCATGTCCCTCAATTACCCGTGTCAAGAGGTCATCGCCAATCCTCAGATGTCAGCATCGGCCTCTTCTCTTGGAAGCCCGTCCATTCAAACTCCAAACATGCTCTAAGAGCTTTATCAAACTTCGGAAGACATTTTGTCCAGCTTTGCTCCCGAAGCATCATGCTCGTTTTTTGTAATTTTTTTTTAAAGTGAAGATGATTTGATATCCATGTGGTTTCTCGTGCCGATCTCGCTCACTCACTCACCCAGCGTGTCCGCCTTTCTGTTTGTCTGTGTGTGTGAGAGGGGAGAGGCAATAAGGTAGACATCGTCTACAAATATTTGTAACAAGATGTTTACTTAAAAGGTAATTAAATCGAATCTAACAGTGGAGACGATCGGCCACAGCTAATTGCAACATGAATGCTGCCTGCTGAGCACGGGAGAGAAATCCTGTATTAGGTGGGACTGCGACTGGCTGTAAAAGTCCTGATGATTGTACTCCATGCCCTGAGTAGAAATCAGTTTTGCTGAATTTCAAAGTGCGGGTGGGGTTAGGCGGTAAACTGCTGGAGTCAGTGCGATATACTAAATATCAGACAGTGAAGCCAGCAGCCATTCTCAGCATGTGTCTTTGACAGGACCATCGACCTCGAAACATCTGATCCTCGGAACTGAAAACCACAGCCACGAGGCTGGAGGGGTTATGATGGAGAAGAGGGGGAGAGTTTCTGATTCAAACGCTGAGCTGCTGCACGATTTCAATCACTGTGGGACCAGACATAATACCTAACTGAGCAGGTCCACATCACATCTCCATCTTTTAGGCCCAAGGGCAATTTTGGGGATTTTCCTGCTGTTCCTACCCCATACCAGGGCGGGTGTGAGGCCTGCTAACACCTTCCTTCCCCCCTACACACATCCACACCCCACAAAAAAAAGTGAACAGTTGTAATCTGTTCGCGGGGAATCCACTCAGAAGCAGGTTGTGGACATTCCAACTGCTGAATTGATGGGTGGATCACTTACAGGGAAATGAGAGGCGAGGCTGTGAGCCGCCAGAGAAGGGAGACGTTTGATTGGCTGTCTCCACCACGTGACTCACTCACTCAACAAAGCCCCATCTCGTGTCTTCTTCATCTTTTGTGGTTTCTCACTAGTTCCTAGTTCTAGCGGGAACATACATAGCAAGTGATGCTAGTTCCTAGCTGTAACATGGACACATTATATTACCTGTGTAAAAGGATGAGATAGATGTAACACGTCAGTCCATCATGATGTATTCATTTATATCAACACATTATCAACGTTTCAAGAATTCAACTATGAGCTTTGACATTGTTGTAGATAGGTTGATAGAAGTGACGAGGTAGTGTGTTGAATGTGTTTCACGCATGTTTAGTTTTATTGAACGTTGGTCACAGCTCATTGCACATCAGACAGAGTGGCCTTCAGATAAAATAGCAATAATGTTACAGCTGTGGGTGGAGGATGGGGGGAGGGACAACCCATTAAGATGTCCCGCGGGAGCAAGTGGCTCAACAAAAATCAGAGCGCATTGCGGCATCAGCTAATAACAAGTGAATACAGATGACTGGCGGGCAAAATCAGCTTTCACGCCCTCCTTGGATCTTCGTCATGCTTTAACAGACCCGCTTCTTCGGACCTCCTGCTCACCCTCCCGAACATGGCGCCCACACAGCACCCACGTGGGGCCCACAAGGGGAATTTGCTGGGGCCGAGCATTTTACGTTTGCCTCGGCGTGCGGCCAATAATTTAGATGTGGTGGGAAAAGGTAATCAAGAAAAAGAAATAATAATTAATGACTCTTTAATCACATGGCCTCTCGTATATCTTTCTCGCCCTCCTCTCCTGTTTCCCTGGAAACCGAAGCGGTGGGACCAGCTCTGGCGGTCGTTACGTACGTGGTCTTGATGAACCGGGCCGAGCGGACCAGATAATGTCTGGCATCGCATTACAGTTTTACCGAAATTCTTTCACGGCTAGCCTCGTCGTCATCCTGATTTTGTGCGGGTGGTGTATGAGAGGTCTTGTAAGGTTTGTGAAGGTGGGATATGAGAGGTCGTGTGAGGTAGTATGTGAGGGTGGGGTATGAGAGGTCGTGTAAGATAGTACATGGGGGTGGTGTATGAGAGGTGGTGTGAGGTAGTACGTGAAGGGTGGGGTATGAAAGGTGTGAGGTAGTATAAGAGGGTGGGTTATGAGAGGTGGTGTGAGGTAGTATGTGAGGGTGGGGTATCAAAGAGGGATTTGGGGTGGGGAGGGCGGGGCTTACACTGTGTTATCCAGCTCTTCATCTGTCCACAAAACCAGTCGCCATACAATCAGCACATATTCTTGCAGACATAATTCCAGCTGCTGGATCTCAACTCTCTACCGACTCGGTGAAGAAGGCACGAGCGGAGATGTTCAAAAAAGACAAAGATTTAAAAATGTTTTTGTTCATATAGTGCTGGCAAGAGTTTGTGGATTGCAGAGTATATCAGAGACTTCAATTACATGTAAAGATCACCTGTAGTCAAACTCAATGAGCCCGAGCACACAAACCACGTGACTATGTTCAATGGGCAAGAGATGGTTGTGCCTGGAAACATCAGCAGGCCTATTCAACTATCTTTTCACATCCAAGACTTCAGCAGGCTGCCAGTTGCACTCAAATCCTGTCGATGTTAACATTTTCAGACAAAGCAAATGTTGGCTAAGTAGCGGCAAGCCGGCTGAACCCCATATTTGCAAGGTGTATGGAAAAAGCTAGCAATCTGCTCACTAGAGTCACATATACAGTCAGTACGAGAGTCTGGGCAACAAAATAGTATGAGTAGTCATCAAGTACAGTCCCTGACTTCTGTTGTCATCACCACCGGCACACAGTGCTTCTCAATCTCACAGCTCCCAGAGCTACCTGACGCCATGTCACTTAGCAACGGACCCCTCCACCCACACCCACACCCCACACACACACACACTTTTCCTATTAGCTAAGATCCCCGACACTGTGCCGGGAAACTGAGTGAAGCCTGAAGAGAAACAGCAGAGAGAAGAAACCTCACAACATTTCTGTTGGGTGACAGGGAGGGTTGCTTTCACATTCTTCCTGGTGCCCGCGTCTTGAGCCAGGTACTGGCAGGTGATGGCAACCTGTCTGTAGGTATGGCTTCATCGCCACCGTCACACGTGTGTGTGTGTGTGGATGAGTGTGTGTGTGTGTGTGTGTGTGTGGATGTGTGTGTGTGTGTGTGTGTGTAGGGGGGTGCTGTTAGCGACCAATCAGCAGCGAGCTACGAGTGGTGCGCTGACTCTGAGCCCATTGCCCCGCTGTTCCAACAAGCTGAGCAGTTTGTGAGACTAAGATTTACGACACTTCGTCTGTTTTCTGAGTTTTGAAGACGCACGTGACACTGATACACACCCCTCGGCGTAAATACTCAGACTTTGTCCTCAAGTGCTCGAGCTCTCAAAAAGAAACCGTTAATACAAGTGAGTGCACCAGTCAGTCACCAGCCGCTGATGTTGTGGTGGTGGTGGTGGGTGGGGGAGGGTAAATGTGCTGGGTGAGGACTGTCAAGGGGAGATTATTAGGGTAACGGACAGGGGGAGATTATTCGAGAAGAGATTGACTAGCTGACAGAGCAAAGCCGCTTTTCGAGATGATGGTAGGGATGAGTGACACTCACGGTAAAGCCAGGCATGGAGTGTGTGATGTCCGTGGACAGAGGTGTTAGTGGCAGTAGTGAGAGGAGAGGTCAGGGGTTAAACACTGGTAACTGTGCTTATGCCCTCGTCTTTCTGTATATTCGTTGGTCTGTGTGTCTGTGTTTGTGCAAGCGCGCGTGTAGTGAGACTGGGCCACGACTGAGCCAGTAGCCTGATGTTTTGGTGATGGTTATGCTTCTGATGAAGGAGATTCATTTCAGTAAACATTGGCAATACCTGTCAGCAGGGCGGGTCGTACTGTACTTCAGCGATCGCTCAGCTTGAAAGGTAGGGAAGGGGAAACCGTCTTGGTGACAGTTGTTGTCTCTGACCAGCTGATCATCGTGGAGGGCAGACGTACATGTAGCACCCAGTGATGGCAGTCACCTCGCCACTTCACTGCCAGGACAGGTCTTCGCTCGGTCTATGGGACGAGGTCGAGGGCCTCTAACGACAAATCATCGACAGGAGAATCTCTTCCATCCTTTCTGCTGCTCGCCTGGGCGGCTAATCAACTCGGCTGTACGGGTGGCGCCTAAAGCAAAGAGACAAACCAGTGGACTCCATCACCCAGACTTATTCCAACGGGGGTGGGAAGTGAGAGGACAACAACAACTACTGGTGAGCAGACGGCGCCAGTCTCGTGCACTCAGATTATCGCCCCTGATTGCCTGGATTTACGGGACTTCCATTTCTTATCAATCGTGGCTACGAGAGGGGTTATGTCTTTGTCGTGGCAAAAGCTTTGATGTAGACTTCCTAATGTGTTCACGTGACTGTCTTGGCATCCTGTTGATGTACATGTTGTGACCAAATTTCTGGAGGGGTTCATGATGTGCTGTGACCTGACAGAGAGGAGGACCAGGCGGTGCCTTGACAGATGAGGTAGTGACCACAGGAGGAAACTGTGATTGAAGGGAGGACCAATAGAGTGGACATACCAGCGGAAATGCTAGGAACCGGAGCCATGAAGTGGCGGTCAGTTGAGGTGGTCTGCCGGACATTTTGATTACAGGGGGGGGGGGGACGGGCGGTAAGTAAACTCGGAGGGTGACGGACCGCTGTTTGATTAATTAACGCGCGTGACAAGACTTGATCACACCAATGGATGCTCGTACCAACGATAGGTGCTTGGGGACAACACAGCTCCTTCCCCGGGGATGACTTTCCACATCCGTCTCACTGTCTATCACCGAGAGTCTGACAGGCTTTTAGTATAAGAATCGGTTTAACAGGTCTGCCAGTCGACTCTTGCTGTACTTATATGTCATATCATTGGAAGTTTTGTAACCACACTACTTGGCAAATGCGGGAAATTAAATGCTCTACCAAAACTTGAAAATATGAACAGTTCTTAGAAAAAAAATCGTACACATTAAACACCAGCAGCCTGTCTCTACAGCCAACATTACTAAGCTGTGTGACAGTGGACATCACAAGGAACCTGTGGTCACGGCACACAGGACCATCCAACTTGTCTGTACACCAGATCTTAGCATCCTGTGTTACAGTGGACACCAGCAACCTATCTCCACATGAGACAGTACCACCATAACCTGCTCAACCGAATTCACCACCTGTCTGTGCAGTGGAGGTATGACTACCTCTCATCGCAGCAAGACCATCAAGAACAGCAGACAACATCATCCTCCCCCAAGAGAAGCCTCATCATCATCCTTTCGACCGCAAACCTGGTCCTTTTCTCCTCGCAACACCCTTCTTCTCATCAGCTTTTCCTCGGGGAATGATGAGCACTAAACATTGCTAATCTGTCCTCGCCGTGGGCAGTTCATCACAGTTACATTTCCCTGATATGCTGCTCTGCAGTCGAAAGCAAACCAAACATCCAAACAGCCAAAATTTCTGGCTCTGCCTGCAGCCAATTTATGAGTTGACAAGAACATTTTCCTGTAATTTTCCTCTCAGGTGTCAGTTTGGGTCTGAATAATCTATGACCCGTGAGGTGCTAATCTGATTCTATTACATTTGTTCATCAGAAATGATGATGATCTGACACGTGTGTTCATATGAAATGATAATACAGTCACCTGAAGACAGGGACATTGAGCTAAACCATTTTAGATGTTTCAGATCATTGATGCGATAAACTATTTTCCGTTATTTCCTCGTTGCAAAGCCTGGTAGGGAGGGGGGAGGAATTGTTCGATAAAAAGAGTTTCATGTTTATTACATAATAAAAGCTATTAAATGCAGAAGCACTTCACTTGCATGATACACATGCTAAACTAGGGTGAGAATGATTGGCCAGTGTTTGGATACGATTTGCCGCACACATATCAAAACTGGTGTGTGATATTTAGTTGGTGTGTGATATTTAGTTATCACCCTTATTTCTGTCGAAAACCTGATGGTGTGAACCCTTGATAATAGGAAATAGTCTTAGCCACAGCTAGAAAACTCTTGAGTCTTAATCGTCGAGAAACAAACAGGATGATGACCGAAGCTGACCAATTCTTGAACCTTAGTAAACAGTAAATACTGAAGGATTATCACTTGATTGGAGAAGTGCAAGTCACGTGGTCTGATATTGTTCTTCTTTCAATTCAGTGGAGTAAAAAACCCGTAGTTTATACCCTAAGTCCTAAAATATGTTTTTTTTTCTCCAAGTGTGAAAGTATTCCTGAAACTAGATCATGTGACTGGCAGTGTTGTCAGAACAGACGAGTTTCTGCGGAAGTGTGGCTGGTCTTCTGTCACTTCGCGTGTTTATGGACAAATGATAAACAGTTCAACAACAAAGTCTCTCCCCCAGGTTTGTTGCTGTGTCTGGTGGATGTCGAATGTCATCACTCTGCTCGCCATGTACACTCAAGCTCTGCTGGATCAGACTTACACCCGCCCCGGGCTTTGTCCTCGTCATCCCTGAAAGAGTAGGACACGTGACAATGAGGAACAGGAAACCTGATGCCCCACCTACCGCAGTGCACGAGAGTTGACACGAGATGTCGAGGTAGAGGTGAAGCCTGATGGTGGTGGGTCTCCACGTGCTTCCATCTTCCTGTTGGCCTGACCATGAGGAGGAGGGTTGGGGGCGAAGCGGGGTTAGGGAAGGGAGAGCAGAATGCACCCGTGAAGATATTCCGCAGTTTGATGTCTACAAAAGCCCCAAGAAAGCCCTACACACGATGATTTGATTGATCAATTGATAGGCTGATTGACTAGCCGCCACGACTGCCTGGCCCACGTGCATGTCGCAAATCAGCAAGCCACTCGCCAGGCGGCTGGAAGGCGGTGGCATTAAAGGCTCCATTATTCACTTCAGGCGGGAAATGCTACAGAAGGAGATTCTCTCCTGCAGCCAGACTGAGGTAAATAGTCGGAGATTGGCGAGCGAGGCGCACTCCTCAACACTTTCCGTTGCCAGATCTTCCTAACTGTGTACTGATTTGATTGATTAAGCACTACAGGGAAGTTCTTAGGGCGGCCACACAAGAGGTGGACTACAGCTATGAAGTTCGTGCAAACACTGCAGACGAAGAACAAACGTTGAGAAGAATGAGACATAACCAAAGGGCTCAGACAGAGACTGTGGAGGCTGTAGGACTCACCCAGGGCTCGGCAGATGTCGGGGGCAGTCAGGGGAACAGACTCCACCGCCCCAGACATTACAGTCATGCTGTGAAAGATGGACACATGCTCATTGTAACACCCACACACATCTATGAACCAGCAGCAAAACCTCACCACTGCACCGATGGTCGTGAGATGCCGGGGTGAGACCTGACCATGAGGACCATTCTCTGACAATGTCCGACGCTGGCCATCGGGTATTTTCTCTGCTTCCTTTCTTATCAAAGTCTCCATGACGGGGAAGTTGTAACTGTGTCGGTGGTTATCTGTCAGTAGCGATGTTGTCGATGATGAATATTTGTCTGGCCATGGAATACTTGTTAGTGAGAACACTGGCAGTTTATACATGTCTGTGGCTGTGATATATTGGTGATGCTACTGTGACATTGTATAGATGTTTCTAGCTCTGTTGCACAGTTTATGGGCAGCATACAAACTAAGTCTGTAGATCGTTGATTTGAACACCTGTCCGCCATGAAAGTTTACCAGAAAAACCGAAATGTTCGCTTTTTGAGGGGGTGGGGGAGGGAAGAGGGTATGGGCTGTGTGACCGATGGAGTGAGAAAGTACTTGTCATCTCTGCACGCAGTCAAGCGGAGTACAGACAGGCTTCTGTCAGCCTCCCATACATTCGCCGGCTTCGGAGGCTTCATCCGTGTGCTTCCCTCTTTGGTTGTCAAGTGCTGATGGTTTAGGCCTTAGGGGGGAAAATGACAAGGCCCTATTAACATTGGCCTAAGAAATGGCAGCGGATGCTTAGCGGATGGTGGTATCAGCTTCTAACTTTTTATATAAAGGTCAGAGTGGTGAGGGAATGTTTTCTAGCACCTTTCCTTCTCTTCAGTTTTCTCTCTTTTTGTCTTTACTTCTGTCTTTCTCACAACTAAAGCTCTCTTTGTTACAGACACACACCGCTCTCTCTATCACACACACACACACACACACACACACACACACACACACAGAGATACCATACAAAGCGCACAAATATTCATACGCACTGGTTTACGCTCGCACGCTCACTCCCTCACTCTGAACGAGAGAAAAGAAAAATAGAAAAAATCGGTGGAAAATGTCAGGAGGGGGAGTGAGACACCCCCCATTCATTGAATGAGTTAAAAGTGCCGTTGCCATGACACACTGCATTTGCTCGATAAACACATTTCTTACCTTTTGTACGACAGTGAAGGGGGGCTGAGCTTCTGGCTGGGTCCTCCCTACTGTCAGGGGCGCCATATTGATTTTCGTGTCAAAACTTTTTTTAAAAACCTTTTTCTTGGCGGAATGATTGCTGTGAAATGTGCGGCCTTGATAGTGTTGGGCGGAAGAAGAAGAAATAAATCCATCAGACCTGACACCCTAGTCTTGAGCGACCCCCCCCCCCGGGCTCCCAGCTCCACCCCCACTACACGAGGTGCGCGCGCAAGTCAGGATCCTGTGCTTCCGGTGCAGGACGGCTCCCAGGGGAGGTAAGCGGTAGGAGGCTATTATAACCACGTGGACTAGCCACACAAACTGCTGTTCAAAGCGAGAAAATGTGATCTTTTTAAATTTTTATATTTGTTCAAAAAAGAGTAACGTGGAATGAGCGATCCTCCCATAATTTCAAACTTGAATGTTTGTATGTCTTATATGGAGATGACTTTCATGCTTTGTGGTGTCTGGACTGCAAGAATCAGCTCCACGGAATGAAAAGCTGCAGCTTACGAGAGACACGAGGTTTGTTCCCCTTGTCCACAGATAACATTAAACAAGTGTCGCCACCATTCATCTGGAAGATTCATGATGTCGTTTTCTGACAAATCGTCTGTAGCGATAAGCTGTGGCCAGTCTGTAGATATGTCTGTAGATATGTCTGTAGATATGTTGCTGTGTTGCCTCTAGTACTTGCTTCTGACCCGTCAATTTGAATGATTCAGCGATGCTCTTGCATCCGATGCCCGCGAACTGTTTGTATTTCTGAAAACACGAGTCAGCCGGGCGGCCCTCGTGACCACAGCGAGACCAGGACAAGTGCAGGGACCCAGAGCAACTGGATGTTGGTGGAGACATTCTCATTCTTCTTCTACAGTTAGAGCCGACACCAATCATGGCGGACCCTGAGCCGCGAAAGGTCAGCACGAAAGTCTTGCCTGGGCTTAGCGAGGGCAGGTTACTAAGCTTACTGTCATGTGAGGACACTTTTTCGTGTGTGTGTGTGTGTGTGTGAGAGAGAGAGAGAGAGAGAAAGAGAGAAAAGTGAGAAAAAGAGAAAAGAGAGAGAGTCTGTCTGTTCGCTCTGCAAACTTTGTTGGATCCTAGTCCTACCCAGATTGCTGCAGTCCTCCTTTGGTGTACAGACTGGTTCGTAAATCCCTCAGCATTGCTAGTATTTGTCAGTACCTGTGTGTCCTGCAAAAATTATAAGGGTTTAGGGTGTTAGGTAGTGCTACCAGACGGTCGTTGGTACTTACTTGTTGGTGGACTGACATTCCAAGTCAACATTTTACTCATTCTCATCCGTTTCGAGCGTAAAATTACCTGGAAAGTAAAATGTTTAAGAAATTCATATCTTGCAAGCTAGTTGAGCTGTAGAAAAATGTTTGATGTCATTGAAATCAGGGTGAGAAGATCTATTTCTCTATCAACTTCATGCTGGTTATTGATTCAAAAGTAAGTTTGAAGTACCAACGGTCACCCAAGTGACTTCTGAATAACAAACGAACCTGCAACTTAATCTGACTCTTCGCATTCCGTCTAATTACTGATTTGATTACACAACATGCATTATGTCTATTCTAATTACTTAGAGTTGATAAAATCACAGAAAAGTTGCAAATGCAGAGACCGCAGGGGAAGCAGCAGAACTGAATGCCGGGAGGTTGCTTTACTCTCAGTCACATAAGAGATGCGGACCTCACTGTACAGTCACATGCCGAGCTGAGTCCCATAAATACAGTTTGACAAACGATCGCTCCCTGACTTATCATATGTTAAACTTCCTGTAGTTAAGTGTTAAACACTGTGCCAACATTTAATGAGATATAACATCTCATGCAGCATGCGACAAAAAAACGACAGCACTCGGCAGTCAGTGAGTCGTAAGTGTGAGTCGTCTGCTCACTGAGATGTTCTGGCTACTCAAAGTACATTTTAGAAATAAATAGTTAGTTTAATGTCCTTCGTCTCTAAAACTATGATTATTGTAATCACGAGGATGACAAGAGCTGATTGCCCGATAGAATCATCTTGCACACTTTCAAACAACCAGCGGGCGGTGCGACACCAGAATGACAGGACATCTCTTTCTTGCACATCGGGTGGATGACAAATGCAAGCGAATACTTTTATCAACAGTTGTCTGTAAGAGGCTGTAATTTACAAACCATACATATTTTTGTTGATATCTATCGATATGTGTAAAACACGCGAACCTTGTGGTAGCATCCTTGATACTTTGTTGACCTGTCGTCTGCTAAAAACTTTCTCTTCCAGGGTTGTTACTACATAACTAGTCAAGAACTCTTATCAGGTTGGTGGGAGGGTATTGGTGTTCTACACCGTGCCAGCAGCTAAGGCTATATCACGAAAAGGCAGCCAGGCCTGTAAACAGATGCCACATGTAGAGAAAGAACAGCGTGCCCGACACGAGATCTGAACCCAGGACAACCAGTCCTCACTGTGTTGGTGTATCGGGTAGGGAGTACAACAACGGAGTGGTCAATGCTGGTAGAAGAACAAGGGAGGATACATCTTGAGGCTCTTTTTCGATCAAGATGATGTTTGGACATTAATATTCACACACTAGACATGAATAATAGTCAGTGGTGGTGACATATGGACCATCAATGACACATCACACTATTCATTATTTATTAAAGTGGCTGCTTTGCACACGTCACTCTTGTTGTAAGAACTCTGCTCAACTCTGACTCGAGCGCCCGCTACCAGACATTCTCGCGAGATGCGCTCAGGTCCGAGACGAGGGCTGGAGAAGAAACTGGTGCTGCTTGCAGGTGACCTGGCGAGGGGCCTTGTGGTCAGTCACGTGACGTGTCCTCACCATTCACCCATGTCTCGTGTTGTCAACGTCAGCAGCAAAGCAGACAGACACTTCGTCTTTCAGTCCAGCAGTCAATACTACAATATTATTGTCATAAATAGCTTTGTTTGCAATGTTTCTTTCTTTTAAATAAAAGTTACAAATTATTTGTTTGTAGAAACACAATTCTGCCTCACCAGCGCCCAGCTGTCTTTATCAACCTGTTGAGTGACTTGTGCCCGGACTGTGTTCTTTCAAGGGTACAAATGTAAATAAATTCTACTGATTGTTAACTGACCACCCTCCCCAGGAGCCCACCCCTCGCTAGTCTCTCTCTCTCTCACACACACACACACACACACACACACACACACACACACACACACACACACATCATTCTCTCTCTCTCTCTGGTCTTGACGAGGAGAACAAACTACGTGAACAAGTTATTCCGGGCCTCGTTTTCTTGACTAGTACCTGCCGAGCCCTTGCAGCCCTGGACGCCGGGGGGACGGACCAGAGGAAATCCTCCGGTTATGACGGCGCATTCATTGCTGGGTGTGCCAGCGACCTGCAGACAGGAAACTGCTATTTATTCCGTGTGAGTGAACAGACAAACAGCCAGCGACGGAGGGAAGAGGTTTATTTGGTCGGTAGATGATGAGCTCTGTCCAGTCCCCCGCTCCTCCCAGCTGAAGTTCATCGGTACACGGAGGATTTTGGTCGTCGTCTGCTCACCCTCTTCCCCATCAGGACTCCAGTACGCATGCGCCAAGCTAGCGTCCCTCCTGCAAACACCAGGCCAGTCTTTGCCGGCCATCCTGCCATCAGGGGCTCTGGTTTCTGGCTTATCTCCACGACGGGCTTATTGATTCTTCTTGATTGTTCATTTCCTCCCGACTCTACAGATGTAGACACTTTCTTGGTGTCCATGTATGAGTAAATAGTACATTTAATAAACTCACTCCCACACACTTTTCTCCAGTCCTTTTCTTCAAACTGCACTTAGATTAAGTTAAGGTGCCTGAATCAGTCTGCATGTTGCGGGGTTTTGTTGTTGTTGTTGTTGTTTTTTGTTTGTTGTTGTTTTTTTTTTTGTTACACCGTTTACCTACAGGGTTGTGCACAATCACCTGCACGAAGTAAACTTTGACCTTTATTGTTGGAAGTTAGTAGGGTCAGACGAGGGGTAGGATCTGTTGCTACACAGCCCTTGCATGCTCCAGCAGTGGCGATACTTCAAAGACTGACTTTTGTGCCGCAATACATCAGGGTGCAGTAGCTAGTCAAGTGGAAAATGCATTTTTCTGCTTCATTTACTGCGCGTGCGGTCCTGCGCACTGACAGCGTGCCACCGTCTGTCCCGCTGCTGCTGCCCCTCCCTGGCGGGTGGCGAGGAGGAGGATAGACAGAGGGTCAAGTACTCGCCCACACAATGCCACAGATGATCCTCCCTACAATCAGTGATCTTGTCCACATGTGACAATTTTGTTTCCTTTTCTTTGGTTGAAGGCGAGGGGTGGGTGGGTGGATAGGATGAGATGTGGGTAACGAGGTGCCTGTACCCTGTTGTCAGGCCATCCTCCCTTCCCACTCAGGTTTGATCACCTCCCTGGTCGCTTCCTCGTCTATGGCACTAAACATTCTGGTCACTCGCGGGCTTCGTATGAACTGAAGGAGGGTCTGGCGAAGGCGCTGTTTATTCAGGGTAGTCTCCTCATCCTCTTTTTGATTATCTAGAATAAAAGGATGACGATGATAGTAAAGGACGCCTTTAATCACGCGCAGAGCCCACACGTACAATTATTGTTACTTTGTTGCTGTGACTGAAAAGTGACAATGAAAAACCATAATGGGCACTGTATGAACAACTGATTGGTTTAGATGGAAAGAGTTTTTCCACAGGTAGTACAGGTAGTTGGGGTCTGGCACTAGACTCACTGCTGTTGTCATAAAAATGAAAGGTCAACACGAGCGCTCAGGGAAAATGGGTGGAAACAGAGGATAAAGTCTCACAAAAACATATTCCGGTGGTATTTTATGACAGAGGCACGAGAAATATTACATGAATGTTTTTCTCTTAATCACAGCTGAAGTTGTCGAAAAAAAACAGTAAGTGACGAGAGGACCGTGTATCTATAAATAGCATCGTCTGAATGAGCTAACTTGGAAGACGAAAGATGCCAGACCAGGACACAATGTGCTTTTGCTGAATGGTCTTGTCGACACTCGGAGTTTGTAGTCAACTTGTCATTGTCATTTCCTAAAGATAATGGCAGCAAACGTCAGTGGATTCACTTTGTTCAGAGATATGTATATAATATATGTGTATATATGTGTATGTTTGTGTATATATGTCTATATAATATATGTGTACATACGCAATATGATCTGTCTGCTTTGCTGCTGACGTTGACAACACGAGACAGATCTCTGATTTGTTCAAACGTGCCGTGTGAACTTGGTCCCCACACTGTACTCAAGAAGTTGCTCCAAACATTTCACAATGGATTGTTATCCAGTGACTTATACAGTACCAGCAAGTCTCGGACTTTCAGTAAAGCGAAGAAATGTTATTGCTACAGCAGTGCTTACTATACAACAACACGAGATGTTACAACAACTACGACTGCTGGTACATCAAGCACCAGATATACAACATCGACAGTTTCTACACCGTGTGGTCTACAAGTAACATGGTGTGTCAGTCACAAACACATCATCAGTCGTATCTTTATCAGCATATTGCTAACAACAACTGACAGGGTGAGGGCGCCATTGATGTGTGTGATCCAAACAGCTAAAAGAATTGAGGGTGATAAACTTATAAGGAGCTTAAAGGGGAACACGTGGCAGTATCAGTAAGTGAAAAGTAATTTTGCAGCTAAATGAAGAAGAACTAAGTTTTCAGATCGATAAATATGTAATAAATTTTTATGTTGAACTATGTTTTTAATCGTATAAAGTCATCATCAGCAGTCAGTTGTTACGATAAAATAAAAATGCAATGCTGGGAATTAACCATCTAGCAACTAACAATTTACAGGAGTTTATCTTAGAATCGTATTATTGAAATGTATTTATATCTTATTAACAATAATACACTTGGAAAATTAACTCAAATGTGCCGACTTAGTAACAGACAATCAGTAATAATAATACAAAGTAGACTTCAATGACTGTGATTGTTGCCATTACATTTTGATGTGGAGAAGATTTACTTAGCAGTCTGTTGAGTGAATTCGGTTGAGACCGTTTTTTAACTTCAGACGAAGCTTCTAAATAAGGTTCCAATGTGTAGGGCTGTATTCCACAATCAAGCGTTTCATTTTCTAGGCAAAAAATTGCTTCTTGAACACACAACCTGAACGATGTTTCTTCTTTTGACTGGAAGACATGCAGAGATTTCTGTAAGTGAGCCACACTCACTGTTCCAAGTACTACTGGCGAGTAACAAGTTGTTTGTCTGCCCTCCTAGTGGCAGGTGACGATGCCGATGTTCGAAGGCTTATCTCTTAAAAAATCGAGCATAATTATGTACTCATATATTGGGAATTATTATTTTAAAATAAATGTAACCTGATCACAAAGATAAACTGTTGCACCCGTGTTGTCCTATAAACGAGAAAGGCCAGTGTGTGAGAAGTGTTGACATGAACTGTCTATGAGACTGACATCTACATGTCATGATGAGCTGGGTAGGACAACTAAATGATGGCAGCTTGTTTGCCAAAACTAGATATCATTATATGAAATATGATATAAAGGAGCAATCGTATTTATTTGAAGTGCCAGTAAAAGTGTCTAATGGTAACTGACTACTTATACAAACTGGAAAGTTACATGTGACTAAGCACATCGCCTTGCTTCGATCCATTTTGTGGACGTCGACTGGCAGGCGTCTAGGATAATATTAACAGAACATTTAATCTTTTTCCTAAACTAGATGAGAGGCATAATATGTGACTAATGTCAACAAGAGGTTCGGACGTTTCTAGTACACTAGAAATACTACAGATATGCTCTTGGGTTTTGTGACTTCTCACAGTTCCATGGTGCAAAAAAAGTTGTTGTCTGTGGCTGCAGATAAGCCGTTCACACACGACAACTTGTTTATTTATGTTAGTTTCCGTGAACATAATCTTCGGAGATGTCGATCTAGTGAGCCGACTTCTTGGAAGATCTCTTTCTCCCCAGACAAAGACGAAGATTAGAGAGAGGTTTGTGCCTCTGACCCTGGCGCGCGGCGCGACGAGATATGGCGCGTGAAGTGCGTCTGACAGCGCCCTCTGCTGGCCCCACCTGACCTCCGACATCGACGTGAGAGGAGCGCCACTGTAAGATGGCGGACAAAGCCTGCTGACTACAACAGTTTGTAGAATGAACTTACATCCAGTGGCTTATTCAGGAAGCCTAGTGGAGGTTCCTAGGACTCCAGGAGGGGAGATAACTGTAGCTTTTGTTTAAAATCAAGGGGGACAAACATACTTCAGGCACCTTTCAACTACTCTAGAAGATTGAAAGTGGAGCATTGTTATATATTTGCCGGCAAGTGTACTTGTACAGCAATACAGTCATTGAATAGCAAAGGTCTTCATGCACAGACGATTTGACATCTTTACTCGGTTGGTCAGTCGGTCGGTCGGTCGGTCGGTCCCTTGCCTGGCACCCGCGTTGGGGGGAGCACATGGATAGACGCGGCAGCTGACAGGGGCCGCCACAACAGGGAGAAGTGTTCCGGACACAACAAGAGCAATAAGAGATGCAGGATGAAATAACTCCCATGTAAAATCCTTGCCGTGAGTAGAACGAAAAAAGAATCCAATAAAAATGGCTGGAGCTATTAGCTCTGGAGTGTGCTGGGGGAAGTAGTTGGAACAGGTAGGGTGAGCGGAGGAGGCTGTAAAGACAGGGCGAAGAGAGTCACGTGACACGAGACTTCACCTCAGCACGCCATCTACCGGCTGGCCGACTCCGAGTGAGAACCGGGAAAGATAGGTAAATGGAAACAGTGAGTTGATTGCGAGTTAATGAAACAGATTGTGAGGCCCTCGTTTAGTAGCACCTTGTGATTGACACAAACCCTGTGTTGGTGTGTGTAGGGACAGGCAATCCTCGCTCTTTTCTGCCTCTCTCTCTCTCTTTTCCTGCCTCCCTGTGTATGTGTTCCATTTTATCTGTCTTCCTGTCTGTCACATATATATATATATATATTTAAAAAGTGAGATTTTCTCATGCACGCAAGAACTGTCTTTATGACGATCGTGTTTCTCTTTTTTCTGCAGGCGACTCTAATTTGTGGTCCAACTGGTGGAGCTACTATGGTATTTCCGGTGAGTACAATTGGTTCACTTTCTCCCTCCCTTTGTTCGTTTGTGTGTGTGTGTGTGTGTGTGTGTGTGTGTGTGTGTGTGTGTGTGTGTGTGTTTGTGCGCGCGCGCGCTCGCAACCCTGGGCATGTAGGTATAACGGGGGACGCTCCAAGGTACCCACGCCCAGAATATCTGGAGACCGCTCGCCCTGTCTCACCTGGAAAACGTGCCTCCAACACAGAATAGAAGGAAAGAAAAAAAAAGACATAGAGAATAAGAAAAGAGTAACTTGGCCCCTCGCTACCGGTACAATCAATCACCCGACATACTGGCAGTCACGTGACTTTGTTACACAGGACAGAGAGCAGATAGACAAGGACGAGAAGACAGCGGTGGGTAAATATCACAAGAGCATAATTCACAATCTACAACACTATTAAGTATTAATACTGCAACAACAAATAAACTCAAGCGTCCACTGCCTAACCCAAACTCTACATGTACGATGTAACAGGTTACTCAGGAAGCTGGTCCACCCTCGCGCTCACCTCTCAACTCTCCTCCACTTACTGTGTGTCCAGCATGTCAACACTTGCACACGGACTCGTGTTAATGGGGGGAGGGGGAATTTAATTTTAAACGACAATTGACAGTGTGGCTTCATCGACTTCTCTCAGGTGTCCTGTCTCGTCCCGGGGAGGGGGGGGGTGACAATGGTCGCCCATCTAACTAATAGATGGAAACAAAAGACAGCTGCTCAGTCTCTCAGGCGGAGTCCTCCCTGCTCTCGGGTCTTGGCGTACAGGTCATTAAAAGTACATGAGGTCATTTCCGGCCTCAACTTTCTTGTTTAGAACCTGTTGAAATTCAGCATCCTTCCGTGCTGTGCGCTGTACAAAGGTGAGCAGTACCTCTCACAGGGGATCGAAACTTGCACTGGAGACCTTTCCTAAACAGCCCTGACGGGCACAAGCAACCACAAATATTTCATAAAAAAATCATAAATCTTTGTACTGATCTTTCAGGGATATGCAGCATGTTATATTACACCATTTCAAAAAAAAAAAGTCGATATCCGTTTCCTTTGGATGTCTAATAGTTGGTAATATCCACACTCTGTTAGCCGAGACTGTGTCTGGTGGTCTGCCGATATTAACCGCCTTCTAATATCTGCTTGACCTTTGAACCTCGAGATAGGAAGCACCAGGCAGGTGCTGAACTGGTGCAGATTAATGGCAACACTCAGATGAGTAGCACTCACCAAAAGATGGAAACTAGATGTACACGAACAACTGAAGAAGTGCTTTCATATGAGTTTCTCTCTCTCTCTTTGTGTTTGCTTATTTCCTTTTCTTCTTTCCTTCCGTCTTATAGACTTTTTGGAACTTCCTCAACATCTGCCGAAACTTCTCTCCTCCCCCCCCCTACCCTATTCCCCCCCCCCTCGAAATTTCCACACGCACGATGTCGGTTTGTATTCATGCTCCACCAGTCTGGTGTTCACAGCGTTATTTTTAGAAGTATGAATATTCCTTGCTGGTATCAGTAACCTGATCATTATCCCAACCCAGTGCTTTCTTGTTAGCAAGTATTGCGACTTTCATTATCAGCCCTTCTCTGGAATTCAGCCTGGAAGGCGCGCTAGGAAAAAAAAAGCCAGCTGGCTCCCCCATTACATCAAATTCCAATGTGCATTTAGCGTTGCAATCGATCCTATGACGAACATCGGCGACCCCCCACCCCACCATCCAGACACCCTACCCCGGGGGACGGGAGAAGCTGCAGCCGTCGCCATCCTTTCGTCAGACTCGTGGTCGATCCGTTGCCTCCACCATGAAGCCATCATACGACATTTGGGGTAAAACCCGACCTTCTTGTGTTACCTCCTATGTTTATCTTTTTGTCGACTCCTTAGGATTGTTTCCATTGCAAAAACAGAAATCCATCTGATATCCTCACCGGACCCACAGTGAGATCGATTGAGTAAAGAGATCATAACATGAGGGATTGTTGCATTCCAAGCACGACAAGGGGGATCGACAAAACCTACGGTTACGCAGTATTCCCCACCCACACTCGCCTTCTCTCTCTCTCTCTCTCTAATGGCTCGCCAGCCCACGGCCACCATATCAACACCAGGAACACCACACCACACCAGGATGAAAAGCCAACGGACCCCGTGCGCCAAGTGCACCTTCACTCAAGCACCACCATTGTGTTGTGCTGACAAGATTATCTCTCGTGTGGTCGCCGATGGTCGGCTCTTGTCTGTAAGCTGTGCCACCTGGGATAAAGATAATTAATTGTCGGCTTGATTGTATGTGGAACTGTCATACCAACCACCACACCAACCACCACCGTCTTCTTCCTTTCAGAGGAACGTTGTCGACAACATTTGTGTCAACATTTATTTCAGACCGTTCACACCCATCTTTTTTGTCGGACTAGCCATCTCAACCTTTTCGTTTAATATTTACATAATCCGTTCAAGACCACCTACAAAAATCTGTTTAGGAAAGTTGACAGCACTCACTGTTACACCATTGCTATGAACCTGTTCAGAAAAGTCACAGCAGAGTGTTTCAGACCTTTTCTATCAACCAGTACAAACAAATCACAGAATGTGTTCTCCCATAACGTGCCTCATGACCTGGGCTTTTATTCCTTTTCCCCGGCCTCCCGTAAATCCAGCTCCTGGTGCCGAGGGTTTACACCCAGCCACTCTCTGCCTCGTGGTTGAGCTGGCCCACCCCTTTCTCTTCTTCTTTCCTTTTCCATGACTCGCTTGCGACTTCACTTCTTTTCCCACAAATTCTCTCACTTCCCATCTGCTGTTTCATCTTTTCTTTCCTCTGTCTCTGTAGCTTTCTCGTATTCCCCTTGTCCCAATAAAAATCTTTTTCACTTTGATTTTGTCTTCTCTCCGGTCTACTCTGGGCTTTCGGCGTTTGGCATACAGAGCGACCAGTGTCTGTGGGGAAATGATATACTAGAGTCTGAGGTCTCTGATGGGCTGCAGTCCATCTCTCCAACACCCCTTTGACACGGACTATTCCTGGATGGGAGGTTGATGTGGCCCACACCAATCAATCGGCTGGTGGTGCGATGTTATAGCTATGCTAGAATGGTGCGGCCTGGGTCAGTCTGGTCCACCCATCATTTGGATCAGTGTACCAATTCTCCTGTAGATATGGTGTGGCCCTCTTGGAAATACCCGAAAGAAAGAGTGTACAAAGGTGTGTAGGGTGCGCCTGCCATCGGTTTCTGGTAGTAGAGGGCACAGAGTCGGCCCAGCCATTCCCACCCACTGACCTTTTGCGATAGCTGAGGGTTTTGAAAACATCTCATCAGGTTTTTCCACGATCAAAGGACTTGGCCTTGGACTGTTTCTAGTCACGTTCGGAACTCAAAACTCTTCTGATGCCCTTCGTATATGGCATGGTGAACAGTTTATAGACAGACCTGTACATGGTGAACAGTTTATAGACAGACCTGTATATGACATGGTGAACAGTTTATAGACAGACCTGTATATGACATGGTGAACAGTTTATAGACAGACCTGTACATGGTGAACAGTTTATAGACAGACCTGTACATGGTGAACAGTTTATAGACAGACCTGTATATGACATGGTGAACAGTTTATAGACAGACTTGTATATGACATGGTGAACAGTTTATAGACAGACCTGTACATGGTGAACAGTTTATAGACAGACCTGTATATGGTGAACAGTTTATAGACAGACCTGTATATGGCATGGTGAACAGTTTATAGACAGACCTGTATATGGCATGGTGAACAGTTTATAGACAGACCTGTATATGGCATGGTGAACAGTTTATAGACAGACTTGTATATGACATGGTGAACAGTTTATAGACAGACCTGTACATGGTGAACAGTTTATAGACAGACCTGTAAATGACATGGTGAACAGTTTATAGACAGACCTGTATATGACATGGTGAACAGTTTATAGACAGACCTGTATATGACATGGTGAACAGTTTATAGACAGATCTGTATATGACATGGTGAACAGTTTATAGACAGACCTGAATATGACATGGTGAACAGTTTATAGACAGACCTGTATATGACATGGTGAACAGTTTATAGACAGACCTGTATATGGCATGGTGAACAGTTTATAGACAGACCTGTACATGGTGAACAGTTTATAGACAGACCTGTAAATGACATGGTGAACAGTTTATAGACAGACCTGAATATGACATAGTGAACAGTTTATAGACAGACCTGTATATGACATGGTGAACAGTTTATAGACAGACCTGAATATGACATAGTGAACAGTTTATAGACAGATCTGTATATGACATGGTGAACAGTTTACAGACAGACCTGTATATGACATGGTGAACAGTTTATAGACAGACCTGTATATGACATGGTGAACAGTTTATAGACAGACCTGTATATGACATGGTGAACAGTTTATAGACAGACCTGTATATGACATGGTGAACAGTTTATAGACAGACCTGTATATGACATGGTGAACAGTTTATAGACAGACCTGTACATGGTGAACAGTTTATAGACAGACCTGTATATGACATGGTGAACGTTTATAGACAGACCTGTATATGACATGGTGAACAGTTTATAGACAGACCTGTATATGACATGGTGAACAGTTTATAGACAGACCTGTATATGACAGGGTGAACAGTTTATAGACAGACCTGTATATGGCATGGTGAACAGTTTATAGACAGACCTGTATATGACAGGGTGAACAGTTTATAGACAGACCTGTATATGGCATGGTGAACAGTTTATAGACAGACCTGTATATGGCATGGTGAACAGTTTATAGACATACCTTTATATGACATGGTGAACTGTTTATAGACAGACCTGTATATGGTGTGACGAACAGTTTATAGACAGACCTGTATATGGCATGGTGAACAGTTTATAGACAGACCTGTATATGACATGGTGAACAGTTTATAGACAGACCTGTATATGGCATGGTGAACAGTTTATAGACAGACCTTTATATGACATGGTGAACTGTTTATAGACAGACCTGTATATGGTGTGACGAACAGTTTATAGACAGACCTGTATATGACATGGTGAACAGTTTATAGACAGACCTGTATATGACATGGTGAACAGTGTATAGACAGACCTGTATATGGTGTGACGAACAGTTTATAGACAGACCTGTATATGACATGGTGAACAGTTTATAGACAGACCTGTATATGACATGGTGAACAGTTTATAGACAGACCTGTATATGGCATGGTGAACAGTTTATAGACAGACCTGTGTATGACATGGTGAACAGTGTATAGACAGACCTGTATATGGTGTGACGAACAGTTTATAGACAGACCCCTTAAAGTTTCAGTGCACAAATCTCTCAGCTCTTCTGGAAGGGCGGTGGGGGGGGGGGAGATGTTCATGCGTCTACCTGTGAGCTCGCAGAAATGTCCGGGCTCTACATTATGTCAGAACTGTCAGTCCAAGGAGTTACATTTGTCCAGATTGTCTACCTTAATGGGCACGAGAAATCTCTACCTACTGCACTCTTTTTCTTCCTTTTTTGTTTTTCCAAATAAAAACTTTGTTCAGGTCGTGTATCTGGAAGTCAAAGTGTCCATTTTCATTTCTGCTTTGCCCGGCTTCAGTGTCAGCATGATGGCCACGAGACTAGTTACTGCAAGTCTTCAGCCGGCGGCTTTCCTTTGAAGTGACTGTTCTTTAGGCGCCGACTGTCTTAACTGCCACGGTTGCCGTTTGGCTTCTTCAAAGGACTGTCGGCAATGAACGAAGCAGCCATCCAGGGCCGTGACACAGGAGGAGGCTCTCCTGGGATGGCTTCAGTGCCAGACTCCTCCACCTACTCGCCAGTCGTTGAACATGACAGTCAGCCTGTGTCAAAGGTCGCTGTACGTTACACACAATAGAAACCTTTGGTGTCAGAGGTGTGTGTCTGTCCTCATGCTCTGGGAGTGGCTGTGAGGATGACAAAGGGAAGGTTTCAGGCTGGTTCATAAGGTTACCTGCAGGTCAGGGACTTTGTTCTCTCGGAGCCACAGGATATATGGCTAATTCACTGGCATTCACCATTGCTCACAATTTTTCCTCTCTTCATTATTCTCCTGACTTTCAGCGCCTGCAGTATATTCTGGAATCTTCTTCGTGTGACTTTTGGGGTTAACTGTGAGCAGCTTAACCTAATTGTCTCGCTTACTGAACAGCAGAAGTGCAAGGCTCAGGACTGACATAGACAACATTCCTTATCAACTGCTAACTCATCTTACAGCTCCTCTCCCACACATCTTTAATTTTATTTGGATGATCGGTTGTTTTCATCCCTCGTGGAGAGAGGCCGTTGTGGTGTTCATTTCAAAACCTGGAAAAGATCTGTTTGATATAAATTCGTGCCGTCCTATTGCTCTTATTAAACTCTAGAACACATGGTGAATGCCATCTCACCTGCCACCTTGAGTCTCAGGGTCTTCTCTCTGACCAGCAATGTAGGTACTGACGACATCATGTCCCCTGAACCACCTGGTCCGCTTTGAAACTTTAGTATGGAATGTCTTTGTCTACAAGAGCATATATTAGCGGTGTTTGTCGATTTTGAGAATGAATACTCTGCTGCTAATAAGACATATACTCAGTTAGAACTTCACCCTCTTGGCGTCTGGAGTCGTTTTCATTGAAAACTTTTTGTGTCATCGAGTTCGTGGCTGGTCTGTTCTTTCCGATCGTCGGGAGCAGGAAATGTTCATCCATCAGAGCAGCATATTCTCATTTACTCTTCAATATTATTTATCTTCAGGTTTGGAAGGTGATTTCGCTCTCTGCATTAGAGGCTGATCCCTACCATGCCTTGAACAATATCTTCAGATGTGTATTAGTGGTGTGCAGATGTGGGTGACAAGAAAATGGCTTCAAATTATCTCCCAAGAAGTTAGTATGCTCTCTGGAAATCCTGCCTACCTGGTTTTATCGTAAGCTTGCTAGTTTGTGTGCTATTCGTGCCAAGGAAGCAATGAGGTCCATCTCACACACTTCTTTTTCAGATATTTTGTTTTTATTTCAAGTTTATTGTTTTAATCCCATAAATTTCTACGCCACTTAATTTTTCACATTTTTGAATGTGTTTGAGAACCCATGTGATTGTCTTGTTTCTTCCGCTCCCGCTTTTATGATCAACACAGGGGGCAACAAAAGCTTTGTGTCTTCGCCATTTGATGTTGAGAGTCAAGGACAAAGACCTCCCCTTGGGCACACCCCACTCTAACATTACCCTAACCAAACTGGTCCCGCTGCCTTGTGGGAAATCTAGGGAACGATAAAGGCTAAGGGAGTGAACCCCTATAGAAAATCCTGATGCTGACACAGTATCAGCGGGTGACGACTTTCCACAACGGAAGTGCTGACCAGAGGTCAGTGGACACGTGTTCGTGACCCGGCCGATCCATTCATGTGGTTCAGTAGGATGAGATGATGGGGGCCATCAAGTGTTTAAGCCAATAAATGAACTTCATGGCCTTTTAAAGTCAGTGAAGTTGTGACGAAGGTCCCGGTGATGTGAAGATGTTTCTCTGTCAGGATGCGGCAGTTGAAGATCTGCTCAACTGGCCTTCTGATGGTCGGAATCCAGTCTGTTCCTCTGCTAGCAAGTCCTCCGCGGCGGTGCTCATGCGGTTCTGTATTATTTCAGCATGACTTCGCTTGGGTGGCTGACAAGGTTTATGGTTCTGTAGTCCTGGCCCTGTTTGTTTCTTTTTTCGGAAGGGGTGTTCATTCCTTGGGCCATTCTTTGCGTTTCCAGACTCTGTCAGAGTAATGAGGGCCTTTGGAGTTTCTTCCACACTGTACTGGAGCAGGTCAGCTGCTACCTCGTCAACACCTGGCGACTTTCCTCCTTTCAGACTGTGTACACCTCTTTCCAGTAGGTCTGCAGGTTCACTTGTTTTAGTCTGGTTGTCTTGAGGTTAAGCAAAGGTAAAAGTCATCCTTTAACCTTTTCAGGGGAAGGGGTGAAGTGTTAGAGACATCACTTTTCCCGGGGCCAGCTTTACGTGAAGGTGGGGTCCATCTCCTCTCCCTGGATTTAATGCGATGAGGCAGCAGGATGAAGCTGATTTTGTTATGGGCCATTCCATCTGGTGAGTGCCAAGTGGCCTAGCTTGATTTCTTGTGAAGATATAACCTGTTGGCTGAGGTCAGTCGAGCTCTGTAGCCAAGGCCAAGTTAGCCCACCGTTCCTGCCATTTGCTGGCAGGCGTCTGAGCCGACTTTGGTGCAACGGGGCTGTCCTTTCCGGTACAGCATCTATAACCTTGTCTAGCTGTCGGTAAAACTCCTCCACTTTGTTGTCTCCATGTGTGGAAGTTGAAAATTTATACTTGGACAATAGTGACATTGTGAAGCCTGGCAGACATCAGCCACCTGGATATGTGTACACCTGAGGGCGGCTGTGATTACCTTAGTATGTACGGGGAAGCTCACGCCGTGCTCGTGTCTGGCGTCCTCTCTGTACCACACTGTGTTGTACGGTGGACAGGAGCCGTTGGTGCCGAGGTCGATTTGGCAGATGGTTGGGTCAATCGGCCACCTATCCTATGGCTTGGTAGAAATTGGTAAGGATCAAAAAAATAAAGTTGAATTGCAACTTATTGTTCACAAGTCCATAAAAGGAAAACATTTTTCTAAATTGCTGTCTACCCCCATCTTTCTGCATTCCCCCTCCCCCATTATTTACACAAGACTTTAGGCTTGTAACATTGTCATACAATCTCTGTTTCTAACTCTCGTCGAGGCCATTTAGGACACGTGTTCAGAAAGAAGATTTCTTTGGTGTTTGCCCATTTTGCCCATCTGCTGATGTCAAGTGGTCGTTGCTGGTCGCCGCGACGTGCTGTTTGGTTGTTGCTGTCCTCGCTGGCTGACGACGCCTTGTACGTCGTTATCCTTCAGACTTGACCCTGCTGTCCACTTCCTGTCTCTGAGGCTCCTCAGACGACTACCGCTTCATGCAGGCGGTCCTCTGAATGGCCGCCGTAACTGAGACACTCGCAGCCGTCACTTAAAGAGACAGAAAGTTCTGGCGACACTGGGAACAATACACCAGTTACTCGGAAACACGTCCGTCCCTGAACAATGCAGCCTCTTTGTCTCCTTGGGCAGGGCCAATGACACCTTGTTTTCTTGCTGGAGTTGTCTGCACTTTGTCAGGTCAAGTGCTTCGTATGAGAATGAAAGCTGACAAAGTCACGAGGAGACACGTCAGTTAGGAAGCAGTACTTTCGAGAAACTTATCTTCAGAAGAAAAAAAGATGGCCGAGTAATTTGCGAGTGTGAGAACTGCCAGCAAGCGAGTGGAATCGAAGCATGTCGTCCTCGGGGTGGGGGGTGGGGTCTTCTTTCGTCTCCAAATGAAATTATTTCGGTGGCCAAAGTCTGGCTACGACTTGAGTTCACAAGCTGAAGTTAGTTTTAACAACTTTAAACAAACATGTGGAAGTTAACAAACATTTATTGTCAACAGAAATTATAATGTGTGTTCAGTGTAAACAACACACGCGAGTGACGTCGGAATAACGTAAAATTGACGTAGAAATGACATGTGATGGACGTAGAAATAACGTGATGTCGAAAATGACGTCATAGACAAAGAATGACGTGTCATACGGCGCCTTATAAAGACATACTACACTCGCTGGACAGACTGCACGTTGAGAGCTTCAGCTGCTGAGGAAAGAACTTTACGGCTCTGTGTTTGTGAGAGAGAGAGAGCAGTGAAGGAGAAACTGTGTGCGTGGATGTGTGTGACAGTATCCCTGGTCGTTCGACCAGAACGTGAATACTGGCCCCGGGGAATGGGCACGTGGGCACTAGTTACTCAACACTAGCCGCCCACGTCAACATTAACTGCAGGGGAAAACACACGATAATCACACGTCGGTCAGTCAATTACACAACTTGGCTCACGAGCCCCCACCCCTGCTCTTCCCCGAACACAATACTCAACGACGTGTGATTTCAATGTAACAATAAAGAAAAGATTTATTAATTACAAAAGCATTCCAAACAAAACACAATCAAATGGACTCGTCTAGGGGGGTCCCAATACTATCCGTGCTAGAGCGTACTTCTGATGTTACAGTGCTGTTGCCTCTCTTTACAAATACCATACACACTCGCAAGCGCACCAACTTAGCTCTGTTACAGCTGGTTTGTTGAGAGTCCAATACTTGGGTTGACTGCCACGACACACTGACGATTTCCCTTCGAAGTGATGTCTGATGGTCTGACGTCTTCCTCCCTCGAACTGTCACCACGTCAGAGAGCGACGACTGCTTGTCCCGGTGACCCTGATTCGAGCCTTGTACCCCTCGAGGTACACACGTGGGTTCCTCGACGACTGCAATGCCTTGTACAGCCGCCACGCAAACACCACCACAGACGGTCTCAGTCCTTCGAGACCCGACGACTTCTAGCGGCCTCAACGTTGAGTCTCTACCTCTCACACTGGTAGAGCGAGCCCACAGTCACACAGCCCTTTCCTCTCCAACAGCAGGCAGTCTTGACAGTCCGTCGCCAATTACTTGCCTCCTTCTCTCAAGGTTTTCTGACCCGACTTCTTTCCTCCCGATTCTTGCCCTCGTGGCTAAGACTTGGTCCGAGGCAGAAGTGTAGCTGGCGTTAGAAAGCTGAAGTCGCTTCGACTGGTGACCCGTTGCTCTCCCACTCAAACGTTAGCCGAAAAGCCCGTGAAATGTGTTCTTGTCTCTCTATTTATCTCTCCACATTCTCACAGATACATACAACGAGGGATGTCATTGGTCAATAACTCATCATCCAATCAGCTACAATTAGAGTCAGCAAACGACAGGAGGAGATCTCTCTCTGACCACAGGCCACGCCTACAGGTGGTTGCGGTCAGGTGGCTAAACCTCCCTCCCCCCTGTCCTATTACGTGGTTTGGCGGGAACCACGTGCGGTCTGCCCCGAGGAATATTTCCCCTCTCCCCAGACTTTGTTGACGTTAGCCAGCCATCGGTCACGCATGGCGGCCGAAATCACTTAGCACCTTCTGTTCCACGCGTCCATTTAGGCGTCCATACCAAAACATACGCCCCCTACTTCCTCGCCAAAGGGCCTCAGGCTTGTCAACAAGGCGCTCTAGACACTAAGTGGGCAGATTGTTACCTACCCCCTCGAGTTATCTCATGACACCCCCATGCTAAAAGTGAAATCCCCGATTTCACTCAACTAGGGAGGTAACAATGCACACATTTACTTTATCCTATTTAACAACTTACAAAACTCCAACATCATCCTCACATCAATCGATACATCAATACCTACATCCTGATGTCATAGCAAATTAAATGAACATGCTTTCTACATACCACAGGTCATCTTTAACTAGAGACTAACCTTTCTCCCTCTCACTCCCATCTTACCCCCATGCTAGACCGTAATCTACAGGGGAATTCTGTCGGGTTTCTGTCTACTCCACTTACGCCGCCTCACACACCCCCATGCTAAAAGCGCACTCCTTCGCGCTTACCGCAGCAAAAGATGCGATCATAATCATAACCAGGCGGCTTGCAACTACTGCATCGACTAATGCAGCAGCCAGTTGCGTACTGCAACTCTCCACCTGCCCCACCCTTGCTAGCGTGTAGCCACCAATTAGGTGAGGTGTCCCCGCCATCCATGACGCTGTCACACCTGTGACTATTAACGAACCCAAGGATGTCAGCACGTCTACGACTTCTTTTCCACAACACGCGTGTGGTCTCAATCCTTGCCATAGAAGCATCCACATACTTGGCCACTTGTCGGCCTGACCCGCGTGAAGTACAAATATCAGGCATAAAACAATTCCTCTAAACCAATACCACACCAGCTCACTAACTCCCTGCCGGTGGTCTCTTATATTAATGTCAGTCATCTTCTTGCTGCATGGCTTCTTCCTGACGGCCGGTAGTCCTATCTCCCTAACACTTGCAGCTGACCCACACAAACCATTCCGTTTCCCTTGATCCAGTGGTCTGTGGGTCCTAACACTTCTCCTTTTACGTTGGTGGCAGGCTGCTTCCACTGTTTCTACCACTAGCCCTGCTCCACTCTCGGAGGTAACACTCGCAGATTGTGCTCTGCTAGTTCCAGCAACTATCGTGGTGTAAACGCCACCATGAGGTTCCTTCACAATTGCACGATTGTGCACCCGGGATCTTGCCTTACCATGCCCCCTTACCCTCATTGTGATTTCCGGTTCTTTCACAGAGGTCCCATTGTCTCCTGCCTGCTCAGGTACTGCACCGGCAACTGGCACTTGTCTATCCTGACTACAAGAGTCCCCCGTCTGCGGCGGTTCTTTAATGACCGTCAGCGGTCGCCTCTCGCCACGTCCTCTGTCATCTACCTGCAACGGTCTCTTGACAACAGTCGGGCCTCGCCTCTTGCGATGGCTGCTGTCAATTCCCTGCAGCGATTGTGCACTGCCAACCGGTCCGCGCATCTCGCGGTCGCTACATCCGGCTGCCAGTAACGACCCGGCACTGCTGACTCGTGCACGCGTCCGTTCAAGCCCTAGGTCCCCTCCTTGCAGTGACCTATCATCTGCGTGGTTACGCCCGGCTTGGCACACGAGGAGATTAGGAATATCTACATCCCCTAAACCTCCTTTCTCATGGGTAATCTCCACTTCTTGGATAACACCCTCCATCCCGCTGGCCTCCTCGCCAGTTCCTACTCCACTAGCCTCTCCCTCGCTAGTCTCTTTTCCGCTAGTCTCTAACGCACACGCATCCACCCCGCGATCTCTATCGCTGAGTTCTACCTCAATCGCATCTTTCTTGCTAGACACAACCACTCTAGCATCCTCCCCGCTAACGTCTATCTCACTTAGTCGGCGCATCTCTCTCTCGTATTCTCGTTCTTTCTCCGCTAGTTCCCTTAACTTTGCTAAGCTAGGTCTTGGCTCTGCAGTTCTTGTACCTCGCTTGGGGTGGCATTCCCCTCTGCTTGAGCCGCTCGTAACAGAGCAGGTTCTTTCATGGCGGCCTGAGTCCTGGTAACTGCATTGATGTCCCTCCCTTGTCCACTGAGGTTCGGGCAGGGCAATACATAGCGGCAGCCCAGAATAAGGTCGTGCGTCGACCGCGCCAACACCGCCGCTTCAATTTTCCCGGATACATATTCGCTCTCTACCTCTACGTAAGCCAGAGGGAGCATGGCTGAAGACCTGTCGGTAAACCTGGCTTGCACCGTGCCGCCGGTCCAATCTCCCTCACGCACGAATTTTCTGTGCACGATTGCAGGTATCTGGCAGCCTGAATCGAGCAAGATGGTGCACTCCCGACCATTCACCCGACCCGGCGTCATGTTATCTGTCTGTTTCCCTTGGACGGACACTGCGTTAACCGTCTTCACACCACCCTTCCTACATTCCCTCGCAATGTGCCCTACCTTATGGCAATTGTAACAAGTAGGGGGTCTCCTCGTCTGGTGCTGCCCCCTCGTGTCGTCCTCTTCTGCTTCAGGAGTGGGTGTGCTGTCTGTCGGTTTACCGGGGCCGGTTTTGGAACTGTCATTGTGTTCGATGTTCCGTCGGTCACCCTCCATTTTGGTTGGGGTTTTTGGTCGGTGTCTACTATAACTGTCCGGCCGGTAGCTTTTACTAGCTTCGTCAAATCTTTCAGCAGCCATGCTAATTTCCTCCAGGCTAGAGAACCCCGCGGTCATCAAATGTCGACTAAGATCAGGACGGTATTCACTGAAAATCACTTCCTTAACCATTTCCTGCCTGATGCTAACGTAGTCGGTTTTGTCTACTCCGGCAAGTTCCAACCACTTGTCGAAGTAATGGCATACGCGCCTGTGATACTGACTATGGGTTTCTTCGGTTTTCTTACCAGCTTTCCTAAACTTTTCACGGTAAGATCGTGCGGTTAACTCATACCGGCTGTACAACGTCTTCTTAAGGGTCCAAAAATCTTGGGCTTCCTCGTCCGACAGCCCGTTACAAACTTCCTTCGCCGAGCCTTGTAGCAAGGCGGCTAGCTGAAGAGCCCAATCAGACTCGGGGAGATGGTTACCCCTGGCTAATTTCTCGAACATCATGACGTACGTTTCTATGTTATCCTTTTTCTCGTCAAAAGGGGCCATGTTAATGTAATACCTGCGCCGTCTAGCTTCCGACCCAGTGGACCTGCTATCTTCCCCTTCTGATTCACTTCCGCTTGTTCTACCCTTGCATTGTTGGAGACTCATCCTGCGCATGTCCAACTGAAACTCCCGATCTTTCTCTAGCGCTTTCTCACGTTCGGCCCTTTCTTCCCTTTCTCGTTCCCTCTCTCGTTCTCTTTCTTGTGCTCTTTCTTCCCTTTCTCGTGCCCTCTCTTCCCTTTCTAGTGCTTTCTCACGTTCGGCCTTTTCTCGTGCCCTTTTCCTCCATTCATCTATCTCCCTATCTACATACTCCCATAGATCTTTCCCGGTCAGACCCCGCTCTTCACCCATTTCCTTCAATTCCTTCCGCTTTTCCCGCTCGGTTAGCTGAAATTCTTGGTCCATCCCGAACTTCAGAAATCTCTGTTACGGCATTCCTATTACGTAGCAACACTGTTACGCCGACACCTACGCAGTTCCTTACTGCTAGAGGGATCTCTCCTGTCGTTGCTGGCTTTACACAATGGCCTAATTACAATGCGACCTTACTAAGCTCTTACACAATTGACAATTCAAAAAATCCACACACAATAACACTCCCACACCTTCACTTAAGCACAGCTAAGTATAGAATACAACCTGTGCAAGTACTGCGAATCTAACGCACTCGCTTCTAAAAAAAAACAACCAATGGCATTAGTAACAGCACTGTAATGGAATGTACGCTCACGTCTCGACCAGCCTAAACAGGACGCTCTGGTTCGGACAATGCTTCCTTAGCTCTCACTACACGGATAGATACTCTGAAATTTTCAACTTAAGTCAGGAGTTCAATCCCGGACGAGCCCCCAAATGTGACAGTATCCCTGGTCGTTCGACCAGAACGTGAATACTGGCCCCGGGGAGTGGGCACGTGGGCACTAGTTACTCAACACTAGCCGCCCACGTCAACATTAACTGCAGGGGAAAACACACGATAATCACACGTCGGTCAGTCAATTACACAACTTGGCTCACGAGCCCCCACCCCTGCTCTTCCCCGAACACAATACTCAACGACGTTTGATTTCAATGTAACAATAAAGAAAAGATTTATTAATTACAAAAGCATTCCAAACAAAACACAATCAAATGGACTCGTCTAGGGGGGTCCCAATACTATCCGTGCTAGAGCGTACTTCTGATGTTACAGTGCTGTTGCCTCTCTTTACAAATACCATACACACTCGCAAGCGCACCAACTTAGCTCTGTTACAGCTGGTTTGTTGAGAGTCCAATACTTGGGTTGACTGCCACGACACACTGACGATTTCCCTTCGAAGTGATGTCTGATGGTCTGACGTCTTCCTCCCTCGAACTGTCACCACGTCAGAGAGCGACGACTGCTTGTCCCGGTGACCCTGATTCGAGCCTTGTACCCCTCGAGGTACACACGTGGGTTCCTCGACGACTGCAATGCCTCGTACAGCCGCCACGCAAACACCACCACAGACGGTCTCAGTCCTTCGAGACCCGACGACTTCTAGCGGCCTCAACGTTGAGTCTCTACCTCTCACACTGGTAGAGCGAGCCCACAGTCACACAGCCCTTTCCTCTCCACGACAACAGCAGGCAGTCTTGACAGTCCGTCGCCAATTACTTGCCTCCTTCTCTCAAGGTTTTCTGACCCGACTTCTTTCCTCCCGATTCTTGCCCTCGTGGCTAAGACTTGGTCCGAGGCAGAAGTGTGTAGCTGGCGTTAGAAAGCTGAAGTCGCTTCGACTGGTGACCCGTTGCTCTCCCACTCAAACGTTCGCCGAAAAGCCCGTGAAATGTGTTCTTGTCTCTCTATTTATCTCTCCACATTCTCACAGATACATACAACGAGGGATGTCATTGGTCAATAACTCATCATCCAATCAGCTACAATTAGAGTCAGCAAACGACAGGAGGAGATCTCTCTCTGACCACAGGCCACGCCTACAGGTGGTTGCGGTCAGGTGGCTAAACCTCCCTCCCCCCTGTCCTATTACGTGGTTTGGCGGGAACCACGTGCGGTCTGCCCCGAGGAATATTTCCCCTCTCCCCAGACTTTGTTGACGTTAGCCAGCCATCGGTCACGCATGGCGGCCGAAATCACTTAGCACCTTCTGTTCCACGCGTCCATTTAGGCGTCCATACCAAAACATACGCCCCCTACTTCCTCGCCAAAGGGCCTCAGGCTTGTCAACAAGGCGCTCTAGACACTAAGTGGGCAGATTGTTACCTACCCCCTCGAGTTATCTCATGACAATGTATTTTTGTGTGTGTGTGTGAGAGAGAGAGAGAGAGAGCAGCGAAGGAGAAAGAGTTTGTGTGTGTGTGTGTGGATGTGGTTGGAATATGATTTGCCTGGCACATTATTCACACAAAGATGGCGGTGCAGACACCCAGAAGATGCGGACATGTATTTGAGAACATGTGCTAACACCAGCTCGGGGCCTACTTTATTTCTACTCTATGTTTGTCCAATCAAGCGCTGACCTATTCCGTGTCAAACAAAGTAGATTTTCCTCCATGTTCGCCATTTCTGTAGAGACTGGCACCAGAGCGCGCTGCTGGGGGAGGGTGTGGTGGTTGTGGAGGATGTGATGGTGTTGTCGGACACGCCAGGCAAGGCGGGCGGTTAAGCCGCTCGGATGTCGGTGTCATTTTTCCCTTCAGCGTGACGTCTGGCGTCTGCAGCACGTCACACGCCGTCACTGCCACCAGCAACAGCAGCAACAGCAGCAGGCGGCCGGCCAGCCCCACACACACGACCCCATCTAATTTGTCTGCCCCTTGCCACGGCAATCTCACCCAGCAGCCAAGCGAGGGCGGGATAACATTGAATTGTTTATGTGATGGTCACGCACGGTGTCAGCGCATGTTCACTCCATTTGCTCTCTAGCTTTTTCATTTCTCTATCCCATTCCCTCTTCGCCTTTCTCTCTCTCCTTCCCTCTTTCTCTTTCTCTCTCTCTCTCTCCCTCTCTCTGACGAGCGAGTTTATCACGGGAAAGCCCTTCTTTCCTCCTTTCTGGTGCCTCTAAGCGTTCTTACACCAGCCTGTGGTGTAGTGGTGCCTGTACTCCTCACTCCTTGATATGAGATCAGACATTTAGGTTATTCTTCAGGAATAACATGCAAAAACGGCTTCAACATGTTTGAATGATTTCGGGCTGTACTGTTCTTTTAGCAAGAAAAGCCAGACAAGAATGTAAAAGACTGAGGATGAGGTTTTGACATCACTCTACTAAATATGCTCTTTGCTCTTTGACCTCAGGAGTTACTTGAGATGCGTTGACCTATCAGAGGGACTATGTGGTTGGGTGATGGATTCTAAAGGACGAAGTGTACTCCAAGCTTCTTGGGTTAGAGTAAACCTACTTAACTAAAGCCTTCTAAAGTAATAAGTCGCTGTCATTCCCTCCTGGTCCTTACAATTATCGTTTGACTTGTACTTGTGGGGACAGACCGAGCCACAATCACAAAACAGTAAAACTTGTTTGAAGATGTTTGTTTGCGAGTTAACATTGAATTCATGATGTAATATAAACAGTTTATATCTGTAGCAGCAAACACTTAGCGTCCACGAGCTGGAGAATGAAGTGTGGGTTTTAAGAGCAGGTAACAATTACAAATTAAGGAATTTTTGAGAACTTATAGTTAACAACAAGCCCCATAAGTTTTAAATTCAGTGATATATATTTTTAGTCATCTTACAACATTGCAAGGGAAGTAATATCGGTAACTGTTGTTAAGTAACTTGTTTATTCCTTTTCCTCAAAATGTGTGGTTTTAGCAGTAATGATATTGGAGTAGATAACAAAGTCCCTTCAGGAACTCATCTCAGAGTGGTGCAAGATACACAACACATTTATGGGATGGCAGGTTGGCACTACTCTCCAGTCTTCCCTCGTCTTTACACCGTGCATAAAGTCATTCTACGAAAAATCAGTTTTAGTATGGACAGTATGAAATGTATGTTTTAGCATGGACAGTATGAAATGTATGTTTTAGCATGGACAGTATGAAATGTATGTTTTAGCATGGACAGTATGAAATGTATGTTTTAGTATGGACAGTATGAAATGTATGTTTTAGTATGGACAGTATGAAATGTATGTTTTAGCATGGACAGTAGGAAATGTATGTTTTAGTATGGACAGTATGAAATGTATGTTTTAGCATGGACAGTAGGAAATGTATGTTTTAGTATGGACAGTATGAAATGTATCGTTTTAGCATGGACAGTAGGAAATGTATGTTTTAGCATGGACAGTATGAAATGTATGTTTTAGTATGGACAGTAGGAAATGTATGTTTTAGTATGGACAGTATGAAATGTATGTCAACTACACAATACAGTCATACACAGTACACCTGCATTTATACACATCCTCGTCATCATCTTTCATTGAAGTCCAAAGTGCTAGGTCACATTTCTTTCACAGATATTTTCATGCATGAATGAACTGTTGAAACGTAGCTTAAGTATGGAATACCACGTGGTATCGCTACTTGTCACAGTTCACAAGCATGGCTGTCAAGTATTAGCTAACATACAAAAAAAAAGCTAAAAATCAACTGTTGTTCCCTTAAGCATTTCAATACAGACAGCGGCTTTGTGATAGTTATTCCAAAGATCTTGTGTTATCAATCAAAAGAGTGGGGGTGTAGACACCTGACAGTAGGGGTGGGGGGAGGGTATAGACCAGAGGCCGTAGTTGTGAAGCCAGAGTAAGTCTTTTCCCGAGGGCAAAAGTCAGGAACTCCAGGGAAAGTGTCTTGTTATCGTAGTTACAATTCCACGAACAGACCCCGCGGACACTACTCCATGTTTCTTCCCCCCAGAACATCTTTGCCACCGCTTTGTAACTACGGACCGGGTGTAAAACAACATCTACGGGTTCTGTACATCGCTTTATAACTTTGGAAATAAGGCGCTTTTCCTAAAGTTTCCCATGTTGCCCCATGGCAACGACTTGCCCTCGCTTCATAGTAACGGCCCCAGGGAGTTGAATTAGATCGCAGACACCAGAGAGTTGTGGAAATGTAGACAGCAGACACCAGAGAACGGGGGATGTAGACAGCAGACAACAAGGAATGGGTGGGGAATATAGACAGAAAACACCAGAGAGTGGGTGTAGGAAGGAGTGTGGAGGAGAAAACTTTGTAGCGGTGGGAGGATGAGGAAGGAAGAGTTTATATAACAGCGCTCAGAACGAGGCTCAGTTAAAAGCTGCGATTGCAGGAGGCTGTGGCCGGCCATCATGGCTTTAATCTCGGAATTAGGAAACAATCTCTGGTTTCGCCTGTGATCACCAGACGCTGTGGCTGCGAAGGCGTTGACAAAAGGATCTGAGGAGACGAGTGCTATCGGTCCTCGGCCACCAGGCCTGTGCCAGAGAAGCTCTTCGGATTAATCATCATGTGCCTCTCCAGCCCAGTGCAAAGCTTCTGGAACATTCCACGTCTGCTGGTCTCTGACTGACCCCATGCACGAAAGGCGAAGGATAAGTCTCCAAGGAATGAAAGGCCAAATCTCAGGTTATGGCGAAAGTGAGACACTTCACGCTATAAAGGAATTGAGGAAACTAGCAGCTTTGGCAAATAACCTTCTGGCAATTTGGACTTTTGATGGGCTTGGTTACGGAAAGACTTCACACAGTGTTGGCACGTTTCTTCTGATCATGTCACTGAGTACAGTGACAGGGCGTACAATCTCAACACATTACCTCCTATCTCAACATATTATCCTATATCTCAACACATTACTTCCTATCTCAACACATTACCTCCTATCTCAACACATTACCTACTATCTCAACACATTACTTCCTATCTCAACACTTTACCTACTATCTCAACACATTACTTCCTATCTCAACACATTAGCTCCTATCTCAACATACTACCCTATATCTCAATACATGACCTCCTATCTCAACAAATTACCTCATATCTCAATACATTACCTCCTATTGTAGCAGTAGTAGATCAAGGGTAGAGTTAAGCTGAGCGCAAGGAAATTGACATCACGGATGTATGACGTAGGGTGTATGATGTAGTAAGAATGACGTAGGATGTATGATGTAGTAAGAATGACGTAGAATGTATGACGTAGCAAAGGAGGGTTGAATGAGAGAAACGATAGAGGATGGAAGCCAAAACAGAATAAAGACGCTTTCTATTACAACACATTATCTCAACACATCACCTCATATCTCAACATATTACCTCATACCTGTTACATACTTTACATGACGTAGTGTACAATATCAACTCATTACCTCATATCTCAACATATTACCTCATACCTGTTACATACTTTACATGATGTAGTGTACAATCTCAGCACATTTCCTCATATCTCAAAATACCACCTCACACTTGTTACATACCTCACATGACGTAGTGTACAATCTCAACACCTTACCTCATATCTCAACATATTACCTCATACCTGTTTTTATCGTAAGCTTGCTATTTTGTGTGCTATTCGTGCCAAGGAAGCAAGGAGGTCGATCTCATACATCCTATCTCAACACATTACCTCCTATCTCAACACACAGGAGGTAATGTTGAGATAAGAGGTATCTTATCTCAACACATTACCTCCTGTTCCTATCTTAACACATTACCTCCTATCTCAACGCATTACCTCATATTCAACACATTACCTCATATCTCAATACATTACCTCCTATTGTAGCAGTAGTAGATCAAGGGTAGAGTTAAGCTGAGCGCAAGGAGATTGACATCACGGATGTATGACGTAGGATGTATGATGTAGTAAGAATGACGTAGGATGTATGATGTAGTAAGAATGACGTAGGATGTATGACATAGCAAAGCACGGTTAAATGAGAGAAACGACAGAGGATGGAAGCCAAAACAGAATAAAGACGCTTTCTATTACAACACATTATCTCAACACATTACCTCATACCTGTTACATACTTTACATGACGTAGTGTATCATCTCAACACATTACCTCATATCTCAACATACCACCTCACATCTGTTACATACTTTACATGACGTAGTGTACAATATCAACACATTACCTCATATCTTTTACGCACATCACCTGACTATGACAGTACACGTGTTGTATACTTTGCCTGCTGTACACAGAGCAAGTTAAAGTGCACCATTCACCTGGAGACTTTCAACCTTCAAAACATTTCCCAAACGCCTTTTGCCGAGTAAAATTGAAAGGCGACCTCCTGGCCCCAGGCAGACCCCGTGCATCAGAGTGAGCAGGGTTCAAGGGTTATCTTGACGGTGTTGTTGTTAAGCACATTAAGAACAGGAAGACGATAGTGACCATAGCAGCAAATGTAGAGGGATGGTGGTGGAGGGATGGGTGAGGGTTGGTAGCGTGGAATGTAACCATCATCAAACCTGTCTTCGCTCGTGTCTCTCTTTCCATCGTGTTTGATGACAGACGAGAAGTGAGATGCCATGTGTCTGTGTTTTACACGAGAACTTAAACGAACTTAGGAACCCGAGAACAACAAAATCATGGAGGACGCCAGAGTGAATTTGAGACGATCGATGACCCTCGTCATTAGCCTGTCTGTTAATTGATAAGTTAGTGGTTATTTCATGTAATCACTGCCAAGATCGCAAAGAGCTGAAAATTGTTTGCCCGGACTCGCATGTTGTCCAGTATTAGTACTGGCGCCCTGTTTATTCTTAGGCTGCCTCTCTTCACAAAGATAAAATCAGCATTTGTCGAAATCGGATTTTCCAAAGGGTAGAGCAGCAGGTGTTTTTCACGGGGTGGTTTGTCAGTTTTAACGAAAACGATTTTGACGAAACGTTCAGTGAGCTGACGGCAGTCGTATGGCGACAGGCGGGAGGGAGGGGGGGGGGGACGGAGGGTGTTTTACATTTGATATGCCTCCAGCACCACTCGTAGCCACCCTCTTCCCCAAATACCCCATCTGTGAGAACCGGCCAACCTGGCCTCATCAACTGTAGCCGATTATTTTATTTGTATTTTCTCCTTTCTCTGCTTCGTTATTATAAATGAGCTGTTAACAATCCGAACTAATAATAGGAATCATTACCCCGGATGTTATCAAGAAGCTGTTAACAATCCAAATAAATAATAGGAACCATGAGGCCTGCGGACCTGAATGCCTTATGACCGGGACTGTAAAGTAGACATATGAAGAATTTTTCCATAATCTGTTGGATGTATGAAAAATGAAAATTAATGTTTATAAAATGGGATGGGGAGACAAACAAGAAAAAAACAGCACCAGACGTGGAACAAAAAGATTGATAAATGGAAAATAAAACTGTCAGAATTCAGAAGCATGACCCCAGAAGACTGACTGATAAGCTAGGTTGATAAGAAAGGTTGCTAATGATAGAATGGTGTACAAAAACAGTAATACTATAATGATTAAAAGAAATAAAAATAAAGAGAAAGAAATTTAAAAGGATGCTCATGACAAAACTTGCACCGAAATGTTCATATTTATGTTGCTTAGTCCTTATTAGATTTCCGTCTTTCGTCAAAATAATGTTGACGTGTAACACACAAATCTTTCTGCACGTGCAGTTACTGTCAGTGATTTTTCAGTTCGTACAAGTTGTAGTTAATGTAACTGAAATGTTAAAAATGGCGACTATTTTGAAAGTAATACAGTATTTCGTGTGAAGACTATTGTCATAGATGAACAATGACATGTCATAAAAATATCCCCACATCAGCAGCCCGTCATCTGACGCGTGTTGTCTGAGTGGCGATGATGTCGGGTGATGTCGGGTGATGAAGATGACATCTGCACTGGACGCCGGCCGTTAAGAGGCGGCTCAGACGGCGAGATCAATGAGAAGTCTCAAGCTAAGCGATTATTCACTCGGCCCGAGGCTGGGCGCGAGCTGTGCTACTCGGGTACACGGGTACACGGTCCATTAGCCGCGCCATCCAGCATCTGAGGGCCTTTGACACTAACTGCGCTTGTTTACTGGTCCTGAGGAGAGCAGCACTCACTCCCGTGTAACAAACTGCACGCCGCGCAGACAGTCCGGTAAATCACGCGCACTGGGGGAGGGGAGAGTTGCGAGTGGTACAACCGATTTAAAACTGCTGAAGATTGGATGCAGTATGAATAATCTTCTACTTATACCGGGAGGGGACTCAAACCACTTCTGATTCCTTGACCACTGTTCCCTTGCGATACTTTTTCTTGTTTACCCACGACTTTACAATAGTTGTTCTTAGTGAGTTTTATATAAAATAATTGTATTATCTACGTTATTCTCTATCGTCAACATTTCGGCCTCATTACTAGCATAGTATTATCGACATATTTATCTGTCATCAACATTTCTCCCTTATTATACTAACATAGTATTATCGACATATTTATCTGTCATCAACAATTCTCCCTTATTAACAGGAGAGTGGATGTATGTGTACCTGTGTGTGTGTGTGTGTGGACGTGTTACAGGACCAGACTACTGGGGACGAGTGAACCACGAGTGGACACTGTGTAGTAAAGGTCTCTACCAGTCACCAGTGGATATCAGTCCACGGACTCTTGTCTATGATCCCAATCTGCGGCCTGTCCGCCTTGACCAGCACCGTGTGAGTTGACCTGTGCCCCTCACTCACCTGAGTCACCTGCATCCGCCATACCGCCACTCACTGTCCTTCTCGTGCTGTTTCCGTCACTCGATGTCTCAGTTGACCTGTCACTGTACCTGCTGACCTGCCACTTACTGTCTCTGTTGCCCTGTCACTTACTGTCTCTGTTGCCCTGTCACTTACTGTACCTGTTGACCTGTCACTTACTGTACCTGTTGACCTGTCACTTACTGTACCTGCTGACCTGCCACTTACTGTCTCTGTTGACCTGTCACTTACTGTACCTGTTGACCTGTCACTTACTGTACCTGCTGACCTGCCACTTACTGTCTCTGTTGCCCTGTCACTTACTGTCTCTGTTGCCCTGTCACTTACTGTCTCTGTTGCCCTGTCACTTACTGTCTCTGTTGACCTGTCACTTACTGTCTCTGTTGCCCTGTCACTTACTGTACCTGTTGACCTGTCACTTACTGTCTCTGTTGCCCTGTCACTTACTGTCTCTGTTGCCCTGTCACTTACTGTACCTGTTGACCTGTCACTTACTGTCTCTGTTGCCCTGTCACTTACTGTACCTGTTGACCTGTCACTTACTGTCTCTGTTGCCCTGTCACTTACTGTACCTGTTGCCCTGTCACTTACTGTACCTGTTGACCTGTCACTTACTGTCTCTGTTGCCCTGTCACTTACTGTCTCTGTTGCCCTGTCACTTACTGTACCTGTTGACCTGTCACTTACTGTCTCTGTTGCCCTGTCACTTACTGTCTCTGTTGCCCTGTCACTTACTGTACCTGTTGCCCTGTCACTTACTGTACCTGTTGACCTGTCACTTACTGTCTCTGTTGCCCTGTCACTTACTGTACCTGTTGACCTGTCACTTACTGTCTCTGTTGCCCTGTCACTTACTGTACCTGTTGACCTGTCACTTACTGACTCTGTTGACCTGTCACTTACTGACTCTGTTGCCCTGTCACTTACTGTACCTGTTGCCCTGTCACTTACTGTCTCTGTTGCCCTGTCACTTACTGTACCTGTTGACCTGTCACTTACTGTCTCTGTTGCCCTGTCACTTACTGTCTCTGTTGCCCTGTCACTTACTGTACCTGTTGACCTGTCACTTACTGTCTCTGTTGCCCTGTCACTTACTGTACCTGTTGACCTGTCACTTACTGTCTCTGTTGCCCTGTCACTTACTGTACCTGTTGCCCTGTCACTTACTGTACCTGTTGACCTGTCACTTACTGTCTCTGTTGCCCTGTCACTACTGTCTCTGCTGCCCTGTCACTTACTGTACCTGTTGACCTGTCACTTACTGTCTCTGTTGCCCTGTCACTTACTGTCTCTGTTGCCCTGTCACTTACTGTACCTGTTGCCCTGTCACTTACTGTACCTGTTGACCTGTCACTGTACCTGTTGACCTGTCACTTACTGTCTCTGTTGCCCTGTCACTTACTGTACCTGTTGACCTGTCACTTACTGTCTCTGTTGCCCTGTCACTTACTGTACCTGTTGACCTGTCACTTACTGACTCTGTTGACCTGTCACTTACTGACTCTGTTGCCCTGTCACTTACTGTACCTGTTGCCCTGTCACTTACTGTACCTGTTGACCTGTCACTTACTGTACCTGTTGACCTGTCACTTACTGTCTCTGTTGCCCTGTCACTTACTGTCCCTGTTGCCCTGTCACTTACTGTCTCTGTTGCCCTGTCACTTACTGTACCTGTTGCCCTGTCACTTACTGTACCTGTTGACCTGTCACTTACTGTACCTGTTGACCTGTCACTTACTGTCTCTGTTGACCTGTCACTTACTGTACCTGTTGACCTGTCACTTACTGTCTCTGTTGCCCTGTCACTTACTGTACCTGTTGCCCTGTCACTTACTGTACCTGTTGCCCTGTCACTTACTGTACCTGTTGACCTGTCACTTACTGACTCTGTTGACCTGTCACTTACTGTCTCTGTTGCCCTGTCACTTACTGTCTCTGTTGCCCTGTCACTTACTGTCTCTGTTGACCTGTCACTTACTGTACCTGTTGACCTGTCACTTACTGTACCTGTTGACCTGTCACTTACTGTACCTGTTGACCTGTCACTTACTGTACCTGTTGCCCTGTCACTTACTGTACCTGTTGACCTGTCACTTACTGACTCTGTTGACCTGTCACTTACTGACTCTGTTGCCCTGTCACTTACTGTACCTGTTGACCTGTCACTTACTGTCTCTGTTGCCCTGTCACTTACTGTACCTGTTGACCTGTCACTTACTGACTCTGTTGACCTGTCACTTACTGACTCTGTTGCCCTGTCACTTACTGTACCTGTTGACCTGTCACTTACTGTCTCTGTTGCCCTGTCACTTACTGTACCTGTTGACCTGTCACTTACTGTCTCTGTTGCCCTGTCACTTACTGTCTCTGTTGCCCTGTCACTTACTGTACCTGTTGCCCTGTCACTTACTGTACCTGTTGACCTGTCACTTACTGTACCTGTTGACCTGTCACTTACTGTACCTGTTGCCCTGTCACTTACTGTACCTGTTGACCTGTCACTTACTGTACCTGTTGACCTGTCACTTACTGTCTCTGTTGCCCTGTCACTTACTGTCTCTGTTGCCCTGTCACTTACTGTACCTGTTGACCTGTCACTTACTGTCTCTGTTGCCCCTGTCACTTACTGTACCTGTTGCCCTGTCACTTACTGTACCTGTTGACCTGTCACTTACTGTACCTGTTGACCTGTCACTTACTGTACCTGTTGCCCTGTCACTTACTGACTCTGTTGACCTGTCACTTACTGTCTCTGTTGCCCTGTCACTTACTGTCTCTGTTGCCCTGTCACTTACTGTCTCTGTTGACCTGTCACTTACTGTACCTGTTGACCTGTCACTTACTGTACCTGTTGACCTGTCACTTACTGTACCTGTTGCCCTGTCACTTACTGTACCTGTTGACCTGTCACTTACTGACTCTGTTGACCTGTCACTTACTGACTCTGTTGCCCTGTCACTTACTGTCTCTGTTGCCCTGTCACTTACTGTACCTGTTGACCTGTCACTTACTGTCTCTGTTGCCCTGTCACTTACTGTACCTGTTGACCTGTCACTTACTGACTCTGTTGACCTGTCACTTACTGACTCTGTTGCCCTGTCACTTACTGTACCTGTTGACCTGTCACTCGGTGGTATCCGTCACTCACTGTGTTTCTTAACCGCTCACCGTCGCCACCGAATGGTGTTCTTCACTCAGGGGTTCAGCTGATATGTGTTTGTCTTTTGAACACCAGCATGCTAAAGTCTGCACACACACACACACACACACACACACACACTGTAGCTTAACCTCAGTGCGCGTGCACGCGCGCTCAACGTTGAAAGTGCGCAGCAATAAGTCTTGACTTCCCTCTCTTTCTCCCTAGGTAGACGGTCACCTGATCAACACCGGAAATGACATCACCTACCAAGTTGACCCAAACTTTAACCCTCCATTTCTGATATCGGGAGGACCTCTGTCCTACACTTACAGAGTTCATTACATCAAACTTCACTTTGGGCGCATGGACCAGATCGGATCTGAGCACACAGTCAGCGGTAGACCATTTCCTCTGGAGGTCAGTATTGCAAGACTGCTGTCATCTCTGGTTATCATATTGCAATACTGCTGTCATCTCTAGTTATCATACTGCAATACTGCTGTCATCTCTGATTATCATACTGCAATACTGCTGTCATCTCTAGTTATCATATTGCAATACTGCTGTCATCTCTAGTTATCATACTGCAATACTGCTGTCATCTATAGTTATCATATTGAAACGGTTAGTGCCGTGATATCTTGTCACCACACTCAACTGATGAGTATCATGACAGTATTGTGTACATTACTCCACATCATGTGTCAGATGAGTATGATGACAGTATTATGTCAGTACACACTATGTGTCAGTATTGCTGGAGATCCTTTGCCTCTGAGCCTGATTTCTTAGAACCTAATCTCTCCATTCTCTTGGACCCAAACATTTTTACCAAAGCTGATAAGGAAGGTCCGATAGTTCGAGGAATTCAAATTTAAAAAAAACTATTGCAGTTTTATTTGACCAAATATGATTATTTATTTTATAAGTACTTTTAAACTTTTTGATATACAGGAATTCAAAGTTCAAAACACACACACACACACACAAACACACACACACATATATATATATTTGTATATATATATATCTATCTCATAAATTTACACAAATTTTCGAGAAGAAATTCTTGGAATTGTTGGAGTATTTATGTGTCGTGTTTCTGTTCTGTTTGCTTACATTTCAGCTTCAGTTCCTGGCCTTTAACAAGGACCTGTACACCAACTACAGCCACGCCTCCAAATCGCCACACGGTGTCGCTGCAGTGGCTGTGTTTGGAATGGTGAGCACTGATCTCTACCACACTTCCTCTCTTTAAGAACCCGACAAGCCGACATTGACCTCAACTCCAGCAGTTGACGACAAAGTCTTTGTCTCCAACACTTAGTTTGAAATACAAAGACTATGTCTCCAACACTTAGTTTGAAATACAAAGACTTTGTCTCTAGTTGTGAGCCAAACTAATCTCAGCACCCGAACACCCGATAAACTTCCCCTCCGTCAACACACAATACAAATCACTACAACATCATGTAACAAAAGATTAAGTGATGGAATGGTGAAAGCATAGCCCCCTCACAGCAATCTACACTCAGTTCAGGACACCAGCAATCATCGTACAATGTTCCCTCTACAATCAGTTCAGGACACCAGCAATCATCGTGCAATGTTCCCTCTACAATCAGTTCAGGACACCAGCAATCATCGTACAATGTTCCCTCTACAATCAGTTCAGGACACCAGCAATCATCGTGCAATGTTCCCTCTACAATCAGTTCAGGACACCAGCAATCATCGTACAATGTTCCCTCTACAATCAGTTCAGGACACCAGCAATCATCGTGCAATGTTCCCTCTACAATCAGTTCAGGACACCAGCAATCATCGTGCAATGTTCCCTCTACACTCAGTTCAGTCGCACTGTGGTTTGTTGTTGGAATACTTGGAGCTTATATTCTCTGGCAGGTGGAGCAGTTTGAAAGCTGAACTGTAATCAGTGGAAGTTATCTCGATGTCACACACTTTTGTTTTTCTTAAATAAAATGACCAACAAGCAGCCTGACACCGGTGGTAGTTGGGTTGATTGTGGTGGTGGGGGGGGGGGGGCAGCGCGTGACGTGTGTCGATGACTGGTATCACCGTGAAATGTTTCTAATTTCTCTCTCTCCATTCCTTTCAGATTGCAGAGGCGGGAAACAAAGAGTTTAGTATGTTTATAGAAGCCTCTTCTCAAATACGATATAAAGGTGGGTATTATTATTATTATTGTTATTATTTACTGGTTTTCATTTACAATACACTTGCCATAGTAACAGTATATCACTTTACTCTTCATGATTATTCAGCAAGCGGGGTAACTCACTATTTCCCGACTTTGATGTAGCAAACATCTTGAAACTTTGTCTTCAGATTTTGTCTCCATTAGTCGTCTGCCTCCCTGATGACATGACTTTGTCCTTGTTGATGAGAATTCTATTTTGATGTTGAGTTCTTGGAATACAACCGATATTACTTCCGACATTGTGACGACCATCGAAAGAAGACTTACTGTGTCAGACTACTGTCATGTTTGACAATACCACGGGTATCTATCTACCCTACCTTTGACACATGTATGTGGTCACCTAGGGGACCTACACTGGCTTAACACATCTGTCTCCATCACAGTGTTGTGAGGCCATGACATGTATGTTACTTTGGTCCCTGTCTCTGTGACTGTGACTGTGACATGTAGTGTAGTAAGCTATACAGTATGATGTCCAGTCTTCCTGTCTCCAGGCTCCATGTATGTGACTGTGACATGTAATGTAGTAAGCTATACAGCAGGATGTCCAGTCTTCCTGTCTCCAGGATACATGTATGTTTGCTGTCTGTTACATGTAATGTAGTAAGCTATACAGTATGATGTCCAGTCTTCCTGTCTCCAGGACACATGTATGTTTGTTGTCTGTGATTGTGACATGTAGTGTAGTAAGCTATACAGTATGATGTCCAGTCTTCCTGTCTCCAGGACACATGTATGTTTGTTGTCTGTGATTGTGACATGTAGTGTAGTAAGCTATACAGTATGATGTCCAGTCTTCCTGTCTCCAGGACACATGTATGTTTGTTGTCTGTGATTGTGACATGTAGTGTAGTAAGCTATACAGTAGGATGTCCAGTCTTCCTGTCTCCAGGCTCCATGTATGTTTGCTGTCTGTGATTGTGACAAGTAGTGTAGTAAGCTATACAGTAGGATGTCCAGTCTTCCTGTCTCCAGGATACATGTATGTTTGTTGTCTGTGACTGTGACAAGTAGTGTAGTAAGCTATACAGCAGGATGTCCAGTCTTCCTGTCTCCAGGGTACAGGATACATCCACGTTTTTCTCTGTACCGATTTCGTTTGCCTATATATGCAGAAGATGTAGCAGGACTCAGCCTGTTGATGTAGAGACCTTGTTTGTTCTGTCTGCAGGACACAACCTGTCCCTGTCAGGTCTGTCTATACGCAACCTCTTCCCCAGCACTGCAGACTACATGACCTATGAGGGCTCGCTGACACAGCCCAGCTGTCACGAGACAGTCACGTGGATTGTCTTCAACAAACCTGTTTACGTCACCAAGCACGAGGTGCGCCCTCCATCTCCGGCTTAGAGGGGGTTTCCACAGGCTTTGGGTTTTCTCTGGCTACGGGTTCTTGCTTGGTCTACATGTGTGTGTGTGTGTGTGTGTGTGTGTGTGGCGTGTGTGTGTAGTGTGTGTGTGCACACTGAGCGCTAATTGCTGTCGCTTGTCTCTCTCTCTCTCTGTATAAGAGGCAGTGTGTCTCCCTGTAATACATGTGTACACGTGTGACATTGGACATATGGACATGTTAGTATCTGTCGCCACCTAACCGACAATACATTTGTCTGATGATGATGATGATGATGATGATGATGATGATGATGATGATGATGATGATGATGATGATGATGATGTTACAGCTGAGATTATTACGCCAGCTACACGAAGCCCCAGACGGCAGTCGAACAGAAATGCTGATGGAAGACAACTTCCGGCCGACCATGGCTCTCAACCGAAGAACTATTCGGACCAACATAGCACCTAAAGAACCAGTGAGTACCCCCCGCCCTCCACGTGCCCCTTTCATTCCCCTCTCTTAATTTATATTCCAACATTTGCCGCTTGCCATAATCGCACAAGGAAAGCATAAACCTTTCAGATAACTGGGTGTAGGTGGCCGACCCTGGCAGTGTGCAGGCTGTGGCGGAAGTACCCATCTGCCGTCGTTGCGTTACTAAATAGCTTGCGACGTGTTTTTTTTTTTTTTTCAACCGTCCATTTGTAGGCCGATGCTATTACCTCCCCTGTGTGTGGACAGAGCGAGGCGCTGGAGCGTGAAACGAGGAACAATCGTTGATGACTCAGTCATGCGCACTCGAGCGCAAGTGCGCAGCCGATGAAGCGCGGTAAAGAGCTGTTGTGGGCCACAGCACCCATGAGTTGCTCCCCTTCTTTTTTCATGTTTCCACGTTTTTTCTCATTTCCTCCCTTTGTTGCAGGAACCGAAGTGTGGAGTCAAGAAAATCACGTTCTATGAAGGTAAGTACATTTCTCCTCCATAAACGTCGGATTAAGTCGCAAAGGGAGATAACTGAACCTGAAAGAAATGGATGTGTAGCTAATACGTGGAATCAACTTGCCAGAATTTATTGTCGCCCCAGCCATGTTACATCTTCCCGATCTGCGAAGGCTGGCCTTGAGGAAGGCAATAAGAGCGAACTGCGTGTCATCGCAGCTAATGTTGAGCTTGAAGTGTGTTTTATCAGCCGCGCCATCAGTCGTTAGGACTTGGGTGGCCGCCGCACAGACGCGAGAAAGTGTGAGACTGGGCCGCGAGAGCCGGCCGTTAGCGTGACGTCATGCATGGCGTGATGGTGACGATGATCTGTCGTCTTGTTGCAGTCAACGATCGATACCGTGTGACGTAAGACACGTGGAGGCGTTCTTCCATGACGTCAGAGGTAGACACTTCATCTTTGTTTACTTTTTATGTTAGTCAGCAGCATGCGCAGCCTTAGATTTACCTGTGGCTCGCTGTGTCCGAGTGGATTCCTGAGAATATGTGTGGCTATGAGTGCGTGCGTGCGTGCGTGCGTGCGTGTGTGTGTGTGTGTGAGAGAGAGAGTGTGTGAGTGTGAGTGCGAGTGTGTGTGTGTGTGTGTTGGCGTGCAAGCCCTATTCTTTGTCGGTTAGCGGTTGTTTTGTGGGTTTTTTTTTTCTAATCTGTGATTGTGAGGGAAGTAGGGATTAACAATGTTTGGTCGGGGAATTGGTTGCTTGAATAGTTGGTCAGTAGATGGATGTGTGTGTGTGTGTGTGTGTGTGTGTGTGTGTGTGTGTGTGTGTGTGTGTGTGTGTGTGTGTGTGTGTGTGAGTGCCATATCAGGACTTGGCGCTGTGTGCCTATATGTTACTGCCTTACACACAGAAGCACGAGTTTTTTTTCTGCTGTACTTACAGAGTTAATGAACTGCTCTGCTGGTACCTCGAGCGGACATTGACCCCTCTTTCTCTCTGCTTGACCCTGACCTACACAACACCTCGACAAAGCTCGAGAGGCGCCGTCCACCCGTCATCAGACGACTTACACGATCTCGGACACTTTCTCGTGTCACCCGCGGGAATGCGTGCAAAAAAAAGAAAAAGAAAAAAAAGGGGGGAGATGAGGGTGCTAAACACTTACACTGGCTACTGACAGGATTTCCCCCTTGACACTAGTTGCACGGAGAGAGAACTCGCTATACACAGACTGGTGATGCTTGTGTAAGCGCGTGCGTGCGTGTGTGTGAGTGCATGTCTCTGTGTGAGTTTTTCTGTGTGTTCATACGTGATTGGGCGCTTGTGTTACTGTATTAGTAGCCTTTTGTGTTGATATGTCTGCCAAGAATATCAAATTACTTCTCTATATTCATGTTCATTGCCGGGAGTCATGTATACGGCATGTTACGTGTGGAGTATTCGGTGATATGTATGTATGTATATATATCATGCTACATGTTTCTCTTTGTTCGTTTTTGAATCTCATACGCGAAGCGTGGCCGGGGGCCATGTATATCTTTAGTTTCCATCTTGACAAGTCGTTAGGTGTCTTTGACAATCGGCTTCCAAGAGTATCGTCCCTCAGCCAAAACGAAGAAATCGTGATCCCGTCTTGACCTTTGGCCTTGTAGCGTGAGGTGACAGGTCACAGTAAGGTAAAGAATGCTGGAGAGAAAAAGGGTCACCTCTGTGCCATGTTGTCTTGAAATCTATGCAAATGTTGTGTGGTGATCTGTCTTGACATCTCCTGCTGTCCTCCTACATCAACTTCTACTTCCTGCTGGAGCTAACCCTGGGACACTGCTCGCTCCCTAAGCCCTCGCCCTCGCCCTCGTCCTCCAAATGTCTTTTGTCTTGTTAGCCCTCACATCATCCCGAGCATCTACCCCCACCCACCCTCGCAAGCCCCTTGTCACCTTCTCAAAGCCCTTCTTCGTGGTCGTCAGGCCCAGTTGTCTCTTCGCAGCCCTGAAGAGATTTTCTGCACCTAATTCTCTCCCCCTGTTCTACCCCTAATCCCTACCCACTCGTCAATATCTGCTTGATCGTATCTCTTGTTCTCTTCAGATGACTTTCTCTCTCTCTCTCCTAGTGTGAATGTGACGTGCTATAGGTGGATGACTGAAGTAGGGACCGGATCCTATCTGGGGGCTGTCTCCCGCACTAATGGTTTTGTGGTGAGTGCCATCGCAGAATCGTTTCTTTTTGTCGAAAGTAATCTTCGTTTTCGCATCTTCGGAAAACAAGGAGAGACAATTTGGTTAAAGTCCATCAGGTAGAGATAACAAGCGAGCACACATAGTATACACATAAATGAATGTAAACCTTGAACAGCAATGCCAATACCCAAGTGCAGCTCAGTGAAATGTGTACACACAAGCGGGCACACACACACTCACTCACTCACTCACGCACGCACGCACGCACACACACATACACACACACAGGTCGTGATGGCCAGCAGGTGTGGCTACCTAAGCCCCTCAACACCACTCGGTTTATTAGCCAAAGATGTGAACTTAGTTGTCGGCAGTGTAAGTTTCAGTCTAAAGAAATATTTGTGTTTGTGGCAAAGCTATGGTAGTACACATAAATACACAAAGTTACTGCAGGCTCTACTCACATTAGAAACATTCATCGACATTTGTTTTAATGTGCTGTACTATCAATAAATATGAGTTTGTAAACACCTGTGTTGGCTGTGACTAGAATCGCTACATTTTCAGACTGTATATAACAGGTGAGACTGTATGTAACAGGTGAGACTGTATGTAACAGATGAGACTGTATGTAACAGGTGAGCAGTACGAATGTGTGTAGGACAAAGTAGTTCTAAAGAAGCACACAGCAAAATAATTTCCTCAAAAACTGTCTGAAGTTTCCCAGTTTCTCTCCGCACTGCTTACCTTCCTCTATGTGTGTGTGTGTGGTTTATGTGTGTGCATGCGTGTCCAAGACATCATCACATTGCAAACCAAGTCTTCTTGCTCTCTCGTCTACTTGCTGGCTTGTAGTTAACGGTCGAAGTTGCTGCTGACTCATTTAAAAAGTCAAGCAAATAAAATATTGCAGACAAACGCTTATCTGAAATATCACAACTAATCAAAATTATTGGTTCACGTCTCCAAAGCAAAAAAAAAAAAAAACCTTCAGACTCGACGTTTAACGAAACAAGTGGTGGTAACAAAAGCAGTCTGGCAACAAACATGACCTACGACCTTTGACAGAATCTCACGATCAGCATCCAGCCTCCAGCAACAAAGTCCCTTCAAGGGCATGCGCAGTGGAGTTTGCCCCTGACAGGAAGTGAAGAGGTCACGGCGCCTGCGCTGGGTAGCCCGTGATTAGAGTCGCCATGCCACACACAACAGCCACGTGATCAAGGTCTCCATCAGATTGAAAATATTGTTTCAACTCTCAGTGCGAAAAGTCATTAAAGGCGGAGTGTGTGTTAAAAATAGAAACAGATGGTAAGCCACTGGGCTGCGACTTGTTAGTCGACATCAAATACTGTAGTAGATGTTTGTGGTCAGCGTTTCCAGTGATGACAATGTCCACCAACAACTTTGCTCACCCACGGCTTCAATAGTGCACCGTAGGGGTGGGGGGGGGCCTATTGCCTTCAAGGATTCCTTTTAATAGCTACATAGACACTGACTACAACACTTACTGACTACAACACTTACTAAATACAATACTTACTGAGTACAATACTTACTGAGTACATTTACTAAATACAACATATTGAATACAACACTTACTGAATAGAACACTTAATACAACACTTACTGAATACATTTACTGAATACAACACTTACTGTCTACAACATTTACTAAATACAGACTCAGGGTGAGTGGTCCGACATCTCCATGGCTAATGTCAGCATGACACTGAGGATCCCGTGTTAGTCCCCGGCACATACATCTTTGGATCTGGCAGCTGTTTACTAGGCTGCACCCCCCCCCTGGAGGATAGAACTGGGTAGATCACGGTCGGGTATCAGCAGAATGAATTAAATCTGTCACTAGTTGCCGTGTGTCATTGCCACTCGCCAGGAATCAACAAACAATCGCTACGTTGACTCTTTCAATTTCCATCGTACATCATATCTCATATATATTTATATATATTTATGTATATGGGGGTGGGGGCGGGTGTCCGTGCCTGTGTGGTGTACTTAGCCTTACATCGTACAGCCCACTTCGTAATGGTTCACAAGCGGCAGTGCGTGTCTTGATGACAGGCCGGCTAACTAGGAGTAGGCAAGACATCACACGATCAAAGGAGAATTCCAATGCACGTGGGAGTGAGCAGCGTCTGGCCAAGTCGTTTCAGGCCTGACGATCAAAACACGAAAAGCGTCGCGCGCTCATTGCGTGTCGGCCCGCAAGTCGTTCCCTGCTGAGTTATTTTCCTCCTCCGGTCAGGGAGGGTCTCCCATGGCCTCCCATGGCCTAGCCCACTAGACCAGCATGGACAGCTCTAACAGGCGCGTGTTGTGACTCCACAGGCCTCGTGGTAAGTTTCCATCATTTACACTTTAGTGAACAGCGATCATCTCCTGCCGCGAGACAAAATCCCGGAGAAGATGGGACCATAACTCCTACAACGCCGTGCACATTGTGGGGAGGGGGTGGGGTGGGGTGGAGGTACCCCCCCCCCAGACTGAGATGATTCACTTGTTGGCGCTGCGCCTAGCGGACTGAACTGCTGTAGAAGATTCTACATGATTGTGCGGGAGTATTTTCTTACGTGTCAGAGGTCACAACATTATTTCCGTTGGTCTGCGGAACTGGCCTTGTATATAATTATAATAATAATAGGATTTGTTTAGCGCATCGGTGGGGAAAGAAGTCGTGTGATGTAGTCGTCACAATCAAGTACAAACAGACACAACATCTACACACAAACATGCACAGGGTAGCAATACAATAACATGGAGGAGCACAGAGGAAGGAGTTTGGGGGAGAGGATGGACGAGTTATGGTAGATGTTTCCGGAAAATATATGTTTTAAGTCCAGATCGGAGGGTATGTGCCGACTCCGCTGTGCGGAGAGACAGAGGGCTGGTCAATCCAAATACTGGAGCCGGAGAAGGAGAAAGAGCGAGGGCCGAACATCTCCAGTCTGATACGTGGAACAGAGAGACAACAGTGGGTCGAGCTGACTGCGAGGCTGGTATGGCAACACAAGCTCAGACAAACATGTATTATGGGGAAAGGCCATGAACAACACGATAGCAAAGTATGGCGATCTTGAATTCGATGCGAGCTCGATGTGACAGCCAGTGGAGATGATGTACAAGGGGTGTGACATGGTCAGCCTTCCACTTACAGAATACAATGCAGGCAGCACTCTTCTCACCTCTCTGGAGCTTGTCAAGCAGGCGACCAGGAAGGTCCATGAACAGGGAGTTACAGTAGTCGAGTCTGAACAACACAGATGCCGACATAAGCTTCTTGGTGGAGGCAAAAGAGAGGAGGTCTGATGCGGCTGATCCTGCGCAGTTCGAGAAAGATGGATTTGCAAACTAAGTTGTCATGATTCTTGAAGGACAATGATATGTTGAAAAGAACACCAAGATTTCTGACAGACTGGGAGAAAGTGATGGTAGATCCATAGAAAGTGAGTGATGTAGATGAAGGCAGGTGTTTAAGCGTATGTACACAGATTATCTGGATGACCTCAGTTTTGTTCCCCACTGAGCTTTAATTTGTTCAGCAACATCCAGTGTTTGAGAGAGTCTAGGGTTCGCTTAGTACTGGTGAGCAGACTGTGGAGCTGGCAAGCTGGGCCAGATGCCAAGAGCTGAGTACTTTCGGCATTCATGTAATACTGCAAGTCAAAGTGGCGAAACACAAGGCCAGGTAGCTGGATATAGGTTAACAGGAGAGGCCCGAGGACTGAACCCATGAACTCCATGAAGCACAGCAGCAGATTCTGATGCCGATCCGTGGACACTAACAGATTGGGTGCGAGTAGACAGGTGAGAGTGGAACCAACCTAGGATTGTGCCAGAGAGGCCGAAGGTAGTGTGAAGCTGCTGGAGGAGGATGTGGTGTAAAGTGTCGAAAGCAGCGGACAGAGGGATCATAGACAGGACTGATATCTGACCGTGGTCGCAATCAGATAATCAGTCGTTCACCACCCGGAGCAGAGCGGTCTCAGTCGAGTGGTGTTGAAATGGTTCCAAGAGACTGCACGTGTCGGAAAGGTTGTAGCACCTGATGGAGTAGGACTTTCACTATGATCTTGGATTTAAAAAAGGCAGGTTGGAAACTGGGGGGTAGGGTCGAGGTTAAACTTAATAGTGGAGTGGCAGTGGCATGCTTGAAAGATGGAGGAACAGAGCCAGTAGACAGGGAGTGAGTGATGGTGTCTGTGATGACCGGAATCAAGGTGTCAAGGGATTCAAACAAGATGGTGGTCGAAACAGGATCCACTGCACAAGATTTCTTTGGTGATTTATTAGTTATTTGTCTCGCAGGCCATAAATCTGATGTTTTCTCGGGTAGGCTAGACTTCATCTGTAGTTTCACAATCACTTTACAAGTCTTCGAGCCCTATAGATTGCCTTGTGGTTGTCTGACAGTTGGGAACTTTGGGCTGCAACTGACTTGAGAGTTATCTTGCGCTGACTGTACATGTAGATGATTATTTTGTTCTTATCTCTCATAAAATATTATCTCTGCCAATGTGTGTGTGTGTGTGTGTGTGTGTGTGTGTGTGTGTGTGTGTGTGTGTTCATGACAACAATTTCTGCTTCAGTGTCAGCAGCTCTTTGTCGGAGCTACATCGTCGACATAATCAGCCTCACACATTCAGAACTGAGTCGTCTTGCGTTTTGTTTCTCCTTCCCACTTCTCCATTTGCTTTCAATATTTTATTTGTTTTCCATGATGATGATGATGATGATGATGATGAGAACAGTACTTGATGAAAAAAAAAGTAAAGCGATTCGAGATTTTTTTTTAACTTGTAGGCTGGTCAGATGAATGTCTACTGGCTGCTTTTAATTGTTCCTTTGAAGACTACCATCAGTGAGAACCATCAGCGGCCTCCAAACACTTGAACTTCCCTTGCGACTCAACTAGTTAACCTGCACTCGACTCAGCCTCCACTGCTGAGGGGAGTTAATCAGGTCTGTCTCCTCCTGCAACGGAAATAAGACCGCTGGCCGTTTTATTATTGTTTACCTTTTTTTCTCTATCTCGCGAGATCTCGCACGC